>CAJQUW010007427.1:0-108449 GCA_907163375.1 Prostheceraeus crozeri | reverse complement strand
GACCAAAACTGAGCTTTATCCCTCAAAGTTTTTTCTCACTTGTAGCTTTCCAACGCGCTACTTTGCGCACCGTCCTTTTACTCGCATTGTCTACAACCACAAGATTGAAGATCGTTAGCCTAGGGGGGGTCAGAACATTTTTTACTCTCCCGTTTGAGTTGGGGGGACTTGGGAACGTTCCTAGACCAAAATGTGGCCATAACGTCGAATATTCAAGCACATTTCTCCCATCCGAGACCTCCTTCATACGAAAAAATGGACTTTTCTCATCCCCCAAAACCTCCATATACACCTGACTGTTCCTATTCTCTCACCCGCTGACGTGACCGTCTTCTCCAGAGATTCCACCCCTTGCTGCTCCTTCCTTCAATTCCTTCCCCAACCCAAAAATTTCACGCATGAATTCCAACATTCTGAACGCCACTTTTCACATCCCAAACCCTCCTTAATGACGATTACCACCGGTGTCTCACTATACCCAAAACACCAATCTCACACACCCTTTCTACTCCTACTCCCTCACATACTGATCACCTTCTTCCAACCCCCTTTACGAACCATACCTCCCTGCTTCCTTCCAGCAATGGGGGGGGACCGCTTCCCTCCTCTCGGCACACACATCTTCCGCTCCCAACACATTAAGGCCGAAACATCACTACCCCATCAGGACAGAGGGGGGGTTGCGCATTTTCGCGATCCTTGCCGCTGGGCTCTGCGCCTTTCTACTTATATCAAAAACATACCACACAACTTCGTATTTCATCGTTAAATACAGCCCCCACCAGATCGGGTAGGATTAGTTCCTATCGCATCCATACCAACTCACCTACGAACGTAAGGTGAGGCCCTACGTATGCAAAAGACTTACGGAGAATCTCTAATCAAATTTTAGTATCCAACTTGTATGTGAAACTGGCTATAAGTTTGTATGTTAATTTTCGTATTTCCATGCGATTTACAGCGATTTCTTAGGAAAAAACGGTAATGGCCTCATGCTAGGAGACTTAAGATAGCAGACGGAAAAACCATTTTTCTATGCAGAATTAACTTTCAATCAATTAATTTAGTCTAATCAAATCATGGATCAAGTAAAGTCAAAGGTATATTACTTGAGCAGCATTTGATAATCTATGCGATTGAAGTTATTCCCTTGCTATTTAATTATTTCTATTATTCATTATATCTTTTTTCAATGTTTCGTCTTTACCCTTCATCATTATATCTCTTTTCAGCAATTTTATTTATATTTGTTCCCTCATCACGTTTCGCATGGACATTATTTTTAAAACATTAATAGTTTGACGTTTAGTTCAGTTAATTTTGCCATGCACCAAGAAGGTTCTTTTCGTTCCTAGATATCACCATACCATATCATGTGGACGTTCACTATTGCTCTCGCTGTCGGTGAGTCGGTGAAGTTTATTCATTTGTCCTCAATGCACCGGGCTGCATGTAACGGTTAACAGCAAGTGTCACCCTCCATGAATAAGACGAGCAGTCCGGTTCGTCGGAAAGCTCGTCGCGTACTAATCACGAGGAACTATATTCTGATATTTTTTTTTGAACAGAGGTGGAGATCTCCGGGAATTAATAACCCAGAGGAGTTGATCATCCCCAACTGAAAGCATTTTTTCTATTAAAGCATTCTATTCGTTCTATTTCATTGCACACCAGCCACTTATTATTCTTCAACCCCGTATTCTAACCAACCTTCGATAACGTCCTGTTCTTTCCAATATCATGATTTCTGTCACTTTTTTTTCAACGATGACGCAAACTATTCGTTTGAAAACTGCTAGGACACGGCCAAAGTGGCGAGAGTTCGATTCAGTTTCAGGTACGGCAATCAAAATGGCGGTAAATTACGAATAATTGGCACTAGTGAGATGCATTCCTTCCTCAGGTGACTCCAAAGAATGGAAGGATCGTGATATAGGCTGCCCCTTTCATCCAATATCCAGGAGTAACCTAGCAGGCCTAGGTCCACATCTGTGAGTGGCCACCGTCGGAAATTTCACATAACTTGCTCATTGTGGTAATTATGAATAATCAGTTCCTCCTCGATTCCTTGTAGTGCCGCTCATGAAAAGTTCTCTACTCACTACTAATCTTGGTTTTGTTCTATTCGTCTCACTTTATCAAAATACTCAAATGTTAAAGGCTGCACATTATTGTTTTCATCGCATTTTATGCTTTCATATAATAACAATAATGGTCAATAAATCTGTCACAATCCGTTCTTTAGCATTACTATGTTGTTAACTACGAAAAAGGGGGTGTGATTCTACTATTGTATGAAAATGCAGCCGTGTATGCACAGTAGGATAACAAATAGTGCATGCAGATGAGGGTTAGGCAACTCACACTTCAACAACAGCAAAATGACTTACCTGATGCTCTCTTGACAATCCACGACTACAGCGGTGGAGACGGAATGCTTTTCCTTGCATTAATGTTTCCTCAATAAATAAGTGGCTGCATTATCGAGCGCATGGGATCAAAGAAGCCGGAACAACGACCAGAAGCTGCCCTGTAATAGAGGCCACCTTCGAATAGAACCCGCCTTCGAATAGTAGCTGCCCTCGAATAGAACTTACCTTTGAATGGAACCCGCCTCAAATAGAAACCTCCCTCGAATAGAAGCCGCCCTGTAGAGACGCCAGTCCCGACCGGCCGGTTTTAACCTTGTTATACATTGCTTCCAACCATTGATTACCGCCTCTAAGTTATCATTTGACCATTAAGTTATACAAAAACGGCAAGACAATGTCGCACTGAGGAAAGTTGTCCATGTAAGTTTTGAGTTCATAGCACAATCAATTGTATCAGTGTATGAGGCGCATAGTTGACACTGAGTGCAGGTTGCGATTAGAGAATTCGAGATTTTTTCTTTTCCTGTTTTTTTAGAAATATTTTTACTCATAGAACATATCAAAAGTTCTACTATACTCGTATCTTTCCACTGATTCGTGAAATTGTATCATTATAACCTAATGCTGCACTATCTAATCATATCTAGCTGCTAAGTATGAACCTGAGAAATATAGGAGGTATTGCATTCTTCATTGGACAAGAGGAACAATTTCTAGCACATTACTTAGCAATAAAATCTTATTTTACGGAGTATTTAATAAAAGGGTACAGTCAAGTTAGTTTTGTATTATCTAAGTTGGTCCTAGTCACATTTCATTTCTTGTATTAGGCCAAAAACAAGATTGTATACAGGTCTTTCTTGTGGCTAGGTCTAAAAATTTTCATATCTTCATAAATATGAAAATGCACTCACGCCTTCAAATATTCTCCACTTCGCATAAAGTTAAACGCGCATCCACCGTCTTTTACAAATCGCTAACATATCTTCCGATGACATTTATTACTCGGCACTTCAAACGTGCGTTTCGACTCTGGCGTTCTGCACTTTTTCCACAAAAGATTTTGGGTTTCGTGTCGTTAGACCAACTGAATCTCCTCTATTTGACTTGAATAGATTCGGCTCCTTCCAATCGTTCGGAACAGCAGTCCATTCGATTGTAGACACCACTTCTTTGATGTGATTGTTTGTTGTAGATCGTCGATCCAAAAGCTTTTCGTACTTTGTATGAGTAACATGACCCAGCTGCATAAGAAGCTGTCACGTTTTCCAATCCACCGCTCGGCTTGCCACGGCAGCTCTAAGCGTAGTACTTTGAATAGTCGGTTTATTGCAGTGCAAGTTTGACGAGAAGCAAGTTTGCTTCCAATGACCAGTAAACATGCAACTACTGACATGAAAATTGTATTGCAACATCTTGACTTTGTGCAGATAGAAGGAAGATTGTTAGACATGATATGAGCAATTGATGAGAGCGTGATACGCGCGTTCCTTTTGTCGTGGCAACACCAAATCAGCATGGATTCAAGTCATTTCATTGATTAATTTTATCTCACATGGACTAAGCATTTTTCCATTCTGCTTTGCCTAATCGTCGAACTTTTCACAATGCAGATATAGAGAAAATTTCAGGGAAGAGAAAAAAGTTTTACCACAACCATAATAATTGCTTATTGACAAGTCGATGGATAGCAGATCTGCCGACTGTGACAGTCTTGATGTGCCATTCTTTATGCCTCCTGAAGTCACTGACAAAGTATGATGCTGGCTTTGTATCATGACATCTTGTTATTTGTTGTTTGGAGCTCAGAGTTGGAAGTGATGGTCAACGAAAATTGTCCATGACCCACCTGACCCACGGCATATGTGACCACGACCCCCTGACCCCACGACTTTTCACGAAAACATGACCCACCTAACCACGACCCACTTGACCCCACCACATCATTTGACCCACCTGACCCACATGCTGCGAGGGTGAATGATGTGAGTGCAATTTCCTTTTCTGGTATCAATCTTTAGTTTCTTGTTCATTCAAGATTCAATGTCCATCTAGGTAGACGGCCTTGTAGTATTAAAAATTGTTGTTAAGATTTGTTATGAAGTTCAAGTGTATCAGATCACTTGTCACATGATAAATAGACATGTAACCTCATCAAAATTATCTTATAATCAAAGTTCATGCACCACAAATGCCTGAGGTTCTAAAAAAAATTTCAACGATTCTGCTTCTTGTTATAATTCTTTACTATCCTTTTTAGTGCTACATATTTAACTCGTAGAGAGATGATTAGTTAAGTTGAGGGCCCAACAGACTAGATTTCAAATTTTACATTTCAAAATCAAATGAAGTTAAAAAAATTAGACTGCAGTAGGCCTAAATCCTTTATGCATGCATTTATTATGTTAGATACTACATGTGTGAAAATTAAACCCAGAAAAAATCGTCAAACTAATATTTGTTGCTTCTGATAGCAATCGATTCAAATTTCATTTACTTTCGCTATTGTTAGATTTATTTAGAGGGATGTATATTTGATGTAAGTATGACATCATGAAAGCAAAGGAGCAAAGGGATACGTATACGCGTGAATAGAAAATTGCACGATGACAAGGATCATAATTCATTATTAGTTTATAATGTACATAGATGAACTGATATACATGTATATGAGTGGTGCTACATGTGCGAGTACGCTGTGATAACAATAACTAGTGATATCATGTAAATATTCCTATTTTTATTGATGTCTCTCGTTTTAGCGAATCTTTTATAAAGTTTTGCAAATAATTTTATTGTTCTTATTTTTTAGTTAAGTACTCCGTTGCTATTCTTGTAACTTACTTTGATGATTACCTATTCGTGTCGACTAATTGTAATGTGCTCACTGACTTATCAAACTGTGAGGCAAATAAAGAGTTATTATTATTATTATTACCAAATCAAATATCAAAGCGAAACTTTTTATTGATACGAAGTGTCAAGAATTATTTCACTTCACAGAGCTCTGGCAGTAATAAGTCTGTTTGTGAAAGGGATTAAGTCTATATCAATGACCGTCGTATATGAATTAGCGTATTTCTGATTAATCATACATCGATGAACCAAATGTGCCAATGAGATGCAATGGAAACATGTCGATGTGGAAAGTGGATTGAACGGCTAAATACATAGTTATGAAGCATGTATATTATCAAGATATTCTTAATCAATTATAGATTTCGAAAATATTTAGGGCTCTGATCAATCTTTACCACAGATTTACCATTCTTATCCTACCTGAGGATATTTTTCTACGAAAGACTAAACAAAATCAAAATCGAAAACAAAACAAAACGAAGGTTCGGGTGGCATTTACAAGAAAAATTTTCAAGATTAATAAAATTCTGTGATTCACCGACTTCTTCAGTAGCTGTATCTCACTGTAAATCACAAGGTCTCAAATCATTGGGTATCGTCAGACATAGCGACCGAGAAATCGGGCGTACTCAATTGTACTCAAAAACATCTCTCAGTAGACAGCGAGCAGCTATTGTTTTCGAGCCTTTCATTTGAGTGAATTCGCCCCCCTTCGAAACTGTATGAGGGCTTGTTGAAAGTCAATAGTGTTGCATATTTTGACTGGTGTGCATCCATCACTCTTTCAGTGACACTGATTTCTATCTTTCTCCCCCCATGAATGATGGAGAATACGAATAAATGAAGTTTGTAGGATGTATTGAAATTGTCAAATCTTTCATGGATCAAACTGAGTTGGAGTGGGGTCAACAGAAGTCTGTCCCACGCTAAATGTAAACCCACCTGATCCACCAACTTTTTGGTAAAACATGACCCTACGTGACCCACGCGATTTTGTGACCCCACTGGACCCCACTCTGACCCTTGCCCCACGACCCACCTGACCCCACGGCCATATGTAAACCACGACCCACCTGACCCCGACTTTTCACGAATAAACTGGACCACGATCGAACCTGTTTGCGCTTGACGGTTTAATACTGTATTTTCTTGTGGTTATCTGTCAGTCTTAGTTGAATTTCGCAGATTTCTTCAATTGGAGGACCTTGTGTTATTACTTGGCGAGAGTGCCAGAGGTCGGTGGGTCAAATTCCACCACGACGCGCAGTTATTTTTCGACTGCAATACTCACAGAGATTAATTGTTTTCGTACTGCGTTGTTTGGTCTTGAGATGACATCTTTTATATTGTTGGTCACGCCAGAAGAACTTAGTCCCGAGGGACAGAAGAAAGATCATATTTTCCATTGAACGTTATGCAATTGATCTAATCGAAAATCATTGGACACCGTATTGAACGCACACAGTCAGTTTAATTTAAGATCGTGAGGGACTTCAAACGATAACAATAATATTACTAATTAATGAATTTATATCACGGAGAAACATTGAGTCCAATGTATAGGTACTATTCACTGGCAGATTACGTTCAGTCTTAAATGTGACAATGACAGCACTCGTGTGTTCCCTAGAACAACTTTCCTTTCATATTGCTCGCGCCTGGCCAAATCAGTGAGCCGCAGGGGAGACCGGGCTCTTTCCACATCTATTCACACATATCTTTACCATCGCCATTACAATGGATGAGATAGAATCGAGTCGCTCGAGGTAAACATGCGACCAGAACGAATCCGTCTCTGCGTCTATAATCTATATATTGAAGGTATATACAATGAAATATAGGTGACTCAGCATGTAGTCCTAGTTATATGAAGCTATCGAGGCAATTAAAAATGCAAGAATGACGCTTTGCGTTAATCTAGGAGGTTCAGCATGAACATAAGAATTAATTATTTTCACCAGTTGAACTTGCACGATCGAGTAAGGAGTAATTCCTCTGGTAATTCAAATGAATTAATTGTGTCATGATAATAGTAGTAAATGTTTCATTTATTGAAGTCTACATGTCAGGAATCGGTTTAAGAGATTTTACAAAGAAATATTAAAGGCGCGTCGCTGGGCATGGAAGGTCACAATAAAGTCATAGGGTTGAAAGAAGCAGGGAAAACCGGGCACACAGGCACTGCAGAAAGATGCTGGAGAAGGCAAGGCAGGAGATAGCGCGCAGGTATAAAAGATGCAGACAAGGTGTAATGTACAATTGAAAATGTCGCTGGGTTTGAGACGATGACTAAGCGAGTGATAATGTGAGAGCGAATAGCCGAAAATGTGTGTATTGTCCAGCGAAGAGGATATAAAACCGTAAGTGATTCGAAAAGGCCGTTCACCAAGTGGAGATATATACAAGAAATGAAGGGTTGTAAAGGGTGGATCAAATATAATGTAAAACTATGTAAGCAAAATAATGATGATTTAAGAAACAGGACGACGAATCATACCAAGCAGAGCATGCCGCTAGCAAGGAGCCGTGCACGCGCAGCGACCGCAACGACAGCCTGACAAAGGGGCGAAATAATTGGATAAAAATGCCAAGGACTCCAAAAACTTGAATTGCCCTAACATTACTTTCTTTCCATGTTTCAAGGAATTTGAGCTGTTCAGACAGTGAAAGAGCCTTAGTGATTTTATTCTAAAATGCACATGTTTGCTTTCACTGCATTTGTAAAACAGGTTTTCGCCACCACACGCCACATCTAAACCAGTGAATGCTTATAGGTGAAAATCAACAGCGGAAATAAAAGAGGAAGATGCTGAGTGCGAATGATTGGAAAAATACAATGATGGAAAAGGGGGGGGGGGGGGGGGGGAGATATTGCTCCTGTAATTCGTTCGCTGCCATAATTGATGAAATGCCTCCTACTCGATGGTTTATTTCCTCTCTCATCTTGTATCCTTTTTTTTCTACTGTGTTCTGGTAGCAAAACTACCAAAACCTGTGCAATTATTTCCAGATGCTTCTTTTTCTTCTAATCGCATAAATGCGTCAAAAGTTGCACATTCTTTTGTACTGCGTTAAAAGTAGCAAGATGTCAGCATTAAAAGATCGAACTTGCAATATTAAATTCGATCCTATTACCCGCAAATGAACAACATGTTCTAAGTAAGTCCAAAATGATAATGCGTGATAATTTCATAACATGAATTCAATTTATGTTTGAGATAAACAAACGAACATGCTAACAGAGCAATTGGTGTGCTATTGTGATGATCTCATGATCTCAGTCAGTTCTGCACTTAAAATTAGGTTAGACACATTGTGAACTGATCGTTGTGAGGTTGTTCTAGCTTGCGCTCTCTTACGAATCCAACAAATTGGTCCTTTTTAATCTTCTGGATAGTTGTTTTTGATAGTTTTTGGGCTCTCCTTTGGTGGCCGTCCTGTTGGCTTCATCTACTTGGCATCGGGAATTTCATCACCAAATGGTTGATGTCGTCGAAAGGTTACACTGGACAGAATCTGTTGCTGCGTCATCTGTCATTAGCTCTCGGGATTTTCAACGCTGTTTGCGTATCTTTGGTGTGTCTTCGTGATCTCAACATTATATTTTACTTTCGCAGTTGGTGCTGTTCAAATGATCCTGAAGCCGATGAGGGTCGCTGAGTTCCGAGTTGAATCGGGCTGATCTTCGAGGTGTGGGACCCCCCCCACCCCCCTCCCCCCCCAGGGGGATTTCCGCGGAGACCGAGAAAGAGAAAGGAGCGGATCGTCACGAGGGGAGAGCAAGGGGATTCCGAAGTACAAGCGGCCGGTGCGATAAAACAATGGTGGACAGGCGATGACGAATAAACAGGAGGATCCGTTCTCATTTCGTTTGAGAGGATATATCCAATTACGGCAGAGAGGAGGAGAAAACGTGTCATCGAACAATTCAAGCTCATTTCTTGTGACATACTGTACCCCCCCCCCAACTAAATCGGAGTAACTTTGATAGCAGTGGATAAAAAAATCTTTTGTGAATTGTTATGAGTTTTTGTTGAGAAGGTTGTTATGATGCTTTCTCTCCACTCATTTGCTATCTTGCAGAAGTTTATTGAATACACCCGTCAGTTGTGCATACGACCACTCGCGCCAGTAATTTTTTATTGCTTCTATCGGGATGCCATCAGGACGCGTTGATTTGTTGTTTTTCATTTACTCAAATAATGTATCACCTCAGCCTCCGAGTGCTTCTCTCAGAGGGTCCATACACTAACTTCTGCTATCAGGAGGGGTTACATAGGGTTGACTTTCGCGGAAGTCAAGAAAATATTCCATCCGTCTTTGTTATGTTCTCTTCGGGGCATTTGAGGATGTTTCCTAGGGAATACTTCACGAAAGACTTTTCGAAATTATCTCTGGTATTTCTGTGTCCCTCATTCTTGCAATGCGTGGAGTATCCGTTTCTCTCCTAACGTGGATCTACAACTCTTCGTATAGCGAATTTGGAGGTCTGTGGCGATGCTAGGCGAATTGCCCGTTTGGTTTCTTCTCTTCTTACCTGCCTTGTATCTTTCATGGTTCTCAACTTGCTGTGTTCAGCTGTGCCATACTCCTTGGAATGCTTCTTTTCTTTCTGCCGGATGTGCTGCTTTCTAGCGGTTTGTACATGGTCGTCCCATCACTAGGTTTCCCTTTTCTCGCCACCGTCCACTCTCTCGATACGCAAAAGTCGATTCCTTTCCCTGCACTTTATGATATTTGAGTAGATTAGGCCATTCACGTAAACCGATTGTTACTTGAACTGACTCAGTAACATCCTCTCTGTATGCTTGGGCTAGACCTTGTTTCACTAAGGTGCGAACCACTGATCTTCCGCCTCGGCCAACCTTTGATTTCTCTGCCTTGTTGCACCTGTTTTGAGGTCCATTTAGTTCCAACTTGTGTTGGGTCACTGCTGCTATCCAGGTACCACCTTGCAGTCTGTTGCATCTTGCAGTCTTTCTCGATTAATGAGGATGTAGTCAATCTAACCCACAAAGCGTCACTTTGAAATGTTAGTGGGTGGCTATCAGGTTTCGGGGAACATGTGTTTGCTGTAGCTAAATTTGCTGCCTCGCAAAATCGATCAAAATCTATCCTTCTAAGGTTAGTAGTACCGTTTCCTTGACCACTATGTGCAGTGCAGTTAGAAATGCTCTTACCTACGTGTTTATTCATGTGTCCTCCTATTATGAGCGTTCCCTTTCTCGTCGTTGCTTCTCCTAATTTCAAATAGAAGTCGTATTTCTCCTGGTCGCTCAGACCTTGTGGTGCATGCATGGGCCGATACAATTGTATACAATTTCTTGGTATCGGCATCAACCAAATTCACTCTGATCATCCTATCTGATAGCCCATTGACTTCGAGGACTTGATCTGCTAGTTTTTGTGTCAATATGACCCCATTTCTCCCTCGCACTTCACCGTGATAGTACATTATGTATCCAACATACTGTCCACCTGACATCCTGAATCATAGAGTCAAATGATCAAAGTTTCTTTTAATGAACGAGGTGATAAGTTGATTTAATATTAAAGGGTTCTGATCTCACTTCTTTCGATCTCTGGCATCATGATAGCTATCCTTGTTCATATTATATTATAATATTGAAGAAAGAATGCGTTCGATGTTGACATGTGAAATTGATATGTATAGGTCAGAATTGAGTCGCATTACTGGAGGTCATGATATGAGATAATGCTTTTCAAAATAAGTCACTAGGCAAGTAAGTAAGTAGGTAAGTAAGGTAGGTGTTTATTGAATGTGAATGGAAATCGTTCAAGTTGCAGAATGTAACATTACAAATTGCAAGAAAATGCATTTAAATACCGGACATACAAAGATACAAAGAAAGGTATTTCACTTATTAAGAGCCAAATCACAGAAAAAGACAAGATGGTCGATACTTCGTGTGAACGTGTGTGATTAGCATTATTTCGCTCCGTCTTCTAATAGTTTTAAATCAGCTTTCAAGACCATGTTATAGACGAATTCAATCGGCGTTGTGTTCTACAGTGAGGCAGAATAAAATGTCTAGAGACACTCAAGCAATGTGGAAATGACACAATGAAGAGGATGTAGGAAGTTTGTCTCACATTGCAACAGAAAATTGTGAACGGCAGTCTTAAATTTTAACTTAACCGAATGAAAATTCTGGCAGTCGCACGTTGAGCCACATATGATTCGGTGTGCTCTTTTTGAAAACCTCCAACTTGGACATCAATTTCGATGGTAGACACATACATACACAGGAGACGCATACATGAACACAGATGTTATAAAAGCATATAGTGGACAATTTCTAGATTGTTGACATGCATAACACTTTTTCATATACGGATGACATACAACCGTTGAGAGTCACGCCTAAGTAGGAAGGAGATTTGATCGTCCCACTTTAATTTGTCATTTACAAGAAGGCCAAAAAATGTCATAGTTGTTGTTTGAGAAACATTTCGACAGAGTTATTCAGAGTTTGATTGGTTTCGGTGCATACATAATTGATTTGTCTTAGCAGTGTTTACTTGAAAACCCATGACATCAATCTTGCGAAGAACATCATCAAAATTGCTGATGAATGGTGAAGAGTAATAATTGTCTGAACTATAGAACGATCGTCAGCGTACTTAACAAATTTTGTATCTTCCCGCTTTGATGCACTAAATAAATAAGGTCACAAGACAGAACCTTGTGGAATCCCTGATCTGGCGTTAAACAGCGGGCAAGGGATCCATTAATATTGACACGCACTTTCTTGGAAACCAGATAAGAACGGAGCCACAATATGAAAGCACGATGAATTCCACAGTTAATCAAATAATTTGGCAATTTATTGTGCTGTAACTGATCGACAGCTTTCATCATATCCAGACAGGTTCTGTGCACTGCGCTTGTTCGGTTTAATTGTTGAATCGGTTCAAGGCAGTCCACTGAGCTCGGGGAAGGTCAAAGTCCGCAACCTTTGCCACTGGGTCATCGATTAGAGATTTGCTCTTTACATCGCACCTCAGTCATATCTCCCGTCAAGCATGCGACATTTTGAAGACTGTGCGTAATTCATGTGCAGTCACTTGATTCCTGATGAAGAAGTATTGCCATGACCTGATGACATCACTTTTCTGACTAAGATGTCTAGAATGGTAGCAACTGGGCAGCATCACATCTTCGAGTGACAATAATGAGGATTGCAAAATCTTGGACACAAAATCGGACAATTATGCACAATTTGAAGGAGGTTGCCCCGAAAATCCTAGCACCACTACAACTGTGTGTACTACAGGATTCTTGTTGAACGTTTGACATCAAATCACGAAAGAGAAAAAGTAGATCGAAAGGAAAATTCTCTACCATCTGATGCCATTTTCAATATGATTCAAGGAGTAGTCAAACTTTGGAAGCATGCAGTATTTGTTAGAGCTAGGTTTCCTTGACTGCCTCCAATCAAATTGTTCAAATCCTGAATAGGCGAGGACACTGATAGTTACAATGATAATAATGAATTTGAAATGGAATACTGTTGAAAGAGGTGAACGTCAAACACGAGATGGCAGCAAATTCAGTCCAGAGCCCTGTCCAGCTACGGAAGTAAGTGTGGGACAGCAACGACATCTACTTTTTATGAGATGAGAGAAGTCCTTGCTTCCCAGCCGGAAAGTCATTTTTCACGGTGGTGCCAAGAACAAAGTGCATTGAAATATCATTTCGACATCGTGAAGACCGGATGCATTGAATCATTAGCTTGCTTTGATGATTTCTATAATTTTTACAACATGTACGATGTCTTTCAGCCGCTGCAGGCGATATTGTTAGCAAGTGAGTGATGAGAAATTGCTGTGCTGGATGAGATCAGGTCATCCCATGCTCTTTCACTCAACTCGGAACATGGGGTGACGGTTCACAATCAACTACAAAGCGGTAAGAGAAAATACATAAAGTAAGCACTACTAGTCAAATCGACAGCAGAAGCAATGAAAGCCAGAAAAAAATACAAGAGCAATGTAAAGCGTCAAAAATTCCAGCAACTGCTTAAAGAAAACTTCACTAGAGTTGCTGATGTATACCTCCAAAAGGTTTATTTTGTATCAATCTTCTCTTCCATACTGGTTCCCTGTTCACCACATCCATCCTCTCAAAGCTCACTCTGTAAGTAGATGATCTACCACGAGGAGACTTTTGACGACAAATCAACCCTACCCACAACGTTCAGTCATGAGAATAAAAACATTGAGTTAGATGACCCCATGGAGAAATCTTGTGGTGAAATCATTTGAATTAACCCATTTAACGCGGTGGCATATATATATATATATATATATATATATATATATATATATATATATATGTATATATATCAAATCTTAACAGATGTAACCACCACGAGACATGTTTCGGCCTGTTGGGCCTCATCAGTCGTGGGTAGGTTTGAACCAGCGACGTTGGAGCTAGAGGACGTGCAAGCATACCCTCTAACCACAAGGCCACCGGACCATCTGTTGAGAGCGCGAATTCAGGCCGAAACATGTCTCGTGGTGGTTACATCTGTTGAGATTTGATAAATTTATCAATTGCCAGGTTACTTGTCTAAATATATATATATATATATATATGCCAGGTAACTTCCTCCCATTTGTTTCATTTCAAGAGTGAAAACTCGTTTTTCGGATTACTTCTGTTTGACAGAACATAACTTAGAACGATGCTCAAGATTTGTGATGTGAAATCACCTTTTTATCTTAGTCCATTTTGCGGGAAATTCAAATTGTTTTTCAAAATGGCGCCAATAAATTCTTCATTTTGGTGAGTTAGGAAAGATATTCAATTTTGAGCTTTCATAATCTTTTTGCGTCCATGCATGTTTTATTTGGCGTATTTTCTAGGGCTGTGCACAAGTCTGATGTTCAAATTCGACTTAGTTTAGTGGCAATGCGGCAATACGTACTGAAATATATATGCCATCGCGTAATCCGCTGGTGTGCAAGTCAGAATAAGTATATCTTTCAGATCAAAAACTTCAGCGTTTCATGCGCTGTATGATCTAATTAACAATGAAGAGGATTATGTTGTGATAAAGACCCCATTATAAGATTGTGAAAGCAGTCCAGAGGCAGTGGTAAAGACGACGAAGGCGGCGTTGACGATGACACAGCAAGTACACCTGATTCTACATTTACAAATATGAATGTCTATCGGATGCCGTATTGTTGCAATTGTTTCACAACAAAATTGTGAGCTCTCAGCTTGTTTAGATCTTTTATTATTTTGCAATATGCAAATGGTGAACAGGGCATTACAGGAAGTCAACGACGTGGGATCATCAACCTCGGTAGGCCTACTCATGCTTTGAAGACAATGGACGCAATGGACCATATTTGCATCGCTATTTCCTTCCTCGAAAGTTCGTAGCTTCTATAGCTGTAACTTTATAGTTGTGAAAATCAGCATGTTAATTTTTTGAAGACACGTCTCATAGTTTTCGTCTCTTGTGAAGGATAAGTATCATTTTTAAAGTTTCACGATGCATGCAAAAGCTATTTTCAATAATCCTCCTCTATTTCCGGATGACAACGCATTGCTCCTATTGAAAAGTCAAAGATCGTGATCTAAGATGAAGCTGTTATCAAAAAAATTGCATCAATAAAAGGTGCATCAACTCCAAAAAGGAAAAATTCCATGGGAGAAGACGGACGTCAGAATTTGTCAGAGGCAACGTAGTGATAGTAGGCCTATATATCGCACCCATAGGCCAACGTTAGAAGCAGCTGCGCCGTGGCTCACTGTCAAAGTCTTTCACGTAAGAAATGCTAGAAATGCAAAATGAGATTGTGCATCAAGTGCTTCAAAGCCACCACACTTGGTGACTTCTTTCAAGACGACATGAACCGCTATGGATTCACAGAAAGACAAGATAGTCGTTCTACAGAGCAAAATAGGCCTACTTAAGAGAAAATCACTGATAGAAGTGCACATGTGTTTGCATGAGGGTTTTAGAAACTGTTATTTACTGCTGTCAGACTTTCTTGTATGCCATTTATCAATGTCACAAATAATGTTTTGAATGAAACTACAAATCAGAGTCATAAAATATATTGTTCTTATTTGAATTTGGTCTACATGTAGCCTACATCTAACTGAATAATACATCAAAGCAGCTGATATGAGTAATGGAGATGCAAAATCATATTTGAAACACACAAGTCAGATGCTCGTACTAGACAAATTGCTCTTATTGCAGTTTTATGAAGTTCAGTATTTCAATTTTGCCGTTCACTATCACAGCCAAAATTTACTGCTTTTTTAGGAGTGGTAGGACGCGATGGCATATTATTGTGATGATATTGTGAGAGCACAAACAACACATTTGCTGCTACCTACATCCGATTACCAGATCTCTGAATAACAAGAAGTTGTGAGGTCCACAATCGTTAGGTCTTCAAACAGAAGAAGATTCATCATGGAGTGAAGTAAGACTCATTTTCATGTACTATATTTGACAAATGACAACTCTTTCTGAGGTTTGCACTTGCAAGTGTCATTACTGAGGTCTACGCATTTTCGTTGAATACCTTCAGCTTACTGATATCAACCCCAAATCTCTGACGAACCCAACATAAGTTGGCTTCTCAATCAGTGGTTGCATCTACTGATTCCATGATTAGCCCTTTCATAGCGGCTAATGTATTGAAAAATGATTCCTTCACATGCGGATGGCTCGCTCTACGAGTCATAAGAAGTTTTCCTTTCAGTGTGGCATGGCCTGCTGTGCGAGCCATGAAATTCAGCGGTTAAACACGTGTTAAAGTGATCAGATAGTGAAATGCGAAATTCTGATAACTTTGGAAAAGATCATTTTACTTAGGGCCGTATCGGTATCTCTTATCGCAAAGCATGTTTATGTCATTGTCATCCAAGCGTTTACGCGGAAACCCCGTCATCTCAAACAGTGCATTTGCTAATATTTGGCTAATAAACCTGATTTCTTCAGAACTAATTTTTTTCCAACTGAGATTGTGAACGCTGACTATTATGTACCGCTAGCGATAGAATTGATCTGCCTAAGCATTGACGACAAAATGGATAATGCTAGTGAAGGCGACTCTGATGAATCAGTGGTCACTCTGTCCTACCGCAGTTGCCTATGTTACCGTCCGATCCATCACCTGTTACTTTTGCGTTATTCGCCAAAACTGGTTCTTCACCTATTCTCAGGGATTCCTTCGTGTCCTCCGCTTCCGGCTCCGCTCCCGTTTCTCGCCCGACTGCCCAAATTACCAGTCCGTGGAAATTTTCGAAGAGGCGAACGATAGTCCATCGGAGTTCCCACCCTTTCTCGGTGCCCCAGTTCTTCGAACAACATACGAAGAAACAATGCTGTCAAATACAAGTGATGCTGACATTTGCAAATGTGCTCTCAGTTTTTTCATTACGTATGAGTTAATCGAAGCACTTGCGCAATTTACAAATATTAGTGCTTCGATCTATCTTCAAACAGAGGCTTTAAAGCCCCATTCTCGCTTCAGATATTGAACTGATTGCTCTTTCGCCGAAATGAAGAAATTTTTCGGTATCGTGCTGTTGATGGGCGTCGTGGGGAAGCCTCAACTCACTGACTACTGGAGTACTGATGATTTAATGTGTACTCCCTTCCTTTATTCCGAATCTTCTCTTACACGAGATCGCATTCTCCTGATTTTACATTTTATTCGATTCGCAAATTATGAAATCTTGGTGGCGAGGAGAATTGTCTTCGTAAGATTCAGCCATTTGCAAACATGATTCGTTCGATTTGAAGGATGTGTATAGGTCATTTCAGAATGTAACTGTGGACAAGTCTTTACTTTTATAGGGCTTATAAAGGTCGGCTGTATTTCAAACAATACATGCGGGGGAAGAGAAGGCGTTTCGGAATCAAAATTTAATTTTTATGCGGAAGTGACTCTGGTTTTACATTGAACTTTTCATTCACACTGTAAAAGCAGATCATGATCAATTTGCCTCCACTTGGTCTAGTCTCAGTATATCGGAGCTAATCGTTGTTTATCTTTGTGATGAACTATTGGATTTAGGATACACTATTTTGTGTGATAATTGGTTCAACAGTGTCAGGTTGGCCAATCATTTATTATCAAGAAGAACGCTTGTAGTCGGCACTATTCGTCCGAACCGCAGTGTCCCGCTCATGCTTCAAGAGGCCGTGGTAAATGTAAGAGAGACAAAGTTTTTGCGTTCGGTGGCTTACTTCTATCTAAATTTTGTGATAGAAAGTCGTCTGGACAGAAAATTGTTTTTATGATTGACACAAAAAACAAAGCTTCTCTTTCCAATTGTCAGCGTGTTATAAAAGATAGAAAGAGAATAATTTTCAGAAAGAGTGCTACCATGTCGGAGTAAAATAAATTTATAGGAGGAGTTGATCGTGCTGATCAAATTTTGCATACTTATGACGCAACTCGAAAATCATACCGCTGGTTCCATAAAGTATGCATGTATACATCTTATTCAACGAATGTGCCTCAATGCCCACATTGCTTATTCCATTTACGAGGGCAAGGAAAATTTTCAGAATTTTTTAGTGTTATGTGTTCGTCTCTTTCTGTGTGAAACAGCGGTAGGGAGGCATCCTCGTTTACCTCGAAATGCGTCGTGTGCTTCAAATTTGCATTTTCCATCTAAATTTCCATCACATTTCTTTTGACTTTGTATTGTTACTTTTATGGAGTTTATTGGAATATTTGATCATATGAATGATGACATGTCAACCATTCAGACGATACACAGAAGCTCAAGAATAACGCGTGCTCCATCATGACCTGAATGTAGGCCCTACTTGATTTCATTTAGAGTATTAGTCGAATAATTAAATTTAAGAGTCTATTGTACTTGCTAAATTTGTAGTCAATATGATATAACGTTCAGTTTATTATATGATTTTGGTGGTCTCGGAAATACGAAAGACATGTACTCTTAAAAACTATAATGAAAATACTAGCTATTGTCATGTTAAATCACGGCATATAAAACGAATTCGAAGATCCCGGAAAAGGAAGAATACAAAGTCAAACAAATGCCCTAATCTAGATTGCTACACTGTAAATCGCTCAATACCAATCACATACGAAGGATGAATACCAAAATATTTTTTTGGTATATTTCTGTATTCTCTTGGTATATATTTGTATGCTTTTCGTATGCTATTTCAAATGTGGTATGCCTTACATACTAAAGCCATACTAGCACAATGTTAAAAGAAATCATCAATCATCTCCAAAGTATCTTGATTTCAGGACTTTTGTCAATAAAGATCACACTAATGTTACTACTGTTCTGCAAGTAGTGAGATAATGACATTCAAGAGTCATTCTTTCAATACTGAATTCGATTTTAATACACGTAAGTCTAAGGCATTTCATGAATAATCAATAAGATTTCAACCATCAACAATTGTGCATCATGTAATTTTGAAATAAGGCATATTATCAATCCGAAATAAAAAAACATTATAATTTGAAAAATGAAATGAAAAGAAAAAATGATGAAATAAAGAAAAAAAATAAAGAGAAATGATGAAGAAATCAGAAAACTAAAAGCCGAAATTATCGAGTCACGGTTGGCTGAAATTGATGCAAGAAGGATAGAAGAAAACAAAAGGGAGACAATAAGGATGATGAAAGCGAAGAGTCCGACGAAGAAGATGCAGCAAAAGAAGACGATGACATAGAAGATCAAGAATATTACTTAAGAACCATCAATATGAAAATTAATCATATCAGAAATGGTAAGAAAGAAGTACATGCAACGGTGACTGCGATTCATGAAGATCGATTCAGAACGGTGCAAGTAAGCCCACCAAATGCGCGTTACCCAAAATTCCTACCGACAAATGCTTCACCCAAACTTCTACAAATAGAGCAACGACAAACTGAAGTAAAGCAGCAAACACAGCAGCAAGAAGTTCAACATTCGCATCAACAAGAGTATCCTCAAAGACATACTCAAAGGCCAAAATCCTTGCGATCATGCTATATCTGTGGAAGACGTGGGCACCTTTCCTGGAATTGCTGGTTCAACACCAATCACTATACAAGGCCACACCGAAGAATGCACCAACAACAATACCGAAAACCAATGCAGCATCAAAGACAAAGGAGAAATGCTGAATATGGCGGATATGAGTGGGCAAGTGAAAGCAGATATCCAAGGTATTCATACCGTGAGCAACGAACATACGACAGACGACAACAACAATATTACAATAGAAATCACCGAAGAGAATATGATCAATTCCCTGACGAGAGAATCAGACCACAATCACCAAATCAACATGAGCAAAGAAACAATCATTACAGAACAGACAACAATAGCTACATAAATCACTCAACACGCTATGACTATAATGAAAATCGGTATCTTTGATGAATTAAAGGAAGGAGAGGATGAAATAATGACAGCTGGAAAGAAATTGAAGAAACATATGGAAATAGAGTTATTCTACGTAAACATTAATGGATTGAATAGCGATAAAATTAAAAATGATTTTTTATACATGATATCCAAAGGGCTAATATAATATGTTTAACAGAAACATATTTTAGTGATACTCAAGATCAATCAGTGTTAGAAAATTGTTACGGTTTTCACACGACAGTCAAAAAGAATATTAATCGCGGAAGAAATATAAAAGGCGTTTCTGTTTATGTAAAAGAGGGTGATAATATTTCTCTGCTAAATGTTGAAAGCTTGATTAAAGAACGAGGAAATCTCCAAATACTCAAATTACACAGCACGCATTGGGATCATTTAGAAGACATATTCTTGATTATTTGTTATGTGGATAATCGCGATTCAAAATACAAAGATCGAGAAATATATGAAAATATTAAACAATACATGATTCAATTTAAAATGAAAAACATTATAATTATCGGAGATTTTAATGGTCGCATTGGAAATGAAACAAATCATACTAATTCCACACTTCCAGAAAGAGAGTCGGAAGATCAAATGGTAAATAAAATGGGGAAATATCTAATTAATTTCTGTAATAAAACCTCTCTAATAATTGCCAATGGCAGATTAGAAAATCATTCTAAAGGTAGATGCACATACTATAGAAATCAAAATAATGAGATACGCAAATCCGTGATTGACTACCTTCTAATTTCGGAATCAATGATAAATTATCTTGCTTCTTTTGAAATAATGCAACCAGTTATTTATACGGACCACGCTCCAATGCAAATAAAATTCCAAATTGAATTAAAGTCAGAATTTAAAGAACCAAAACAGTCGTCTGATCAAAATTATAATCCTGCTAAATGGATAAAGCCGCATAAATGGGAAAATGACACGGTTTTTGATCACGTCATGTTTACAAGAAAGTGCAAAGACTTAAATAATCAAATTCTGGAAAAATGATTTATCCGTTGGCAATATATATATAAATTATGCCAAATTAACTCACTTTGCATTAAAACTAATAGAAAGCCAATTCGGAAAATTGTTCTCTCTAGCGAAACACGAACATTAAGAAAGCATCATAGGAAAATTGTTTCTCGGTGGAAAAAATTCCCTACAGCTGAAAACTTAAGTCGACTAATGGAAAGTAAAAGGAATCTGAATAAAAAGGTTAAGACAGACAGAAGAAAGGAGAAGAAAAATAGACTAATAGGTCTAAAAAATGCACGGGAAAATAATGATCACAAAAGATATTGGCAATTGATTAATGAAAATATAGGTGTTAAGAATATTAAACATAGGAGAAGCATATTGAAGGCTTCAGATTTTAAGACTCATATAGTAATCAATGATCTAAAGTTATCAAGCAATACATGCTTATCCTCCAGTTGTATGCCAAACATGTTGCAAGGTCAAGAGTGCATTGATAATCTTGATGATAGAATTACAAAATGCGAAATAAAAAATGCTCTTAGAGAATCAAAACTACATAAAACAAGTGGACCAGACAGAATTGTTTATGAGACATTAAGCTTGAATGAAGAGCAAAACAATTGAGACTCTTGAAACACTGTATAGTTATGTATTTAACCATGCCGATGAAATCCCCTGGAGCAATAGCTGGATTACGCCCATATTTAAAAAAGGAAAGAAAAATGATCCAAGTTCATACAGATTTATTAATCTATCATCCTGTATAGAAAAGATAATGACAAAAATTATAAATTTTAGACTTAACGATTGGCTAATAAAGAATGATGTGATAAAAAAGAACCAAACCGGTTTCAAGAAAGGAAGCTCCGCTTTGGATAACATAATGCTTGTTAAGGAAATTATGCAAGTTTATAAAAACACAAAACATCCACTGGTTTTATGTTTCGTAGATTTGTCAAAGGCAATTGATTCCATTCCTAAAAACAGAATGATTGATAAATTAAGACGCTTGATCCCCAAATGCAAGATTTTATCAGTAATTATGTGTCATCATTAAAAAAGAGTACAAAGTATTATACAGTGGAAAAGAAACGCAATCCTTTAAACTTGAAAATGGAATTCCACAAGGAGACGTACTATCACCAACCCTATTTAGTATTTATATAAATGATTTCATTGATATCTTAAATGCTAGTAAAGATGAAATTGATTCTGTTCGACTTTTTGATTTGGAACTGTCACCACTCATATATGCGGATGATATACTTTTAATGAGTGAGAGTATGCGAGGTTTGAATAGTCAGTTTAAAATACTTTGTAAATTTTGTGCAGAAAATGGCCTTTGCATAAATTATGAAAAAAACCAAAATCATGACTGAAAATTTCACTACAAATACAGACAAATTTGAAGTTAGTCTCAATGGTAAGCAGATATCCATTGAAGTGGTCGATAAATATAAGTATCTAGGAATGTGGATATCGAAAAATAATAGATATCATTTGGAACAATTGATGGCTAAAGGTAAACAAGCAGCTTATCTCACGGTTAAACAACTTAAAGAATTTGGTCAAGTTTCTGGTGAAATTTTGAAAAATACCTTTGAAATGCTTGCACTGTCTAGAATGAAATACTGTGCCGAATTTTGTTTTTTCAATAACCTAAACAGTTTGGATCAAATTCAATACCAGTTTTATGAACGATACTATCACTTAAAGCCAACTACACCAAATTATTGTTTAATCGGTGAATTTGGAATACGTCCTATGGATATTCATTTCTATAAAGCTGCAATCTGTCTTCGGATAAGATTAATTGCAAAGGATGGAAATAGCTTAATTAAACAGGTATATAATGCTATATATCTCAACATGATATCAAATGGAAATGAGAGTAGATGCACATGGTGTTGGAGAATAAACAGATTGCTTACAAAACTAAACCTGTCAAAGCTATGGGATGAACAGCTAACGGCTGATAAAAAAGCATACTTGAGAATTACAAAAGACCGAATATGTCAGTATAACAGGGAAAAATAGATATCTGCAGCAAAAGAGAGCCATTCTGGTCTGACGTATTTAGAACTATGCCAGTTTGAGGAAACCTTGAAATCATATCTGAATTTTGATATCGATTGCAATGATATAAATATGTTACTAAAATTTAGGACAAAAAATCATAAATTAGATTTTGTAACAGGCAGTTACAGAAACAGATTGCGATATGAAGAACGTCTTTGTGAACTTTGCAATGAATCAAAAGTGGAGACTCTATATCACTTTATGATAGAATGTCCATTGTATCAAAATACGCGGCAACAAATTGCACCATTGTTATGTTACTGCAACACGATAGTTGAATTTCATAAATTAATGAATACCTTGACTCCAAAGCATTTAAAATCCATCGCAAGATTTCTAAAAAAAGCCAACGAGTTGCGCATGGTCATAAAAGAAAGAATTCACCAAAAAGAATCTGAAATATAAATAAATGCTCAATTATTGATTCCTCTCCTTCCTGATCTGCTTAATTTTTTTCTACAGCACTGACCGCACGCTGTATTTGAATATATTCAACCAATATACGAGTAC
Organism: Prostheceraeus crozeri; assembly: GCA_907163375.1. Taxonomy (NCBI): domain Eukaryota; kingdom Metazoa; phylum Platyhelminthes; order Polycladida; family Euryleptidae; genus Prostheceraeus; species Prostheceraeus crozeri. The sequence continues at coordinate 85,226 of CAJQUW010007427.1, read as the reverse complement.
ATACCTCAAAATTGTAATATTGTTTTCCAATGTTTTTGGAAATAAACAACTTTTGACTTTTGACTTTAATTCATTAAACGCAAAAATAGTTATGTTTGAGATATATAAGTCAACATGATTGCACGAAAGATAGCGTTTGAATGAATTGACGTTAATCAACTTGGCTCATAAAGTAGAGCTAACTAAACGTCTTGTAAATGTTGCTAGACAAGTAGCAACAACGACAATCTCGCGGGCATATAATTCACAATAAATCTAATCTAGTTAAATATCACTCCATCAAACAAAAAATATTCGCGACTGGTATTACTGAAAAAAGTTATTTGACAGTAGTATGTAATACATACATTTTTTTGCTATGTAACTTAAAGCTGCACATACCAAATGGATACCAGATGCATACGAATAAGGATGAATTTGCATCGGGTCTCGTATATAAAACATACCAACAATTCGTATTTCTATGTAAAACATCCAATCACAGATAGAATAGTTCGCATCGCTAGTATAGTTCGTACCAATCACAAACCAATCACATACGAAGGTAAATGAGATTTGGTATGAAAAATATACCAGATCTCTGTAAACATACGAGAATCTCGTATCAGATGTTGGTTTCAAATTGTATGTAATTTTGGTATATGTTTGTATGTAATTTTCGTATCCAGCGATTTACAGTGTAGAAGAAAATGGCATACTTAAAGTCCAACGATTACAAACAATTAAAATGATACTTATGACAATAGACATCCAAACCCTTAAATAAGGATTGTGTACGAAATACTAACGGTCAATCAGGCATAAATGACATACTCAGAAGAGCAGAATATCAAAATCCTGAAAACCAAAAACGAAAAGAACGAATACAAATATGTTAACATAGGCCTATTTTCAAAACTGAAAAAACCAATAGTGGAAACTAAAAACTGCCATGCAAGGAGTCATCAGGGAGGAACCATGTGGCTGCAAAAAGCAAGGTTTCGGCCCCAAGCCGGCGGGGCAGACCAACCTATACCACATGGCGGGGCAGACCAACTAAAATCGAGCAAACGATTAGGAAGGCCTCTCCTTTTTGGGTTTAAAAAAATACTCATAATGTTAAATAAATGCTGTTCTTTGAAACAGAAGGTATTTTATTGAAAGAATATTATTTTTAGTAGTGATCGAACACGAAATGCTAGTTTGTGCTCTTTTTCAATAGTTAATTTTTCAATATACCTCATAGGTTATTTTAAAAGCCGTAGATGAAGTAGACTATACTTAAATATATTTTATATTAGCACCATTTATAGTTTATTACTGTTTATACGAATGCCCAGAATTCAATTAACAATGCAATTTCATGCTTCTACATCATTCGCGACATTAAAAAATTAAGCCGCATTATACATGTCTGCTGTAATAACAGAATGTCCTCATTCAATGGAATGACTTAAGTCTTCTTCATAATTGAGATACTGTATATAAAATATGGCAAAGCAGAATGTGTTTGAAAGTTTTCGATTTCGTTAGCAGTTGCACAAATCTGCATTTAAGTCAAAATGCGACACGTTGGAAAGAAATGAAAGAGTACTGAGACATAATGAAATTTCTTTATTCATACAAATATAATAACCAAATAATAAACTTATGAAGCTCAATCCAGATAAATATTTATGTTCAGTAGTTCTTTAGTGAATTTAAATATGAAAAATTCAAAAAATTCTTGTAACTTTTTCCACCTTGTTATCTATGTATAGTTTAAAATAAAGTACGTATGCAGACTGTAGTGTAAATCGTTCACTACCAATCACATACGAAGGATGCACACCAAAATATTTTTTGGTATATTTCTGTATCTATTTGTATGCCTTTCGTATGTTATTTCAAGTGTGGTATGATTTACATACTAAAGCCATACCAGCACGATGTTAAAGGAAAGCATCAATGATGTCTAAAATATGTTGATTTAAGGACTTTTGTCAATAAAAATCACAATAATGTTTCATGGCACTTGCTACTGTTTTGTAAGTAGTGAGATAATGACATTCAAGAGTCATACTTACATACTGAATTCGATTTTAATACTTGTAAGTCTAAGGCATTTCATCAATAATCAATAAGTATTCAACCATCAACAATTATGCATTATGTCATTTCGAAATTAAGCATATTACCAATCCGAAATATAAGCACATTATATGTAAAAATATTTGTGTTCAGGATACATAAATCAACATGATTGTGCGAATAATATTGTTCGAATGAATTAATGTTAATCACCTTGGTTCATAAAGTAGTGCTAACTAAATGTCCTGTTAATGTTTCTAGACAAGTAGCAACGACGGCATACTCTTGGAACATAAAAGTCACAACTAATCTAATCTAGTTAAATATCACACTATCAAAAGGAATAGTCACGACTGGTATTACTGAGAAAAGTTATTTGACAGTAGTATGTAATATACATATACATTTTTTGCTGTGTGACTTAAAGCTCTACATACGAGAGACGTACGAATGAGGACCATTTTGCATCGGGTCTCGCATATAAAACATACCAACAACTCGTATTTCATTGTAAGACAGCCAATCACAGATAGAATAGTTCGAACCGCTACATACCAATCACATACGAAAGTAAGTGAGATTTCGTATGAAAAGCATGCCAAATCTCTATAAACACGCGAGAATCTCGCATCAAATGTTAGTTTCAAATTGTATGTGAATTTGGTATACATGTATGTTTGTATGTAATTTTTGTATCCAGCGATTTGCAGTGTACTTGTATATCGAAAAAGATTACATGAAATAATCTAATAAATGAAATATTACAATTCAAAAATAATCATAATTAACTTTCGTAGTTTAGACATATTCAAGCCACATCAAAATTATAAGTCAACTGTAAGTGACCGCCAACTCGCAAAACTCAAGATGATATACAAATAGATCTATTGAGAAATAACTTGGAGCTATTCATTGCATCCATCCATTTGATTTCTTCGCTATTGCATCATCAATCTTGAAGATGGCAAAAGTCAAATATTTGGATCATATACTGAAATTATGTAGTTAAAGAAACATTCAGTAACAGGAATATTCTCATTTGGGGATTGGAGGGTAGACCTTCATTGTTTGCTATTTAGAAAGAAAAACTCCGATTTTGTATAACTGAGCAGGAAAGGTGGTGAAATGCATCGTTCGATCTTAGAAAATCGGAGTTATTCTATCTAAATGGCAAACAATGAACTAACGGAGAGGCCTACTATCCAATGTCCTGAATAAAAATATTACAACTTGAATTTATTCTTGATATGAAAATATCAATGCAATGAATTCTCTTATTGAACATTGTAATTTAAGCCTCGAACCTATAGCCCTACATGTACCGTGCTGGCCAAAAGTTTAACACAATGTAAATAAAATGCAAAATATTCTGCATCTATTTATTGCAAGCTAGACTTTCATTCAATCATAAATGCAACAGTTCTACCTCAATAGATGTGAAGAATATCGTATATACTAATATAGTCACATATTCTTCCCAATATCAACCATTCCATTTATCAACCTCTGATTAGAACTCAACCTCGGGTTCAAATGAATCCCGGGACTGAGCTGTTCAGGAAAAATTCTTCTTATTTGACCGCAGTTGTTATTAAGCTTTGACTGTCGGTGAAAATTCGTGTATAGGATTCTTCAATCCCGCAATCCGACAATGGAATTCTTCCGAAATTTGGAATTCTCATCTGAGGCACAAAACATGCAGCAAATATCTATAATGTTGCACAAAATTGTATAGTTCCTCTTGATCAGCATTATTAATGACAAAAGTGAAAAATAGCCAATGCAGCTAGCTAGCGTGATTTAATATGATATTCACAATAATTCGCCTTCTCATGCCACGTCAGGAGAAAGAAGTTCCTCCCTTCTTTGCCTATAATATCAACAGCATTGACTATCTTTCACTTTTAACAGTTATAATTTTGATTAACTTTCCAGTTTATTTGCAGCTACAGAGTGTAGGTTTACATTTATCAATTTCCATCCCGGCCTCCAAACCCGAATTCCGGGATCAGTAGGCAGTCTCTAACTCCAGGTCTTCACTCTACCACCCTCAGAAAACGGAATGAAAGTACAATAATCAAGAATTTGCAACTGTTTTTGCTACTCTCAACGTTACCAGGATCAAATTGTGATTAAATAGGAGTAGGCTTTATGTCCTGTAAATACCGATGGTAAATGCAGGCAATTACGGGTCTCTGCTAATCTCACATCGAAGTATCCAATTGTATCAGCATGCATTGCTTTTGATAAACACCATATTTACGACTTTGCTCAATTCATCGACTTTTCCCAGGATTGACTCATTATCGGAATCCCGCGACTGAGACTTTCCGGGATGTTTTGAATCTCTAGCAGCTATTCTATACAAATCACTAAACCTGATACGGCATAGTGCATGCACAATCATCATTCAACTCATAATTTTCCCATTTTCTCATTTCTCTTGTCACCAAGAAGACAAGAGTCAAAAGCTATCAGATTACTACACAGATAACTTAAAGATTGCTCAAGTTTATAAAATGATAAATGTCTAATGCCACTCGTGCAGGCATATGCTTGAAAAGTCGGCCCGGTTAAAGCTGCAATTGCTGCTCGCATGCAGCCTGCGAGTAGGTATGAAGCAGAATTGGAACTTGCTTCTGGTCTTCGAAAATTTGTGAAGGATCTATTACACAAGTAATTTAGCTATATTTATGGGCAATTGTATTGTGCGACACGTATCCTCATAATTACGAGCCATTTTTCCCTCAGGTTCTTCATAATGATTGCGCGTGCTTTCATTGATTTAATCAATTTCGAGGCTGCTTTCATATAGCAGGGCCCCGCTTGGGTGAGTTTGAGCGTTCAGGAGTAGGGGCCGAAACGCGAATCCTTACCCAAGTTCCTGCTGATGACCTCAATTGCACATTTTTTCAATCAGTTAATCTGTTGTAGTTGTTATTTCCTTTAACCTGTAGGGAACGCCACATAGGTCCTTTTGAGGGATCAAATTCTTTTCACTTGTCGTTATCTTTTACTTCAAAGCATTAAATTTCATTCTGACGCAATTGACATATGCAAGCATCTGGGCGACCAGACCTGCAGATTAAGTTTTGTTAATATAGGCAAATTCTGCAATTACTACACTGCCCAACACAGTGTGGCAGACAGGTAGGAGTTCACGTGTAAGTTATCAAATTTTTTCTCAATCTACTTATATTTACAAAGGCTTTTTTCATTACCTACCATTTGAATATTATCAACATTTACACTTGTGCTTTATTCATATTTTTCACATTGGTTTTACTTACTGAATATAAAGACCTCTTCAGTGGTATAGTTCTCTTCGAAATTTCTTTATTGGCAAGCTTTCGGGTGATCCACCCTTCCTCAGGCACGACAAGTTGAGAGTGCAATGCAATGACAAGACGCGGAGGATTCGTAAAGTAATATTATTCCTTTTGTGCCGTCATGATCAGTCAATTTCGTATAAAGTTCTCCAAAAGTGTAAAATTTTCCATATTTCACATGTGAAACTAAGTCTCAACTCAAGTTCATTCAATATAATCGAAACTGCACACACATTGGGGATTTAAATACTACTAAGTTGCTACTCCACCTAATATACTTACTCTATGACTTGTGTGCAAATGATCGTTGATTTTGAAAATTTAAGTAAAGCTCTAATTGCTCTCTAAATGAGTATGAATATCTAAGTATCGTGACAAATGATGCATTCCTTTTGATTTCTGAAAAATTTGTAAACGGGTGGAAAACCACAAGTACCAAACAATTTTGTTAATTTTATTATGAATGCATTCTACGATAATTAATGACTTTGCTCCACTGATAATGGCTGTGTTAGCCGAAATATTGGGTGAATAAAAAATATAATAGTTAATGACATCATACATTGTAGCTTTGGCTCTCGTCATTTCATCACTATAATCAACTATGCTGCTAGGAGTTTCATTGTGCTTCAACTGCTTGACTTTTCCAATTCCAGAAATTTAATAATAACTACTTTGCAAGTCACTCGCTACCAATCACATTCGAAGTATGCAAGCCAAAATAATTTTTGGTATATTTTTGCATCGATTAGCATGCTTTTTTAGTTGATATAGTCAAGTGATTGGTGCTAAAATTAAATTTCTCTTGACGCTATGTTTTGGCTATTCAAATACCATAGCCATTATCAAGAAAACCTTGACACAAGGTATTACCGCACCTTTGGCTGCTCCAAATGCATCGACGATATTTCCTTTTAAAATTAACTAAAAATCTATAAATATTGGCGTAATGAATCAGTCGTAGATTATGCATTTCAAAATGCTCAGTTTCTTATCTGTGTAATTCATTTTCAATAATACAGTAAATTTTGACGGTAATTTGGAACATATCATGGATAATCTTAATAAATCATAATTAGTGATTAATGAAATTTGTCGGCAGAGCACTTCCTTTGATATTAGTATGGGGCAATAATTCACGGATGAACAGCACATTTTTAACCAAACTTCCCTATTTCACTTGGATATCAAAGATGGCAATATGAACGAAGTATTGAAATTAAAGACAAATGCCGCTCAGATTGAGTCTGGTTGTTCATAAGTTTAACACTGCTATTTACATGAGACTTTATCAAAATAGGTATGTGATGGTATGTGAGTATGTAAAGACATTTCAGAGGCTAGTCTACCTTTCAGGTGTTCTTTTATGCGAGTAAAAATATGGCGCCAAGTTTCCCCGATCTAGCATTCACTACAATGTTCACAACTGTTTTTGTAAATGAGAGAGGACTGCACGTTGAAAGGTATTTCATCCATATGATGAAAAAGGTGTTGGGTTTTATAAGTGTCACAAGCTAATTAGATATTAGACTTTTTCAATATTGAATTTATTTTCTGAACTTTTTTATTTATGCTTATTATTTATTTCTTGAGTTCATTCACAAACAGCGAGATTAGCATTAAGAAATGAAGCGATTACCCTAGGTCTTGAGCATGAAACCAATAGGAACCCATCGAATTGCTAATTTAGCAAACATTAAATCTCCAAGGCTGTCATGACACACAGAATCTGTAAAGTACCATCATTCCTCCTGCATTACAATCACGATCACTCAATTCCGTGGCAATTTCTTCAAAACTGCAAAAATTTGCATATCTCACATTTTAAAACAATAGCCAGCTGTATCATCCCCCTTGAGTTCATTTAATAAAAATCGAAAGTCTATACACATTGGGGACTTAATTCATGCGGACCTACCTAATATAAACTCAAAAAATATATAAAAATATAAAAAATTATAAAAATATAAAAAAAATAAATTCACTCTACCTAATATACTTACTCTATGGCTTGCAATAAATGCTTGATTGACTTTGTCTTCTTTCTCCGTCAAAATGTTAATGTAGACTGTCACAGATGACATCCTAATCAAGGTCCGTAACCGCCACAGTTCAGGCCGGTTCCAATTCTGACCTGATACATCCTGCCGTGACATGCACCCAGATCAGCGTGGGATCACTCTTTAGGGATACTGTCGCTATTCAGACAATCGCGCTCAGCAGCTTCATTTTTCAATGTGAAGAGATCAGTCGTACTTCAATATTCAATGCGAATACGTTTCATTATCAAACATCAGAAGCGTCATTTTCCATCTCTTTTAGACAACATGAAATTAGCCGTCAAATTCCGTTGGAAGCGAAAGTGCAAGGCAGCACGACAAAGCCATCGATACTTTAATATAAATAATGTCTCGCTTTCTCCTAGCCCTCATTCATTCAAAAAAGTGAAAAGTTTACTGAATTATTATTTTATTAACACCAGAGGAAGAGAAATACGTGATTCAACGTAGCAAAGTGCGTCAAGGTAACAAAATTTAAAAAAGAAGGAGCTAATGACTAGTTAATTTTCAATAGGTACAAAATATGATTTAAAAGAAAATTTTTATATCCTAAAATTATATCCTCCTCTCCTCATGTGTGATGAATTGGCGAGTAAGTCGTTCTGTTCAAAATTATGTTTATCATTTATATATTGAAAAGATCCTATTTAACAGTCTGCCCATTCAGATGATAAGAGGACAGGTCTGTTTCCAATCAAAATACCAGATCTAGCTAACACAGCGGGATTACGTTATCTAAAATCTACCAGGTGTGTAAGAGAATTAATGTTAGTTCCTTAAGCTAAAACGTGAAATAAAATTCTACAAAAATATGCATACAAATTATTTGACTACTTTTAATGAGGTCATCAACAGGAACTTGGTCAGGACGATCGCGTTTCGACCGCTTCATCCTGGACGCTCAAACCCGACCAAGCGCGGTCCTGTACATTTAAGATGCACAGCTTCTTAGATTGAGATATGCAACGGTCGAATGAAAAGGATGGGAAAATGTTTGTGGAAACTGACAGCGAAACTGCACTTTGTGACATTCAAGGAAATCGACGTGACACTCCATAAAGTCAGTGGCGGGCAAGGCGTCGCCCGCCGACCCATTTTGGGTGTCCCGCCACCGATTCTCATCCAAAGTGGTCCGCATTATTTGAATCGGTGATGTGAAAATGGCCGTATCCGACTTTAACCTTAGAAATGTACTTCTAAGCTTGAGGTTGATCTTCTTTAGAATTTGCGAAAGTATTAACCAATGACTTATTGAGCAAAATGATGGCACAAAAATTTTCATTCGAATGCTCTAACGATGCTCCGGTCGCAATGAATATCTTCTCAGCAGGAAGGTAAGTGTCATAGCCATCAACTGCGTGGATGCCTTGTCGAGCATATTTCACCACGCAAGAAGCAATCTTGCAATTAGCCTATAAATACATAAAGAAAGTGAAGGAATCCAACGGCATGAAGATGCTATTTTTGTAAGCCAACTTTTCTTTCAAGTATTCTTTCTGGATTGTATTGGTATGCTTAACCAATTTTGTACTAGAATGGCATTATCTCTCGAGTATTGTCAGGGGAGTCCATGCGTGATTTCCGAAAGCCGTTTATGTTTGGGTAACGTAGGCCTAAACTGCACGTAGGTGCATGTCGCTTAACCAGTTTTTATTTATGTTAGCTTACAATGTAGGGCATTTAGACGGATAGTTATAGACAGTCATTTTTCGATGACATAAGGCAATATTATCATACTGCCAATAATTACCATCATTGGTCATATTACCATCATTGAAAAACACAAAAACTTCCCGAACGAGTTTGGCTTATTCGCATTTCATTATTCATATAGATTTTAGAATGTAAAATACAGTTCCTTAATAGGCAACTGCTTAGTTGTAAGTTACAAAATCAATAGTAAAAGTAAATGCACATTTAAATCATCATTCATTAGTGATAGCTTGACTCGCAAAATTAAGTGTTTCATTCCAAAATACAAACTAGATATACACTTTGTCAGTTTCGGTAACAAAAAGTTCACACACGCTCTGAAAAAAAGAGACTCGGTAAATAAGCATCAAAATTGCGTTGTTTGCCATAAACTTTCAGAATATATAACTGTGATATCTCCTGTGTCGTACATCAATTTACCTTCAAGATGTGTAATTCCAAATACATAGGAAAATCAACACGCTCTTTTTATAACAGATAGAATCAGCATAAGAACAGCATCAAGAACAAAAATAATATCAGCGCATTATCAGAGCACAATAAAATTTGCGGTATGAATAATACAGCAGATGATTTTACCATTGCTTTGCGTGATACCGTAGAAACAAGTTTAGTGGAATCTCGTCTCATTGATTGTCATCATAGAAATTATGATGTCATACACCTTCATTGAACAGACGTCACGAGACAGCTGGAGGTTCAACAATTCACATATCGTAGCATCTTATTTTATAGTAAACTGCCTTGAGAAAGGATCAGGACGCGAAACGTTGGCAACTCTGCATCTATACTCTTATTGTGGCATAAATACTTCGGGAGAGAATACTTTCGTTTTGAAAATTTCTTGGATATGGTCCTCCAGCTCACTGCCACTACTTATCATTTGTCTTTTACTTCCTCTAATGTTCCTAAATTCAGTTGAATAAAAATGATAATTCCTTTCACTTTTCATCATACGTAATACACGCATTTGAGAGATCTGTGGGTGCACTGCATTTCAATGATGATTTCTGAAAATATACCACAGATACAATAAGTTCGAATTTAAAAAATACAGGTTTCACATACTTGGATGTTTAATAGCAGAGAAATACTTAAATTATTGAATATTTGGGCGTATCTGGACAAGATGGTTGAAAATTGAAAATTATTTCCATTGATCTGTAAGTATTAATGCATAAATGCTTTTCAACGAACTGAAAATCATTGGAAAATCAAGTATATTTGTCAGAACCCCCGACATTTAGCTTATTAAGGTAAAAAGAAGAAACAAAAATCTAAAAAAAGTCTTGAACAAACGTTTGGGTATGGCAATTACATCACATTACAAGAATGAATGTTGAAAATACGCGTAAATACAAAATATGCATTCACTTTTAATGATATCAAAATCTCTTCATTGACTATCAAGTCAGAATAGGATAATCACGCATGTGATTGCTGACAGGGAGGCCCTGCCGGAAAGCAATCCAAAGGAGACCCCTTGCTTGGTGTCCGCTTAAGAATTACAAAATCGCTTATTTTCGAAATTTTAGCCACATTGTCTAATTTCAGCGAAATATTGATCCCATTTGATCATTAGTTTTCTTGTAATCCATTTGAGCTGTAGCAACTGCTAGCTAGACAATGAGGTTAAAAACATATCAAAGTTCCAAACATATTCTGCATTTACAAAAAAAATATCGCAAATTAAATGCACGTCGTATTGAATATTGTACACATGTGTATTGTGTATGTCAGAGATGTAATTGCCATCCAAAGGTTTCCGAAAAAAATTTGAATGCAGCGCTACACATGCAAAATCTCAGTAAACGGTCTCCTTAGGGCTCTATGAATGTGGTTTGGAACATCGTGAGGGCACAAGAGCTTCATTAGGACTCCTTAGTGTTTAATGACATCGGCTTGGGGTTTGATGTTGGCGTCACTGAGCCCAATGTCGATACTATTGAAATGAATTTCAGGAAAAATGGCAAATTGCAACAAAATGAGGGAACACTCACATCCTTAATAAGTACCTATGTATACGACCACCGTGAGCTTCATTGATTAACTGCTAATTAAATCTGATCAATCGTAGAATGTTCTTATGAAATTCAAGATTAGCAGATGAGCTGCGCATCTCTCTCTCTTAAATTGAGTAAACAAGTTTCCGCTGTAGCTTCAACAAAACATCGCTTCCTATAGCGATGCTTAGCATTCCCAAACAATGCAAAAGTATCTTATTATTGTTATAGCATCTGTCATTGTGGAAGTATCGCAGATCTCTCATCGATTTGGGTCGGAAACAGTTCTATAGATTTCTTGATGACATGATTATTTCCCAATTTAGGTTTCTTCTCACATTTACTGAAAAACTAATTCTGTTGTGAGACTTATGGTATTTTTGCGTCAGCATTACATCGATGATATGAGGTAATGGAAGTGTTCCTATGACATTAAGAACATGCTTCATTCAACAACAACAGCTAAAATGCAATGCCAGTAACTTTGCAAGTCTCAATTTAATCTTGAGACACGTAATGAAGTTGCATTAAAATATAACTTTAACTGATGAAAATATATTTCACACGTATCTACTCGTAGCAACCTGCATGCCCCCTCCCCCTAGCATTAATGCACACTCAACTTCTATTGTTCATCGAGTAGAGTTCATCCGATCTCTCTTGTTCAATGCATTCTCATTGCTCTTCAGCCAATATTTCGGAAAGTGGTTCGAAATTGGTGGGAGGATGTCGATACGAATTTTCCATCCTTTTAGTAAGCTTATCCCACGCAAGCTCAATTGGTGAAAGATCAGGAGAGTGTGAAGACCATGAGAGTTACTCAAATGAGGTGTTATCACTTGGATGGGGTCCTCTGTGCAGTGTACATTGTCATCTTGGATGATGAGATGGTGCACCTACAATGTTAGAATAACAAAAGGAGCCACATTCTCCGAGAGATAACATTAGCCCTCCAAGGTGCCTTGATGACAGTAGCAGTCTTGACTCATCCATTGTGCCAAATACCGGTCTAAATCATAACGCTACCACCGCTAAATCGACCATGCTCTGAAATGCAGCAGACGCATATCTGTCACAGACTGTCTGAGAGCACAAACTTCTCCGTTGTGGAAATTGAGGACAAACCGTGATTACTCGTCCACATCACACGATGCCACTCATCAGCGCTCCTTTTAGAATGTCTCTCTCACCACTCTAATCTTTTTCGTTTGTGTTCGAGACCTGCAACATGTTCATTCACGCGGGAAAGCGATCGCAGAAATTCATTAAAATTCAAAAGGTTATTGAGAGGTATGCGTACAGCATCCCTCCTGTATGCGCACAAATCCCGCTTCTGTCAAATGCAGTTCGTCGATATGCACAGTTCTAATTACACACTTGATAATAGCAGCAGATTTCCAGCCTACTGCTAGATGCGAAGCGCTCTGAAACCAATCTTCATTCGCTTCAATCATCAGCTTTCGGTTTGTGGCCCTATTTGCATTCTTTAGTCCTTCAGATCCTTCCTGCTTCACAACTCTTTCTTCTTCACAGCAACACACCCACCAATTCCTAACAGCTAGCCTGCATGCAATCCATCCAATTCTTTACAAACATGCGTTGCGTCCACTGCGAATCATTCCAAAAGCCACACATTTTGCGAATTCCTCTTCACACTTCATGCAGCTACAACTTATGTCACAAAGACAGCAAATTCTGCATTTATGCGATGTTATAAACCTGTTTTCATCTTATTGTCATAGAAATGTTTATGTAATAGATAATGCATAGATTTGAGGTCATTATTGCTATAATTACCGATGCAATATACCGTCTGTTATAATGCATGGCTTTTTCATAGAAATCTGCACCAGGTTAATAATTTCCAACCAGGAAAATAATTACCTGTTTCGTGGAACTTATTAACCTGTGGACATAAAATGCCCTACAAAATCATGCATTATGATCAAGAAAAAGACATTGAAGCTCAGTAATTTTGCCTTGTTATACACAACAAGCTTCATAGCAGTCACAGAGATACATGTGAGTGCAGTTGATATCTACATGGACACGTCGAAATGTTAAAAGGTACAATTCTTTGAAGTACAGCCTCCCTTGAAATAGGATTTTGAGAAGGTTGATGAACTTGAGTTGGAAGATTACTCCTCTGTTTCAAATTGTTCATTTTAAAACTCAATCTGCTCCGCTCTGGTGTCGACGACCATCTACAATTTCCACATTAGAAGATAAACTTGATGCCTCAGAAAGTTGTAAATTATGTTGTTTTGATTTTTTGCGAGCTTTGTTCGTGGTTGTTTATTTTACGTACCTTTGGATCGATTGTTGATGTTGCTGCCCTGCCACAGATTGCATTTCAGGTAATGAATATTCATCAGGTATGAGTTCAGACATCACTGCGATTTGAAAAAGTTTTGTTCAAACCGTCTCGTGCCAGTATTGGTTTCATGCACTACACTCATTCAAAATATTTTAACTTAGCATCCATCTGTGACAGGGTTGGCTGACACAATTATCTGACAATTATCAGACGGTTGATTATACCGTCGCTCCCCATTCTGAGGAGATTAATTCAAACGTTGGTTGGGAAACGTTTCAGCTTCTGATCACTGCATATCCTCATTGCTTCCTTTTCTTTACATTTTTTCATTTTCGTCCTGTCCACCAGAAATGTATTGTCTCTCACATCAGACAATTTTCGAAGAGCAACATCGCGTCTGTAGGGTCAATACAACTGGCATGATGGTATCTGGGGCCTTATTAATAAAGATAGCGCTAGCACTACCCTAGCTCTACCCTAGCTCTACTCTAGTGCTAGCTTAGCAGCAACTTCCGTGTTAATGTAGGTAGTAAAATGGTAGCACTAGGCTAGTACTATGTGTGAGACCTAGCGCTAGGCTGTCGTATTAATAAAGATAGTAACTATCCTAGTGCTAGCCTAGAACTACAGTCCGTTTCATAAAAAGTGGATCATCCTAAAATTTGACTAAATAAAACATAAGTATGATACAGAAAGCATTTTTCATGTTATTTCATGTCCCTAATATATTTAAATGTCCTTATATAATTTGATAATCTATGATACAGTAATATTTTGTGGCCCTACCCTTATTGTCAATGACATTACCAATTCGTCTAGGCATTGATTCGATGATATCGTTGATTTTTGACTGATCTAACTTTCTCCACTCTCTTTTTAACAGTGACGTAAGTTTGTGATACGCCATCTGTAGGTAGCAGTGAACGACGAACGTTGCGTTTTAGAATACTCCATACATTTTCTATGGGATTCAGATCAGGAGAACGAGCTGGCCAAGATAATGTCCTAAGCCCTAATTGAGACTTGCATACGTTGACTCTACTACTCCTGTGACACATAGCATTATCATCCATAAATAACCAAATCGATGGATCACCAAGTTGATCTGTCATTTGGCCAATGTTCATTCGTAAAACATTCACATAGCGTTCAGAATTCATGGTTCCTTGTTGTATGTGAAGTTCAGAGTGGCCATTGGTCCAAATGCTAGCCCAAATCAGTAGAGTCGCACCACCTTGTACCCGGGGACGATGTAAATGTCTCGGAATTTCCTGATCAGATTTTATCCATAATCTCAATCGACCATCACTATCCTTCAGACGGACTGATGCCTCATCAGACCAGACAACCCGATCCCATTGATTTCGCCAGTGACAATGACTCATTGCCCATCTGAGACGTCCTTTTGTATGCTGATCTGATAATTCGATCTGAGAGGGCCTCTTACAGCTCTTGAAATTCGACTCAATAACTCTTCTACGAAGAGTGGACTTAGAAGTAGACGAGTCTAGTGCAGCCATCTCAGTTAACGAGAGACTTGGATCAACTTTAACAAATCTCAAAAATTAGGCGGTCTCTACGTTTGGATGTTTTGCGTGGACGGCCAGAGCCCTCTTTACGACAGAATCGAAAATCATCATTATGTCATCGATGCACATTTGTGTAAGGGACATTTAGTCGCTTGCTTGTAGCTCGCAAAGAAAACCCTGACACTTTGCCTTTTGTGAATGCGATCTCGTTATTGTTCATTTGTGCTTTGTATTGTTTTCAACCGGTAAGAGATAGATTTCTAGCTGAAAGCAATCAGGAGTGCTGCCAACACCACCGCAACGAAGTCAGGAAGCTATGGAACATGAAGTCCAGTTAATCACATGTAGCAGTTACATTATTGTTGATGAATAATGGTGCTATACTGGCTCTGATTGACCGATTTTCTTTATTTTTGCTTTGCTTGATAGCTTTTGGCTTGTAGAACAACATATTACATAACAAAGGAAACAAATGTAATTTTATAAGAGTGAGGTGTGATTTTGTTTAACATTGCTAAATGAAGATCAAATTATCTACTACTTTTTTATCTATAACAGGAAAACAACTCAATATTCATGCTTGAAATTTCCAACAATGATATTAGTAAGCACAACTGACATATCTTCTAAATTTCAGAGAAATTCGTTCAAGTTTGGCAGAATTAGACAAAGTTGAAGTTAAGGCGATGTTTAAGGGTGATCCATTTTTTATGAAACAATCTGTACCTTAGCGCTATGTCCAAAATCTGGCAAATTCCCTAGCAAAGTCGAGACCTTGCTGAGGATGATGCTAGATTGAATATTTAGGGGCAATATTGAAGGATATCTAATGTTCTGTTTACAGCATAGTTGAGCGCATTGGCTTCAAGTTGGTGTATGATTTTTCTAATTTGAATAAACATATCGAATCATTAACTGCAATTATAAAAGTTATTCCATGACTGAATAAATTTTGCGCTAAAATGGAATTCAAGCGACTTCATTCTATTTATGCATTACACTTTTGAACTAGACGTCGTGATAAATGAAGTGGATGGCTATTTTCAACATTTAGACAACCAATACTCCTATTTGTTAATTTCACTTAATGACGACAAAAGAGATTGTCATTGATACTAATTGCCTGCATATGAAGTAATACAACGGTGCCAATATTCCTTGATTTTCATAGTTTTCAAATTTACTGAATCGTGGGTTTGCTATTTTACAATCTCAAGCGCATTTTTATGCACCCATGCAAACGCATTTCAAACTGCTTGACATTCATAATCCTTGATAAATTTGTATGATAATGAAATTGTGATGAAATAGTGTGCTTAAAATTGATAAGTAATCGAATTGCAATTTTTTATCTCAGTAGCCTGATAGGAATCAAGATATTTTTCTCTCCAGAAAGCTTTGGAAAGTTTTTCAGAAATAATTCAGAGCAATAGAGGAAATTCAGAAAGTAAGAAAAAAGCTCCCAATCAATACATCTGACACTGATAAAGATTTGATCAAAACGTTCAAGATAGGAATTACAATAATACATCATATTTTATCTATATGTATCAACTTGTTTACAATATAATAAGTCAGACAATTCGAGAGATTTATTTTCTGACATTTCATTCTCAGATTTTACACATTTTAACGTATCCTTTGAATTCTTAATTAGATTTTTGATCCAACTAAGCTTAGATGTTAATTGTTAAGAATTACTTTCCAATGCCTACCAAAATAATGAGACTGAGACTTCACATTGTGTGTTGGACTGCCATTGCTCCATCGTGTCCGGTAGGATGGGCGTCATCTTGTGTCACTTATTTGGCAACATATTATTATAAATGTATTCCACACTGCTTTTACACTTTCAAATTTAGCTAATTATTATAATGCATTCAAGATCGGAAGATCATACTGGTTGTAATGAGCCCCATTTGATGCATCGAAATATTCAACCGTTATCCATAAGTAAGGTTTTATAATATATTTGATTTTTTGTCTTCTCTGAATGATACGTGTCAACAGCCGGACGGGAAAGACAGTAATCGTTTTGATCTCCGACAAGGGACAACCAGCCTTGTATTGCTAACGCCGAACGGACGCGCATTAACAAATTTTCTCTCGAAGTGAGCGTCTAATTGTCAGATTATTATAATTCAAATTTTCACTACTGTCCGGCCCGCTCATAATCCAAAATAATATAGATATTGTTTTAAAATTTCGTTGAGTTAATAAATGACTCAAATTTGCTATTACAGTAGTCACAATTGGGAGTTCAATGCACGGCGGAGATGTCAGGTGGCTAAAATTCTTAGATTTATCCTTTCAACTGCAAAATAGTTAACTGCGGAAATTCGCGCTGCATTTTACTTTATTGTATAGGATGTTAAACACTGCAAGCTAAGGACGTCATCATATTCATTTACTGTGAAGAATGTATTCTTCTTTTTCTTAACTTGCAAAATTTGCTCATTCCGATGTCATATTGAAGATCGGGAGAAACCCGGGAGGAAAACTAAGCTTTAACCCGGACAAAATTCGCGGTACCCTGAATATTGGCACACATGTAGTTTAGATTCTGCTTATTAACATATCAAAAAGTCACCGTAAATCCGTCATGTGCTCTCTGTGTAGCAGCCTCCCAAACAGGACATACTGCATGAGGTTTTCCAAGGTCTATTTTGATGATATCTGTTTCCCTATTGGTGCGTGCGTAAATCAGCTGACGCTCTCAACTAATGAGCGTGCTGCTGTTAGTGAGTGGAAGCTTGACTTGCAAAATATTCATGATCAAACGTTTTTTTGGAGTGTTTATCATAGGCTACACCTTTCAATCTAACATCTAATGGATTGGGTAGTTATCATCAAGATTAGTCGCGGAAAATGAAGTAATTGTGACAGTGCATCCATCGGTCATTTATAAAGAAAGTTATTGGTCAACAACGCTTTTCAAAACTATGTTGCATCAGGGTCGCTTCACAACTTCTAGAACTACATTTTCATCGATTGGTCTGTCTGTCTAAGGCACTAAATGACATGAAATCATATTTCTATCATGAGTTAGCTTCTAGCCTTCCGTCTCCTATTGACGATGTTTCCTTAAGAAAGAGAACTAAAAATAAAAAAGATTCATTATTTGATGAATAGCCTATCCCAAGACATTAATCAGAAGAAATGTCGACGAACCACATATGGAATTGCTCCTGATATAATATTTCGTGAAGACATGTATGTTGTTTCACCACAAAACCAATTTCTCGGAGACGCAAAATATAAGAACAGATTGATCAAATATCTAAAGGCAAAGTTCATAGAGTAAGTATGTTAGGTAGAGTGGTATCTCCGCATCTCTGTATAACTCCGTGTATACACCTTCAATTTTATTAAATGAACTCGAGGCGGATACTTGGTATTGTTACCAAATGTGAGACATATGCGAATTTTTGCAGTTTATTACACATTACCACGGAATTGAGTGATGATAGTAATGCAGAAGAAGGTATTATACAGATCCTCCGTGTCATGACAGCCGTGGAGAGGTAATGTTTGTTGAATTAGCAACTCGATGAATTAGCAAACTTTCATGCTGAACCTCAAGAGAATTTTCTTAAGAGTGATCAAATCATAGACAACCTGCCATTGGTAGAGCAAGTTATCACAAAATTAAAGATACAGATCATGAAATTCCCTTGCAAATTAGCTTAATTTCCGCTTAGTTAGGATGCTTATTAGCTAATGTTCATTCTTTTTGACATCCAACTTGTTTTCATATTACATATATGGGGGCGTCTTCTCGGTAGTATATAAATTGGCAAAATTTTGACTTTAGGACCATGGGAATGTAATCTCCGCAAAAAACTGAATCTTTTGATATGAAAATTTTCACTGTATACAGATACTTTTTGAGTCGACACTCTACCTATATATCCCTACTCTATGGCAAAGGTTTTGACGGCTGACATTGCCTACTTGGTTAGGGCCCATCTGCATGAGTAGGGCCGGCGACGAGAACCCATGGGCCGATGTATCCTCAATTTATAGACAGATTTCCAATTACAGCTCAAAAATCAATGGAAAATATATCATTTGCGTGTGATTTAACATTTTGAATATATAAAATCATTTGAATGAAATAACTATTTTCTAAATTACTGGATGATAAAGTCAAGGTCAATCGAATAACTTTGAGCAATTGAATAACCTTCAATTATGGAATTGAAATATACCTGTCTTTATTTACAGAACGATGTATAACGATCAGGCACCTTAGCTGAAGCAAAAATTTATTCTTAAAAATACATACTAGAAAATGTTTTGAATGATGTGTAATAGTAGACTTAACGATATACTTATGAACGATATACTTTCTCTTTCTAAGCTTTGAGGATAAATACTAAGATACAGTACTAATAAAGAAACCGAAGAGGATTGAAGCATACGTGCATAAAAGTAGATGATCATAAAATTTTTTTTCAACCTCACCGGCCTGATCGGCGGAATATTATCCTATATATAATTGAAATTAAATGCATCTTAATTCCATAACTGAAGTCTCTTTTGCTCTACTGCACGTCGACTGATTTTAAATTCATCATTCCGTAATTTAGAAGGTGATTGTTTGATTCAAATTATTTCAAACTCTGTCCTTGAAAAAAGAAATGCTTTTCATGAATGTTTCATAATATCAGTTTAGCAGGCACACCAATCGGAGAGACTAACGAGACTTAAGATTTTTTGGCCACAAATGCTGAAGTCCATTTTAGGAACCGTAGAACTCAACCGATCGCTACAAAATTTGATGCATGAATGAATGAACAAGAGACATATTTGCTTACTCGCGTAAAGACTAGCTTAGTTCGCTTTCAGGGGCTAAGATTAGTAGCTTTAGATGTAGCGCGATCATTGTATTTGATGAATATCTCGGAATATAGTCTAAGAATTTTAGCGGTTTATGATTGCCTATAGAGTCATACAAGGTATAGCTGAGCGTAATATTGCTTATTTTGCCTCAGAAAGATGAGTGCATCACTTACCAGCTACGAACAAAGACAATGTATTACATCGTCTTTTGTTACGAATCCAGCAAGATATTACATAAATATGAAATATGCCAAATTAATAGTTGGCTATAATAGCTCAGCACCGTATTCTACAAGCGCAACTATTAAATGATTCTCCCATCCTTAACATACAGAATAAAAAATAACCCGATCGCAATCAGGCTGTAGTCTACAGCTTGCATTGCTATGTAGGCAATTTCGGCCGTCAAAACCTTTGCCTTTAGACATTCGATCAATCTGGTCTTGTATTTTGCGTTTCCGAGAAATTGGTTTTGTGGTGAAACAATATACATGTTCTTTATTACCCTTCATTATTATCTCTTTCGGCATTCATTATATTGTTCCCTCCTCAAGATTGGCATAAATCTATTTTTGAAATTTGTATGTGCATAGTTCAGTTAATTTTGCATGCACAGACGGTTCTTTTAGTTCCGATATCACAACAGATCATGTGACCGTTCAATATTGCTTTGTCGAAGTCGTGAAGCTTATTCATTGTCCAATGTCCGCGTGTGCATGTACCGTTACAGCAAGTGTCAGTCTCATGAATAAGACGTGCAGTCCGGCCGTCGAAAGCTCGAGCTACTAATACGAGTATATTATTGATTTTGAACAGGTGGAGATCACCGGAAAAAACCCAGAGATGATCATCACACCTGAAAGCATTTTTTCATTAAAGCATTCTATGGTTCTATCATTGCACAAACCACTTATTCTTCATCCGTATTCTAACCCACTTCTATAACTTCCTGCTCTTGCCAAATCATGATTTCTGTACATCTTTTTCAACGATGACGCAATATCGTTGAAAACTGATGGACACGACAAAGTGAAGAGTTCGATTCAGTTTTAGGATGCAATCAAAATGTGGTAAATAGAATAATTGGATATTGAGTTGCATCCATCCTCAGTTGACAAAAAGGAAGACGTGAATAGCTGCCATTTCATCCAACATCAGGAATCATCAACATGCCTAGTTCACATCTGTGAGTGCCCGTCGAAATTTCACTAACATGCTAATTGTGGTAATTATGAATAATCGGTTCCTCCTCGATTTCTTGTAGTGCCGCTTATAAAAGGTCCTAGTCACTACCAATCTTGGTTTTGTTTATGTTCGTCTGATTTTATCAAATGCTCCCAAACAAAGGAATTACCTAATCTCAGACATCATGGGCCTAAATTATATGGCTGTTGAAAGAGGGTTAAATATGATCACAAATGTCACAATGCCGTGACTACAGCGTGTGAATCGCAAAGGTTTTGGATCTATCTGAAAGATATATACTTTCTCTGACATTCACAGTAGCGGACTACGAGACGGCATATGTATATTCGTGCAAGCATGGTGGTGTTGACACTGAACTAAGCAGAATTTAAGCATCAGACTGGTGCATGGCGTTAGAAAGACGCCAACTGAAACATAAATGTACTCGAAAATATTACAAAAGATCAAAATTGAATATTTTGCTCAACTTATGAAAATGAAGGATTTCTTCGCGCCAATAGAAAAACAATTTGAATTCCCCACCACATGCATAAAGATGGAAGAGTGATCTCACATTACATATCTTGAACATCGCTCTAAGTTCTGTTTTGTAAAAAAGAAATAATCCGGAAAGTGAATTTTCACTCATATGAGTTTGTTCATGAATGAAATGATGAGATAGATACATTATCATCCATCACCGGCACTTTCAGATAATTCATATTTTCCGAATGTGAAGAAAGCTACTTTTTTGGATTTAACGCATGCCAATAAGTATTTGTTTCTAAGCTAGTCTACAGGTATCATCCTTATCAATCACATCAAACGCCATTGATAAAACGACGAATCAGAATCCGGTTTAGAGGCTCCCTCTAAACCTGTCCATACCGAAGAAATTCGCTCCCACCGTCACATTGGCGCAAACTTGTAGAACAACTTTTTGTAGATGTATAGCAATCTTCCATATTTTTTATTTCAGGGTTTTCTATGCGAAAATCAAACTCGCGTTGCATTCCCAAGTAGCTTGTTAGTAATTCAGTCAGTTTTGCATTGCAAATAGCAATCATTAAGTAAATTTGTAGCCACAATTGATGAATTTGTGTTGTATTGCTATTTCCAGAACAAAGAAAAGCGAGTTATGACCGCATTAAAAAGTCCGCACGTTAGATTGAAAGTGGGGCATGGAAGGGGTTGAGAATCCTGTTTGACTTGGACGAATGATAGCCATCCATTGAATCCCATCCTTCAATAATTTGCTACAAATAAGTCTGAAAACAGCACATTTGAAAACATATAATGAAGTCGTTATAATTTATGTCCGATATTCGGGAATGGTCAATCTTCATAAAATTTGAAGAATTTTCACATCCTTTACTGTAGAGAGAAAATAAGGTGTTCTCGGTTGAAGTTGAGCAAAACCTAGTAATGAATGACATATGAACATTGAGAACATGTCGCATGACAAATATAGGGGAAATGCTTTTCGATGTTAATAAATATCTTCATACAGACAAAAGCAAGCCAAAATTTCGCGACCTTGGAGATAGCATCGTATGCACCGTATGCTCGCTCTGGTCGTGAAATATTGACTTGCCTTGTCTGTAATAAAGCATTTATAAGCGCGGAAGAATATTTTCCTTAGATGAATTATTAAGCGTTAAAATTAACTCACTGAGATCACTATGTCTTCAATTCTCCAGTGCTGCTCTCCGGCATTCTAGCTTCACGAAAATGTCAGGAATTTGACAAAGGGTGCTCTGCAATTCTTGAAGGAAACCTTCTTCAAAACAATTCAAAACATCGCCACATTTTCAGAAATAAAACGAATCGACGTTATCACAATTGACATTTAAATATTTGAAAGGTAACTCACACTTCAACAACAAACAAATGGTTTACCTGATGCTCTCTTGACATCCACGACTACAGCGGCGGAGACGGAAATGGTTGTCCTTGAATCAGTATCTGCATATATATGATGAATCAGTATCTGCATTATCGAGCGCATAGGATCAAAGAAGCCGGAACAACGCCCAGAAGCTGCCCTGCAATAGAGACCACCTTCGAAAAGAACCCGCCCTCGAATAGAAGTCGCCTTCGAATAGAATTTGTTCTCGAGTAGAAGCCGCCCTCGAATAGTAGCTGCCCTCGAATAGAACCCACCTTCGAATGGAACCCGCCTCAAATAGAAACCTCCCTCGAATAGAGGCTGCCCTCGGATAGAAGCCGCCCTGTAGAGACGCCAGTCCCGACCGGCCGATTTCAACCATACTATATATACATTGCTTCCAACAATTGATTACCGCTTCTAATTTATCATTTGACCATTATGCTAGTTGTCTGAGGAAAGTTGTCCCTGTAAGTTTTGAGTAAATAACACAATCAGTTGTATCAGTAGATGAGGCACATAGTTAACATTGAATGCATGCTGCGATTAAAAGGATTCGAGTTTTTTTTCTTCTCCTGTTTTGTTTCAAATATTTTAATTCATAGAACTTATAAAAAGTTCTATTATACTCGTATTTTTCTACTGATTCGTGAAAGTTTATCATAATCTAATGCTACCCTATCTAATCATCATAATGCCCCTTTCAGCCCGGCATACGGGCAGCGCCCGCACATGACCCTTCGGAGCTCGGACGCTGCCCGTAGTGTGACTCAACGGCGAACGAGCATTGCTCGTCGTCTGTAGACCAATACGCATTGATTCTGTTCATTAGCCGGAGTTGAGCGCTTTGCGTTCTCTGCTGCCGGAGTTCACAGCTGTCTTTATTGTATTCTTCAGTTGTCACATCCTTGATATCGACATACAATACGCATAACATATCAAGCGCTTACTTTGTGTTGGGAACGTGCAATGCAATGGATGGCATGGACAAAGTAGATGCGATTCAGCATTCTGTTTCTTGCGCTAGAAGGTCATCCGTTTGGCACAAGAAAATCTTAATTTACCATATTCAAAGAATTGCTTTTGTTTTAGGAAAGCAGCATTTTCCTGACCTTATGAAAAGGAAAACTTTCGCTAACTTTTCTTTGTCCGTGATTGAAAGACTGATCTATGCGAATGACATTCCAAATGTTCGCACACAAATAGCTCACAACAGCAATGCACACTTTCCCGTGAAGCTACCTGCAACAGGGTTGAGCTAGCTGTTAACTGTGAACCTGAGAAATATAGGAGATATTGCATTCTTCATTGATAATCGGAAATTGCTAGCAACAGTTTCTTTACAATGAAATCTCCTTTTACTAAAAAGGTCCAGTCAAATTAGTTTCTGTATTATCTAAGTGGGTCCACATTTCATTTCTGTATTATGCCAAAACTAGATTGAGTACAGTCTTTCTTGATGGTTAGGTCCAAACACTTTTACTATCTTCATAAATATGAAAATGCACTCACCGCCTTCAAAAATCTCCACTTCGCATAAAGTTAACGCGTGTCGACCGTCTGTAACAATCGATACATATCTTCCGATGACATTATTACACGGCACAATCAAAGTGGGTTTCGACTCTGTGTTCTGCACGTTTCCGCAAGGATTTTGAGTTTCATGTTCGTTAGACCAATTGAATTTCTCTATTTGACTTGAATAGATTCTGGCTCCTTCCAATCGTTCGGAACAACAGTCCATTCGATTGTAGATGACAACTTCTTTGATGTGATAATCTTGTTGTAGATCGACGATCCAAAAGCTTTTCCCAACCTTGGTATGAGTACAAAACCCAGCTGCATAGGAACTGTCACGTCTTCCATCCACCGCTCGTCTTGATCCGCCAACACCAAGCGTAGTACTTTGAAAAGTCGGTTTATTCAGTGCCAAGTTTTGACGAGAAGCAAGTTTGCCTTCGATGATAAGAAAACATGTAACTACTGACATGAAAATGTATTGCAACATTCTACACTTTGTGCAGATAGAAGGAAGAATGATAGACATGATATTGAGCAATTGATGACTGCGTGATACGGGCGTTCCTTTGTCGTGGCATCACCAATCAGCATGGATTCAAGTCATCTCATTGATTCAATACTTATCCTACATAGACTAAAGAATTTTTCTATTCTGCTTTGCATTATCCTTAAATTTGTACAATGCGGAATTAAGAAAATTCAGGAGAAAGACAATTTTTCTACCATAAATAAATAATTGTTTAGTGACAAAGTCGATGATGAAAGATATTGCACGACAGTGACAGTCCTGATGTGCAACTTCTTTATACCTCATTGAAGTCACTTTCAAGGTTATTCACTTTGAATTACTGACACCTTGGTATTAGTAATTTGGCTTGCCGGTTGATGCTATGTTGTCTTGAGGGGTGAAGCCATCTTGTTGGATTACGCAGATTCCTCAATTGACGGCCTGTGTCATACTGTCGCCCGTCGATAGCTCAGTTGGTAGACCATTGGCCAGAGTACCAGAGGTCGGTGGTTCAAATCCACCAAGACGAGCAGTTACTTTTCGACTGCTAAATCCATAGAGATCAATTGTTTTGTCTGCGTTATTTGGTCTATAGATGACATCTTTTAAGGGTGATGGTCACGCCAAAAACTGGTCCCAGTGACAGAAAGATCAATATTCCATTGAACGTTATGCAAATGTTCAATGGAAAATCATTGACACTGCATTGAACGTACACAGTCAGTAAATTTAGATCGTGAGGACTCAAACGATATCAATAATTTTTCTAATTAATGAATTTATCACGGAGAAACATTGAGTCAAATATAGGTACTATTCACTGGCAGATGACGTTCAGTCTTAAATGTGACAATGACAGCACTCGTGTGTTCCCTAGAACAACTTTCCTTACATATTGCTCGCGCCTGGCCAATCACGTGAGCCACAGGGAGACGGCTCTTTCCACATCTCTATACCCATATCTTTACCATCGCATACAATGGATGAGATAGAATCGAGTCGCCTCGAGAGTAGCAGCGACAGACGAATCCGTCTCTGTGTCTAAATCTATATATTGAAGTATCTACAATAGAAATATAGGAGACTCAGCATGTAGTCCTAGTTATATGAAGCTATCGAGGCAATAAAATGCAAGAATGACGCTTTGGTTAATCTAGAGGTTCAGCATGAACATAAGAATTAATATTTTCACCAGTTGAACTTGCACGAACGAGTAATAGTAATTCCTCTGGTAATTCAAATGAATTAATGTGTCATGAATAATTGGATAAAATGCCAAGGACTCCAAAAGCTTGAATCGCCTACATTCTTTCCATGTTTCAATGAATGAGCAGTTCAGACAGTAGAAAGAGCCTTAGTATGTTATTCTAAAATGCACATGCTTGCTTCACTGCATTTTTACAACAGGTTTTCCTCCACCGTCGCATATCAAACGTGAATGCTATACGAAAATCAACAGCGGAAATCGGAGAGGAAGATGCGAGTGCGAATAATTGGAAAATACACTCATGGAAAAGAGATATGCTGCCAATTGTTTGATTCATCGAAGGTTGCACTATAGCATAAGTGCAGGGATCTGTTGCTGCGGGCTGCGGTAGCTTTCTGGATTTTCACGCTGCATGCGGATCTGTGGAGTGTCTTCGAGACCTCAACATTTTACTTTACTTTCGCAATGGGTGCAGTTCAAGAAGATCAATCTTAGCGTATTACGAGAAGTGCACCTCTCACTCGAATGTTGATCTCAATGTTGAACTTATCTAATCCCTTCTTTATGATCAAAATCGTGAAATAATCTAGTCGATCACACTTGCCTTTAAATCGAAGATCGATGTTTTATCCTCGAACGTTGAAACTCTGGGCGACAGTGTGTCAAGCCCTAGGCTGCAACTTTGGAGGCTGCAATTGTCGAATTGCGCGACAAACAGTTGCAGCAACGACAGGAAATTGACGGATTAAATCAGCTACTGATTACTAAGTCTGAGGGTGATAGAGCGGTAGCCTAAATTTGTCCAAGCTGAAGCCAGTTCCAAACATTGGACATGATCCATCTTAATTAACCGGAATGGACAATGACAGACAATTTCAGTGGAACCATTAACTAACAAAAAGAACTATTGAACTTATTTTAATAAAATTTACACATTCGCATTCCTTACATCGCAGATTCTGAAGATACAAAACATGAACATTTTTGATGAAAAAGTGAGAGAAAAGCGTTTTCAGACAAAAGAGTCATGATTTTATGATCACTTCACGATATCACTCATTTTTTCCTAGTTCACCGATTTTGATGAAACAGAGCTCAAAAAATTCTCGTTCTCCTTGTGCTTGACTCATTATTCACATCAACATGCTTTCTCACTGAAAAATAACGATTTGAAAATTGAGCGCTTTTTATATTTTGAGCACTGCTCAGCAAATGCAGCACCGGATGCAAATTCATCATGGGTCATTTCAAGGCTGAGAATGTAAGCTCTCGAATCATGTATGACTCATTGTACGACTCGATTGGATAGCATGAGAATCGATTGATTTTCGGCAACACTTACCTGGTCCGTTTTTTATGATCAGCTCTGTATTTGCAACACTTGCAACACAGGATGACTAATGGAGGAATACCTTAACTTGTGACTTCTTCTACAGTATATTTTCAAGTGCTTTGAATGTGACATTTTTAATTCGCACATTACTACTCGTTAACATCTGGAAAAGCGCATCCAGCATTACTTGATGCTTTTCTGGTTTTTTTTCTCGGCAGAATGCATAATATTTCTTTTAACTTTCTGTAAAATAAATGCGTAGATAATAAATTTGGCTACTGATGTGTACCTCACATCGTTTGATATAAAAAAAGGAAATGCCTTTTTTACTGTTAGTACTAGATGTTTTAAATGCAGGGACACTTATCGAAACTATGATTCTTGACTCGCATATACCGGTGTCATGTAAAACACGATATTTGGCGACATCGGTGTATTGATGAAAATAACCCACGCGAGAAAGACTGTCTATTTAATAAATTTTAAAACCTATATAACTTACCAATCGTAGGTTAGGTCAGGTTAGGTTGACAGACATGGCTACTACTTCTACAAATGCCATTACGGGCGTTCCTGCGCCATTGCCATTTTTTGCAGTCGCCAAGCGAACCAGTTATTCCATGGAGCATGTGGATTAAGACTATATGGATTAAATTATATTATATCATATTTATATATTATTATGATATATATATATAATATGTTATGATATTATGACATATACTATAATGTATATTATATATAATAGTATATGGATTAAAATTATATTCTTGCTGTAGGTCTAATTGTTAAGACGGAGGAGGCTCGGTGAATAGCTTTACTAGTTTCTTGTTGCGAAGGTCAACGCATCATTTACACTTTTTTAATAGCTCGTCAACAGATACTCTTTCTAAGCGTAAGGACACACTCCAAACTTAATTTGTTGGTTTTACGTCCAAATGGTTTTACGTCAGGTTCAGTCAACGCAGACAGAATAATAAAGAAACCATCGAGAGCTTTGCTGCTGATCTCAGACAAATTGCGTCCAAATGTGAGTTTCACAAAACGACAGATCCATTGAGTGAGTCTTTACTAGGAGAGTTCATAGTTGGCATTAAGGATACAAGAGTACGTGAAAGACTTCTGCGCGGGATGATTCCAAATTGACGTTCCAAAAATTGGTAGAAGTTGCTAAAGAATATGAGTGAGTCACAAAAGACAGTAGTCTCTTCAGTCAGCACCAGCGTGTATAGTGTGAGCCTGCATCTCATCATTCAGTGTCACAGGTTTCCGGTAGGTCCCGAGATAAGAGTAGAAATTTTCCACAAAAGAACAGTACCGGAAGGACTAGTCAGTCAAGAAGTATCAGTCGATCATGCCCGAGAAAATGCTACAGATGTGGTAGTGATAGCATGTTGCTTCTGATTCAAGATGCGCAGCTCGAGATAAAAGGCGCAACTACCGCAAACGCATCGGACATTTTGGGAAAATGTGCCAAACAAGAAACCGTGATAATCCTGAACCTCATGCAAATAGGCCTAAGTCTGGGAGTGAAAGTCGTAACAATGTCGAATCCAACGATGAAGAAGTACTTGTCCTGTCCATTTTGAGCACAGAGGATTTACCAGCATGAATAGCGGTACATACAAAAAGATTGTTACTTCTCTGATTATTGACGGTCGCTCTCTCCTAGGCATTTTTGATGCGGCCGCTACAGCTGTTTCTCTCTTCACAAGTTTAGGAA
The DNA here is from genome assembly GCA_907163375.1 of Prostheceraeus crozeri. Lineage (NCBI taxonomy): Eukaryota > Metazoa > Platyhelminthes > Polycladida > Euryleptidae > Prostheceraeus > Prostheceraeus crozeri. The sequence continues at coordinate 56,016 of CAJQUW010007427.1, read as the reverse complement.
GTTCTTACCATGTCAGAAAATAATTCCATGTACTGCCGTTTTAGAAACATACTCTGTCCAGCGCTTGCATGTAATAGAAAAAGTGACCTTGACCTATACGTCTCGATAAAACTCAAACATATGATGTCACATTTGTTATCACAAAGGAAGTCAACAACATCCTTTTTGGATATGACGCTCTTTGCAAATTTGAGTGCATTCGCCGTTGCGCATATTATCTGAGAAGTGAAGTGCAAGAGAAGCGAGATGTCCAGGTAGATGTTTCTGACACACAAGAATATTCCGGTCACATTAAAGGATTCATGCACAAAGTCCGTATAGATCCTAAAGTTACTCCTGTTAGACAAACTTTGAGACTTCATGAGGTTAGAGAGACTTCTTGCGTACACCAACAAAGCCACTAAGGTTTCTTTTGATGAAGAGGCTAGCTTTAAGGTGGGAGATAAAGTACGCCTTAAACAGGTTTCGTTAGCAACAAAGCCACTAAGGTTTCTTTTGATGGAGAGGCTAGCCTTAAGGTTAAGGTCTGAAACATCCCAGACGGGAGAATTAAGGAGAACTATGTCAATAGAAAAAGTCATAGGATCTAAATCAGTTATCCTTGACAACGGCCAGAAATGGCACACAAGGAACATCGCAAAAGATTATCCCGGAAGTGTTGAGAGGTCCGCGGCTGGTTCCGATCTGCCGGACTGCTCTTCCTTGGGGCGCCGAGGTGGACTGTGCGGTGCAGCTGACGATACTGGTGAGGCAGGAGCCGCCGAATCTGCGACACAAGAACGAAGAACGGAGACGCGCGCAGAAGACAATGGAGGCGAAGGAGGACGAGACTCAACACTGACGGCTACAAGAACAGGACGAACAGTACGAGTGACGCGGGACCCTCAGTTCGTATATTACTGAGTCATTCATGAAGTGCTGTGATAAGCTGAACATGCTATTCTGAACATGCTGCTGGCGCGTTACATGTGCTTCAAAATCTGAGAACTTGATTGCTCCAAAGAAAAGGGAGAATATGATGTCTTGGTTTTGCGCTGACTCTATGAGTTCTCTGCTGACTTTAAATACGCTATATTTTGATATGCTTCATTAAGATGAAAATACATTAAAATAAAATTTCGAACGAGTATTGCCTGGTTTTTGAATTTTTACTAGCATGTAACGGTTTTGTGTAAAACACGATAGGAAAAGAACGCATTTGCAGATATCCGCGCGCTCTGTCGTAGATGCATACATACATAATAAATCCATTATGATACAAGATATTTCTCTTCTTATTTCACATTCCATTCATGTAATAATAATAATAAATCATATATATTGCAAGAAAAAATGTAAATCAGTACAGCTTCGGAGTACATTTCAGGCATGAATGATTAAGATATGAAGTCAAGATGCATGTAGTTCCGTAAAAGTCAGAAAGAAAATCAATCAACGAAAGTATTGTTCAAAATGATGACTACTCTAGGAAAAAAAGGAATTTCTTCTACGAGATGTTTGACACAATAGCTGCCAAACACTGGCAGATACAGAAGATGTTAAAGGACACAATGAATGCAACGGATGATTTCGATTATTAAAAATTTTAAAGAAAGGCTTCAAAGTTGCAGATTCACCGTCTCTGGAGTAAGTTTTAGAATGAACCACAAGGACAGGAATAATTGCCACAAATTATAAAATGGACCCGTCTCTGTAACTTTTCTAAAAGAAACTCGTCATGTGAGGACAGTCCAATGAACACAGGCGAACAGTAGTCAATCACAGAACGAATTAAACCGTTATAGATTTGCATCAATTGAGACCGTGCAAGACATGGCTTTAAAGGACGAAGAGCATATAAGCGCCGAGACGCACATCGAATTTTGAATTCAGCTTGCTTGTCCCACTTCAAATCATCACTGAGATGAACGCCAATGATCTTGAGGTCAGTCACAGCGGCGATTTCCCGTATCAAAGCCGGTTGACAATTCCTTGATGTGGGTATCCAAAGGAACTCGCACTTCTCGAAATTCAACTTAAGACCAGCTTCCAGCGACCAATTCAAGATATTCTTGTGTTCTAGGATGTGAGAATCTAAATTGTTTTTGAATTGAGGCACTATTAATGTGCAGTCGTCCACGTATTTGATTATTGAGGTCGTTCGATAAAGGAGATTTAGTTGACCAATACAAAGTTAAACAGTAAAGGACCCATTAATGACCCCTGAGGAATTCCAGATGTCACATGCTCATGTCTGCTAAAGATATTATGGATTTCAACCATCAGTACATGATTCTACAGGTAATCCAAAGTCCACTGAATGAAAGGTAAGGGAGAGTTCATTTTCATCAACGTATTTATGATGACATCGTGTCCCAATTGGTCGAAAGCCTTGGCATATCGTAGGACATGAGAACTACTCCAAGCACGCTCTCGTCTTCCAAGAGACCAGCAGTTATATCATGTAATGCTATAAGAGCAGAAGTTGCGGAAGATGATGGGACGGTGCATTTCAAATTTCATTTCACACATCCATTATTCATATCAACTGCCTTGATGCATTATTCAGCTGAATGTAGGCTACATGTAGATCGAATTCAGATTAGAGTAATGTATAATTTGCAACTTTAACTTGTTGTTTTACTCAAAAAATAAAATAATTTGCATAATTGTTGCATGATATAAAACAAATCTTGCAGCAGTGCATAACATCTTCTAAAACTCTCATGCAAATACACATGCTTTGCACACATGCACTTATATCAGTAATTTTCTCTTTAGTAGGTCTATTTTGCTCTGTGAAACGACCATCTTGCTTATGTGTGTATGCTCAACAGTTCATGTTGTTATGAAATAAGTCACCAAATGTGGCATGCTTTGAAACGCTTGTCTCACAATCCCACACCACATTTGTAGCATTTCGTTCGTGAAAGAACTTGAGTCAAGGCGCAATAGCTGCTCAGGGGTGACTATCCAACGGTAGGCCTACCATCTTTGCGCATTGCCACCGATAAACTCTGACGTCCGTCTTCTCCAACGCAATTATCTTTCATCTTTTTTAGAGTTTATTATCGTCTTCTTCATCTAGACCATGATCGTTGACTTCAGTGGGCATCATATGTTGCTATTCTGAAATAAAAGAAAATTATTGAAAATAGCTTTCGCATGCATCGTGTAATATTCAAAATCATGCTTACCCTGCATCACAAGAGACGAAAATAATCAAAAGTTGTGCCTTCAAAAAATTAACATGCTGATCTACACTAGGAATAGAAAGCTAGCAACTACTAAGCTTCTTAAGCAAATAAGGGTGCAGTTGTGGTCAGAGTTTGGTTATCGTTTTCAAACCATGGGTACGCCTACTGATGTCGATCCTGATATCACATGTCGTTAATTTCCTACAATACCTTGCACAAGATTTGCATAATGCCAGATAATAGAAGAGCCAAACAAACTGATGGCTCACAATTTTGCTGTTAAGCAAGAGTCACTACAGGGCATTCGATAGACATGTTCATATTTGTAGGCACATGTACAAATTAGGCCTACTTGATATATCATCGTCAAGACCACCCTCGTCCTCTTTACCACTGTTTCTTCACTGTCTTCACCATTTCATAACGGGGGTATATCCTAATATTATCTTCTCCATTGTTAATTAGATCATACAGCGCATCAATCGATGAAGTATTTTTATCTGAAAGAGATATACTTATTCTGACATTCACAGTAGCGGATTACGCGATGGCATATATATATATTCCAATACGTATTGCTGCATTGCCACTGAACTCAGTCGAATTTGAATGTCAGACTGATGCATAGGGTTAGAAAATACGCCAAATATAACATACATGGACACGAAGAGATTATGGAAGTTCAAAATTGAATATTTTGCTCAACTTACCAAAACGAAGAAATCCAAAACGCCATTTTCAAAAGCAATTTGAATTTCCCGCTAAATGGACGAAATTGAAAAAGTCATTTCACATCACAAATCTTGAATATCGTTCTAAGTTATGTTTTGTCAAAAAGAAATGATCCGAAAAACGAGTTTTTACTGTTAAAATGAAGCATAAATGGAGGCAAGTTACCTGGCATATATATGCCACCGCGTTTAATGGGTTAATTTAAGTGGCTCATCATTCGATGCATGTGTAATCGGAAGCAAAAGCGAAATAGAACAGGCGTTTATATACCCAGTCATGAATAGTCTCTGCTTGTTGGTGTCGCAAAATCGTGTCGTGTCCTGGCTACAAGCCATGTCGAGACGTCCGTGACATGCCTACAAGCCTCCATGGTATCGGCACCTGACCGACTACCTAACTCACGTCACAGAAATGAACATCTCTCGCGGTCGTTGCGCAACAGGGACATGCGAAAATTAACCTAGCGCGCTACTGTAGGATTTCAGATTCTCACATCAATAAATTTATAATTCGACATAGAATGAAGTTAATGCAACTCCTTTGTATTTCCATTTACAAAAGAAAACGGGTAAGGTTCGTAAGACAAACACAAACAAAGCCACACTTTCAGACTGATCTTCTGCACCTTTCTTCTCCATTCCGCTCGATCCTGAGTTGCTGTTTGCCATTCTTCATCATCCCCATCCATTCTTACGTCTTTTACAATACAGTCCTTCCACCTCGTCTTTGGTCTTCCTCTTTGTCTTCTTCCTTCAAAATTCATTTCCATTGCTCGTAATGGTAGTCTCTCTGTCGGCATACGTGCCACATAGCTTGCCCACTTCAATCTGCTTCGCACCACTCTTTGTCTCAACGTTCTTTTCAGGTCCAGCTCTTTCCTCAGATCACTCAATTTTCTTCAATCCACCACCTTTGAGCCGCAATTCGTCTTATCCAGTTATTCTCACACAGCTCAAGTCTTCTCAACTGTTCTTGTTTGAGCGCCACTGTTTCTAATCCATATGTGCATGCTGGGATCACACATACATCAAGCACTTTGCCCTTCAGCTTCTTTGAGATCCGTCTGTCTGTCATCACTCCTTCCACTCGTCTCCACGCATTCGCACCTCTGATTCCGCCCCTCCGTCATTCTGGATTGCACCTCCCAGGTAGACAGAGCTTTCGACTTTCCTCAGTACGTTACCATCCATCCTCACTTCTTGGTTTGTCCCTTCTCCAATCCACATGGTCTCTGTCTTATCAGCATTCACCTTTAGGCCATGCCTTTTAAACTCTTCCTGCCACTGTCTCAAACTGTCCTCCAATACCATTTCGTCCTCTGCCATCAGTGCTAAGTCGTCCGCATACATGATCTCCCCTAGTGCGTCTCCACCTATCTTCCTACTTATGAGCTCCATGATTGCATTGAAAAGTACTGGGCTAAGTACTCTTCCTTGTCTCAATCCAACCTTGACTTCGAATTCGCTCGAAAAGTCGGCGCTCAGCATTACTTTAGCCTTGGTGGTCTCGTACATACCCTCGATCATACACACCTCTGTTTTTTCTACTTCCATCCACCGGAGTGTCGAAAATACTAGCTGTCTCGGAACCAGATCGTACGCTTTCTCTAGGTCAACAAAGCCCATAGCTATGTTCTGCTTCCTTTCAGTTTTCTTTTCAACAATTTGTCGCAAGACAAACATAGCGTCCGTTGTGCTTCTCCCTTGTCGAAAACCATGTTGTTCCTCTCCGAAGCAGGCTTCCAAACGTTTTCTTATTCTTTTATCGATGACACGCTCCAGAACTTTGAGGACGTGACTCAACAGAGTAATGCCCCGATACTTAGATGGATCTTGGGCATCTCCTTTGCCTTTCCAGATGGGTACTATTAAGCCGACTTGCCAATCCTTAGTAATTCGACCTTCTTGAAAACATTTATTCAGGAGTCTTGTCGTCCAGCTTATTCCAGTCTCACCCTATTTTCCTATTTAGTTTCTCATACATTTCCTTCACTCTCTTCTCGAACTCTTCACGAACACCATCCTTGCATTTCCACCATCGGATTGATTTTCGGAACTTGAGGTTATTTCTGGTTCTCTTCTTCAACCGTACCACACAAATCACCGGCTTGTGTTGGGTGGTCACGTGTTCTCCCGCGATTGCTTTGCAATCCCTTATCTTCCACATTTGTTGCCTTCTAACAACTATCAGGTCCAGCTGTGATTTATGTTGACCGCTACTGTATGTTATTTGATGAGCTTCTCTCTTCTGGAATAAAGTCCCTGTTACTACCAAGCAGTTTCGTTTAAACATTTCGATCAGATCCTTGCCTTCTTTGTTTCTTATGTACACCCCACCCAAACTTTCCAAGACATTCTTCTTTATCCTGATGTGCGCGTCCTATATGTGCATTCCAATCCCCAGTTAAGCAAAGCATTGTTCCCATGTTCGCCATACCTACCATCGACTCAACTTGATCTCTGAATTCTTGTTTCTCCAGAAAGGTTCTTCCCATCTGAGGGGCGTAAACGGACCCAATGCAGAAAATCTGCCTATGCACGATAACCTACACAACAATTATCCTTCCATTCCATATCTGAACTCTCACTACTCTCTCGCTGAGCTCCTCACTTAGAATCACACCTACCCTATTCGATTTCCCATCTCCTCCTGCATGTATCATCTTGTGACCACATTCTAATCTTCGTGCTCGGTCTCCTTTCCACTTCGTTTCTTGTACTCCAAGCGCTAACAGCTGCCGTCTCTTCATCATCTCTACCACTTCAGAAGCCTTTCCATTCATATTGCCAATATTGAGACTACCAATACGTATTCTCAGACATTCAGGTCTTCGCATACTTCTCGCCGTTGCCTGACTGAGCGGCGCGTCGGTTAAAGCCCCGAACGCGGAAGCATTATCGATAATTGTCTGATTTGTCATAACATATTTTTCATTGGGACAGATTCTGGGTGGCGCTGCCCGGGCTGACCCACAAGGTTTGATATCAAAGTTTCCATCTCCAGCCTTTGTCTGACGAGGCATACCCTACAAGGCAGCAGGGGATTTAAATTCAGAGTTACCTTCTCTTACCCTGTGTGATGGCTAGTCTCTAAGAGCCACAGGTAGCCCTTCATGCAGCTGGAGAACCATATCTACCGGTAGGGATATATCCGTCGCCACCAGACCCGGATAGTTTTGTCTCAATATGATACCGACGCCATTTCTCCCTCTCACCGGGGTAGAACATTCCAATGCCAATGTCACATGCCTTAGACCCAGTCCACCTGACATCCTGAATCATAGAGTCAAATGACCGATGTTTCTTTTAATGAACGAGTGATAACCTTAATTTGATAGTAAAGGGTCTGATCTCACTTCTTTCGATCTCTGGCATCATGAGAGCTATTCCGTATATTTGTTCGTATTAACTATAATATTGAAGAACGAATGCGTTCGATGTTGACATGAAAAATTGATATGTACAGTGTATAGGTCAATATTGAGTCGCATTAGTGGAGATCATGATGTGAGATAGTGTGCGAAGTCACTAAGCAAGTTAGTAAGTAGGTAAGTAAGATAGGTGTTTATTAAATGTGAATGGAAATCGTTCAAGTTGCAGAATATAACATAACAAATTGCAAGATACAAAGATACAAAGATACAAAGAAAGGTATTTCACTTATTAAGAGCCAAATCACAGAAAAAACAAGATTGCCGATACTTGATGTGAACGTGTGTGTTTAATATTATCTCGCTCCGTCTTCAAATAGTTTCAAATAAGCTATCATGCAAGACCATGTTATATACGAATTTAATCGGCGTTGTGTTCTGCAGTGAGGCAGAATAAAATGTCTAGAGACACTCAAGGCATGTGGAATGACACAATGAAGAGGATGTAGGAAGTTTGTCTCACATTGCAACAGAAAATTGTGAACGGCAGTTTTAAATTTTAACAAAACCGAAGGAAAATTCTGATAGTCGCACGTTGAACCACATATAATTCGGTGTGGTCTTTTTGAAGAACCTCCAACTTGGACATCAATTTTGATGGTAGACGGCCATACACAGGAAACGCATACATGAACACAGATGATATAAGTGCATATAGTGGACAATTTTTAGATTGTTGACATGCGTAACAGTTTTTGATACACGCATGACATACAACCGTTGAGAGGCACGCCTAAGTAGGAAGGAGATTTGATCGTCCCACTTTAATTTGTCATTCACAAGAAGGCCAAGAATTTTTATAGTTGTTGTTAGAGAAACGTTTCGACAGAGTTAGTCAGAGTTTGATGGGTTTCGGCGTATACATGATTGATTAGTCTTAGCAGTGTTTACGTGAAAACCCATGACATCAATCTTGCGAAGAGCACCATCAAAAACTGCTGATGAATGGTGAAGAGTAGTAATTGTCTGAACTATAGAAAGATCGTCAGCGTACTTAACAATTTTATCTTCCCTCTTTGGGTGCAGTTGCTCCAAATATACAGTAAATGCATAAGGTCACAAGACAGAACCTTGTGGAATCTCTGATCTGGCGTTAAACAGAGTGCCAAGGGATCCATTAATATTGATACGCACTTTCCTGGAAACCAGATAAGAACGGAGCTACAATATGAAACCACGATCAATTCCACAATTAATCAGATAATTTAGAAATTTGTTGTGCTGTAACTGATCGACAGCTTTCATCATATCCAGACAGGTTCTGTGCACTGCGTTTGTTCGGTTCAATCGTTGAATCAGTTTAAGGTAGTCCACTGAGCTCGGGGAAGGTCAAAGTCCGCAACCTTTGCCACTGAGTGATCGATTAGAGATTTGCTCTTTAAATTGCACTTCAGTCATATCTCCTACCAAGCATGCGACATGTTGAAGTCTGTGCGTAATTCATGTGCAGTCAACTGATTCCTGATGAAGAAGTGTTGCCACGGCCTTATGATATCACTTTTCGGACAAAGATGTCTAGAATGGCAACAACTTTGCAGCATCACATCTTCGAGTGACAATAATGAGGATTGCAAAATCTTGGACACCAAATCGGACAATTATGCAGAATTTGAAGGAGGTTGCCCCGAAAATTCCAGCCAGCACAACTACAACTGTGCCACAGGATTCTTGTTGAACGTTTCACTATGTGACATGCCACGAGTAATTCACGCGTAATTGCGGAATGCTCCAAACATCCGTGTTTAAAGACATTCTATTCTTCTACGCGCGTACATACGCGCTGCACCAAGAATCAGAAATCACTTGATCTGATGCTGTTAAAACATGGGGTATGTTTATGAATACGCGCAGGCGAGCGTTTATAGTTTGCGCGTCGTTTACAGTTGTCTGCGTTGCCGCTTGAACCACGGATGAACCGCTAAGCATTTTCTGTCTTCCCTGAGCATGAAACTGAGGTCATAACACATTGCTTAGGCTCTGGTGCATGCAGCAGACACATGAGACGCAAAGTCTATATAACAGGACTGCCGACAGATGTTGAAGCAATGTCACGCATAGCCACAGATGTTTAGGGTCATGTGTAATTACGCGTAAGTGAGCGTGGCATGTCACCTAATGTTGACATCAAAATCGCGAAAGAGAAAATGTAGATCGAGAGGAAAATTCTCTACCATCTGATACCATTTTCAATATGATTAGATGAGTAGTCAAACTTTGAAAGCATGCAGTATTAGTTAGCGCTAGGCTTCCTTGACTGCCTCAAATCAAACTGTTCAAATCCTGAATAGGCGAGGACACTGATAGTTGCAGTGATAATAAAGAATTTGAAATGGAATACTGTTGAAAGAAGTGAACGTCAAACACGAGATGGCAGCAAATCAGTCCAGAGCCTTGTCCAGCTACTGTAGTAAGTGTGGGACAGCAACGACATCCACTTCTTATGAGATGAGAGAAGTCCTTCCATTGATGATTTTTTTAATTTCTACAACATTCGGCATGCACAACAGCGCCACCTCCGAATGGTGCTGCGCATCCAGCGGAGTTCCTCAGGGAAGCGTGCTCGGACCGTACCTCTTATGTGCTGTCATCGCATCGCTACGTTCTGTGTGTTCTAACACTCGTTATGTTAAATACGCTGACGACGTAACTGTACTCCATTTTATGCGAGATGCACACGAAGACAACCTCCAACGCGAATTCGAACACATTTGCCAGTGGTCGGCTAGAGCGGGGCTTCCCCTAAACACTTCCAAATCCGCGGTGATGGACATCGCCACCAGAACTGGTATTCGACTCGAAGAAATTGCGGACGTTGCAGGAACTGTCATTCCAAGCGTGACCTCTATGAAAATCCTCGGTGTCCATTTCGCAAAGGATCTTCGCTGGGATATTCACTGCAAGGAGATCTTCAAGAAGGCCTTCAAACGCATTTTGTCCTCAGAAACCTGAAGAGAGCAGGTTGTAACGCTCAGATTTTATGGAGAGTCTACCGACAAACTATCCAATCCCTTCTCATACTGCCATCCGTGCTGCTGCAATATGTCCCAAAAAGGTTACAAGTTCCTTGTCAAAGTAGAGAGACGAGCCTCTAGAATAATTTTCGGTATTTCCCATGGACCAGACTCAATAACTACTACTACATTGGCACGCACCAACCAAAGGTCTGGGACCCGCCTATTCCACAGTGTTATGACAACTATCAACCACCCTTTGCGTCAATTTTTCGATGAAAGGTCCCCAACTCACAGGAATTCTTCCACCCTCAAAAAAACCCAGATGCCGTATTGTCCGCTTCTCCGACTATTTCATCAAGTACTGCTCTACGTGTTCATAATTTCCTCTCTCCATGCTGGCTATCATGCTTCATCATTGCTTCATTCATTGTCTCTTTTGTATCATGAACTCTGCATTGTTTGTAACTGTTTCATGCCTCTGTACTGCGCGCACCGCAGATGTGTGCCAATAAAGTTGTTATTATTATAACATGTGCGATGTCTTTCAGCCGCTGCAGGCGACTATTGTCAGGCAAGTGAATGATGAAAAATTGCTGTGCTGGATGAGATCAAGTCATCCCATGCTCTTTCATTCAACTCGGAACATGGCGTGACGGTTCACAATCAACTACAATGCGGTAAGAGAAAATACATGAAATAAGCACTACTAGTCAAATCGACAGCAGAAGCAATGAAAGCCAGAAAAATACAAGAGGAAAGAAAAGCGTCAAAAATTCCAGCAACTGCTTAAAGAAAACTTCACTAGAGTTGCTGATGCATACCTCCAAAAGGTTTATTTTGTATCAATCTTCTCTTCCATACTGGTTCCCTGTCCACCACATCCATCCTCTCAAAGCTCACTCTGAAAGTAGATGATCTACCACGAGGAGACCTTAAACGACAAATCAACCCTACTCACAAGTGTCAATCATGTGAATAAAATCATTGAGTTAGATAAGCACATTGAGAAATCTTCGATAAAATCATTTGGATTAAGAGGGGAAGGAAGCAGATTCGATTAACTGGTGACACAGGTGATATCCGCTCATTTAATCGAAATCTTAAAAGAGAAAGTTCATTTGCATAGAAACGTCAACAGCAAGCACAATTGCTATTTAGCTGAAGCGATTGATTTGTATTGGTTTTGGAAAGCAGAGAATGGAAAGACACCATTAAATTCCGATTTTATGAGTTCGTATTGTGAGAGCATAAACCACACATTTGATGCTACCTACATCCGATTACCAGATCTCTGAATAACTATATCTGAATATTTTCAAGTTATTGGTTGGGAAGAGTCATGACAAGTATCGATGTTGATTATAACTTTATATTTTCGCAATTAATTTCAATCTTCATTAGAAGATCATCGTCAGACATAGAAGGAAACATTTACATGCACAAAATTCAAAATTCACATTACATAAAGGGCAATAAGATATCATGAGTAAGAAATAAAGATGAAAGAGAAGATGAATAGAAATGTGAGGATGAGACAGATGATGGATAGTATTGAGCCACATTTTACCAATAGCAAAGACAATAGAAATTGACTGTGATCTGACAAAGAGGAAAAGGATTAAGGAAGGAGGAGAAGGAAGTGAAGCGATGTGATAAATGAAAAAGTGATGCAGCATGATGGAAAATAGAAAATGTTACGTATAACTACACAAAAAGAAAATCTCTGTAAAGTTCGAGTTCAGATTTACCATTCATCTTCGGGTTTAATTTGTTGATGAGTAATGCTTCTCGCAGACGCAGGTTAGCTTCATCAGAATCTTCGGTTAAAATTGTTGTTGAAAAAAGTGTTGTTTGACAATTTTGAAGGTGTTAGTACATTGATGATGTGGAATTTGTGGAATGTTCTCTGCATCTGATGTGGAGTGTTATTGTGGTGCTTCCAATGAAAAGTTCTTACAGGAATCGCATGTTAGTTTATATACCACGTTTTTTCGATAGCAAATTGATTTATCTGTAATGCGGCAATTTTGTTAGGAGCAAGTTTGAACTGTCTTTCTATTTTTAAGGCACTTATCAATACACTCTTTTTTCTTGTCAATCTAATATTCACATTTTCTCGGAGGAAAACGTTTTTTAGTTGATTATCAATTTTGTTGGAAACATGTGGGAATGGAAAATACAAGAAGTCAGTATGTCTTTGCTTTTGCTTTTTTCGTACTGCGTTGGCCTTTATTATCATTTGATTAGGATAATTATGTTGACGGAGTATTTCGTTGAATTCGTTCTCATGTTTTCTTAAAGCTGATAAATCTGTACATCTATTGTAATTCGTGACTTTTCATTAATGATAAAATTTTGTTTTGTGCTTGTGGGTAAATGGGAGTCATAATGCACAAAAATGTCTTTCTTTGCAGACTTTTCGTAGAATTCGAACTGCGGAAGATCATGTAAATTAAGTGTAACAGTAAAATCAAGGAGACTTATGCTATTATCATCATTCGTCGGAAATTCAATTTCAAAATGGATACTGGGGTGCTGAGCATTCAGATGCTCTAATAGCAAACAAGCGTCCTCTTTGTTTTTCACGAGTGCAAAGCAATCATCTACATAGCGTTTAAACAAACGAACACTATTCATCATTTTCAATGCTGAAAGTGAACACTCCACATCAGATGCAGAGAACATTCCACAAATTCCACATCATCAATGTACTAACACCTTCAAAATTGTCAAACAACACTTTTTTCAACAACAATTTTAACCGAAGATTCTGATGAAGCTAACCTGCGTCTGCGAGAAGCATTACTCATCAACAAATTAAACCCGAAGATGAATGGTAAATCTGAACTCGAACTTTACAGAGATTTTCCTTTTGTGTAGTTATACGTAACATTTTCTATTTTCCATCATGCTGCATCACTTTTTCATTTATCACATCGCTTCACTTCCTTCTCCTCCTTCCTTAATCCTTTTCCTCTTTGTCAGATCACAGTCAATTTCTATTGTCTTTGCTATTGGTAAAATGTGGCTCAATACTATCCATCATCTGTCTCATCCTCACATTTCTATTCATCTTCTCTTTCATCTTTATTTCTTACTCATGATATCTTATTGCCCTTTATGTAATGTGAATTTTGAATTTTGTGCATGTAAATGTTTCCTTCTATGTCTGACGATGATCTTCTAATGAAGATTGAAATTAATTGCGAAAATATAAAGTTATAATCAACATCGATACTTGTCATGACTCTTCCCAACCAATAACTTGAAAATATTCAGATATAGTCAAGATATTCACAAAATTATATCTGAATAATTATTGCATATTTGCAATTTTTGTTGTGCTTCTTCATAGTTATTCATCAGCAGTCTTCAAAATTGATCAAATAAGTTGTGAGGTCCACAATCGTTAGGTCTTCGAACAGAAGAGGATTCACATGTAGTGAAGTAGGACTCATTTTCATATATATTTGACAGATGACAACTCTTTCTGAGGGTTGCACTTGCAGCTGTCATTACTGAGGTCCACGCATTTTCGTTGAATACCTTCAGCCTACTGATATCAACCCCAAATCTCTTGCGAATGCAACATAAGTTGGCTTCTCAATCAGTGGTTGCATCCACTGATTCCATGATTAAAGGGAGCTTGCAAATCTGTTCATTTGATCTGAAAGGAAGTATTAGATCTCAATAGCCCTACACATAGGCTAATGCCTAAATTGTTGAAAAAGAATGCATCAAAAAAAGGTAAAGACACAGAGAATAACAAGAAACTTTGACTGAGAACATTTTCCGTGTAAATTTCATCGATGGTAATATATTGTTCTACAACTGACGCGGCGCACTCAACACAGACTTCCATAGATTGAATGATGGAAGCAAATAATCGTAGCTATTTCGGACTCCAATCCCGGTGTTGTGATATTCGTTTCCCTCAATCTAAGTTGCTGATCGATAAAAGTATATAGTGTGATAAAATTACAGTCATCAATGTATTTGACAACGATGTTTGACTAGTATATTGGACGCAAAGATGCTATCACCAGGTTGAATAAGTGAGGTCCCATTATTGACACTTGCGGAATTCCCGAAATGACATGTTCCCGGAACTTGGTTCTTCAGATAATCGTCGATCCACAAGACAAATCCACATGGTCCTCACAATTCACAGTTCTATGTTCTATACACAGTGTTCTATCTTCACAGTGCTCAATTCTATGCTTAACTGTGACTGTTCTAGTCGAGTCATGGCTTTATATGCTTGCGACTTATGACTAAAAGCGGTAGAGATAAAAAATAACAGACAACAGCAATTGGGAACATCAAGCAACAATAGCTTGTGACTGTCGAGTATTAAAAACGCGCTCCATGAGGTGCAATTTTTTAATTGATGAAATGTGCGTTCTATCTTTAAGCCCGCACGTACGTCCATATGTATTAATGGCAAAATTGACTCAGACGTATATATTAGAAGCATTTACATTCTCAGTTGCATATATTTTTCTCATATTTTCTTCAAGTTATTGGAGTATCGGCAATTTGGATTTCTTGCCGCATGGGGCTGAGCAAAAGTCATTTTTAACCAGTTAGCGATGCATTTTGATCTTTTGTATTGGTCAATAGATGATCAATAAGTATGAAGTAAGTGATTGCATTAAGCCAATGAATGAAGTGAATTAGAAAATAACGATCCAATGATGACCTGTTCAGATGATCGAAGTATCAATTGGGTATCTTCATTCCTATCAAATATAATGTTTGTCTTAAATAAAACAGTGATCGCGTTATGACTTGCGATATTTCTATGTATACGTATGTAAGGCTACAGGTGCGTACGGGAAAGCCTCTTACGAGTAAGGGCGGGTAAGCTACATACGGGTACAGGTACCGAAAAACTCTCTACTGGCAGCTCACTAAGGCTGTCACAACAACTTCCATGCACAACAGATGTTGCCTCTCCAAGCATCACCTTGACTTTCGTTGAAAATGCATCTATAGGATTCTTCAATCCCGCAGTCCAACAATGGAATTCTAATCTGAGTCATAAAACATGCAGCAAATATCTATAATGTTGCACAAAATTGCATAGTTCCTCTTTATCAGCATTATTAATGACAAAAGTGAAAAATAGCCAATACAGCTAACGTGATTTAATATGATATTCACAATAATTCGCTTTCTCATGCCGCGTCAGGAGAAAGAAATTCTTCCCTTCTTTGCCTATAACATCAACAGAATTGGCTATCTTTCAATTTTAACAGTTATAATTTTGATTAACTTTCCAGTATATTTGCAGCTAGAGAGTGTAGGTTTACATTTATCCCGGCCTCCAAACCCGAATTCCAGGATCAAGAAAAGTTGGGATTTTGTAGGCAGTCTCTAATTCCAGGTCTTCACTCTACCAATCCTCAGAAAACGGAATGAATGTACAAAAATCAAGAATTTGCAACTGTTGCCTGCTACTCTCAACGTTACCAAGATCAAATTGTGATTAAATAGGAGTAGGCTTTATGTCTTGCAAATGCCGATGCTAAATGCAGGCAATTACGGGTCTCTGCTAATCCCACATCCCATTGTATCAACAAGCAATGTTTTTTGATAAATAGCATATTTACGACTTTACTCAATCCATCGACTTTTCCCAGGACTGATTCATTCCCGGAATACCACGACTGAGACTTTCCGGGATGTTTTTAATCTCTAGCAGCTATTCTACACAAATCACTAAACGTGATACGGCATAGTGCATGCATAATCATTCGAATCATAATTTTATGAGCCTTCATGAGCTTGCTATGACTACACAGATAACTTAAAGATTGTTCAAGTTTGTAAAACGATGAATTTCTAATGCCACTCGTGCGGGATGTGCTTGAAAAGTCGGCCCGGTTCAAGCTGCAATTGCTGCTCTCAGACAGTCTGCGAGTAGGTATGAAACAGGATTTGAACTTGCCTCTGGTCTATAAAAATGTATGATTTTATTTATTTTTTAATTTTTTAGGATCTATTACACAAGTAATTAAGCCATATTTTTAGGCAATTGCATTGTGCGACGTGTTTCATCATAATTAACAGCCATTTCTCCCTCAGCTTTTATAAGCCATTTAATGCACAGACGAAATCACAGGTGTTCGAATATTATGATTTAATGTATTCAATAAAGTAAGCTTAAATATTTGGACCATGACATTTCATTCAATTTCATGAAGTTCTTTCCGAGATCTAAACCGAGACAGGAGTGTCCCAGTAAACCCTGCAGGGTGCATTTCAATCACTGAACTTTCTCATTTGCATCTGTTCTAGGGATTGACTTTTGCATTAAACTTCTGTCAACATTGGTATAAAAAGGAGAGGAAAGGTGTTTTGAAGTATATGATATTATTTGTTGTATGTTGTCATCTCTTTGCTGTTTTCGATGCTTTGATAAACTAATTTGGATATCCACGTTACTGAACAGCAATTTCATATTTGTCTATATCTATTCTTGAATCTTCATCAGCAAATCAATCTTCTTGTATCATTTTTAATCATGTTCATCTTTGAGGAGGCTGAAAAGCTTAATGTAAAGTGTAAAAATATGTCATTCTTTACGGATTTCTTGTAAAAACTAATCTTCTTTTCAAAGGTATGTTTACACTGAAATCTAACTGACTAATTTGCTGCTGTTCGTTGGGATGCTCTAATTCAAATTTGATTCTTTGATGTTGAGAATTCAATGAAGTCAATAATAGTTCTCAATCTCTGCCGTCTCTTGTAGACGTGAAGCAGCCATCTACATACATCCAAAACAGATCTTGCCAAAGTCGATGATGGAGAAGAGCCCATGGGTAACCCGCCTACTTGTTGGAAATTTTTACCAACAAATTCAAAATTTGTATTGGATAAGATCACATCCAGGAGTTCACACATCTCACTGACCGAAATGTCATTTGGTAGCTTGATATTGTTGGCATTTATAATATTGGATATGTTATTAACCCTCAGAGACCTGAGCTTTTTCACACCCTCTGAGGCCTGAGGGGGGGGGCAATGGAACTCTTTCACATATTCCTAGTTTATCTGCTTAAATTGATATCAAAACATTAGGAAAGTTTATTTTAAGTAGAACAATGATGTTTGCGTGTAGCAAGTCGATAGCTAATCCTCTGAGTCTCTTTCAGTCTTCTCAGTACGCATATGCGAAAATATGATGTTTTTGCAATTCAATGACATTTAGCACAGCATCAGTTGTACTAAGAGGCGGCTTTACGATATTTTCTGTCACAGATAGCCTCAGATAGTTGCTTTTAATGAATATGATTTAGTCCATGCAGCAAAACCTTTCCCATTGTCCATTCTTTCAAATTTATCCAAAGCTATCAGAAATAGGCCTAAAATGAGTCTAAATTGTTGTAATATTAGAACCTAAAAAACAGCTGTGTAGATCTCTAACTCATCAATTACTGCTCTGAAAAGTTTGTCAGCAGTCTGATTGTGGTGCTGAACTATGAATATAATGAGAACTATGAATATAATAATAGCTTTCATTTCGGACACTAATTTATGTCGAGTTGTTCATATTAGGCCAACCAGTCACTCCAGGTCATGTGCGAAAGCAAAATATTCACATTTTGAAATCTTCCAACAAAATGCACATCTACGAGCATGATGTAAACAATGAATAAATGACTTTCAGTCTTTATGCACCATCGTGGACATGTCCGAAATCACTTTTCATCTAATCACAAAAATCATGTGATGGGAATTTCTACACCCTCTGAGACCTGATGGGGGTCCAGTGGACCCCTTCGGCCTATCTACCATACTTCCACTGATTCAATTGAAATGAAATAACACATGCAGATTCAATGTCAAAAATGATGATTTTACATGGGCATGAGCGGTTGATATATCCTAAGCACAAAAAATGAAATAGAAAAATGTGTCTCCGGGGTCCACTGGACCCCCTTCAGGTCTCTGAGGGTTAATAGCGTCTTCTGGATGCATGGATATGTAGCCTACGTACTCACAACATCAAAGCTACATGGATATTCCGTTTGAGAATTTGTACCATAGAGTAGGTATCTAGTAGCTGGAGTGTCGACTCGAATAATGTCGGCATACAGTAAAGATTTTTATGTTAAAACATTTTTTTGCTCAGTGCGGTCCAAAAAAGTATTTGACCAATTCTTAAGAAGCTAAATTTTTGCAATATATTCCTGTGTTTATATACTAGCGATTTGGTACCTCTATATAAGTAGCATCAAGTTTATTAGATATCAAAATGAATGAAAATTTGCTAGTTTGTGATATGATCACACTAAAGAAAATGATCCTATTAACATGTCTGAGCATTTTAAAAATGATTTTCCATATTGCACATGTGTAACTAAGTCTCAACTCAAGTTCATTCAATGAAATCGAAACTGCGAACATATTGGGGATTTAAATAATACTAAGCTGCTATCTTATTAATATATAGGCTGAGTCGTAAAAAACCACGTTTTTTTCATTGAAAACGACTATAATAAATGACTATAAATTGTTGTCAATAAGAAGACGTAAAATTGCATTCAAATTGGGCAGATATCTACATAGTCGTATTGAAAAATTGACGTCAATAAGAAGACGTAAAATGGCATTCAATTTGAGCAGATATCTACATAGTCGTATCGATTATTGTACTAAATTAATCTATGATAAATTATTTAAATTCTACATTGCAAGATTTCTAGCCACTTTGACAATATCATCTCAATTGGCAATAATATTGGCATTCAGCATTGAATGTACGAAAGAAAAAATGTATTTCTTAATTGAATCTCTCAGAAGGTGCAACTATACACGTACAGCGACAAAAATCCGTACGATCCTAATGCAGTCCAGACCAGATCAATCATCAAGTGTCAGAAGGATACAAGAATTATGCAATAATTCAAAGAAGGAAACAGATGCACTTTTATCCGAATCGATGGTAGCGGCAGAAATTACTCCGACGAAAGATATAAAAAAGTAGAAGAAATCAAACGCTTGATTGATGATAGCAACAGCTTGTCAACAAGAGCAATCGCACGAACTGTTGACATCACTCAATCAATGGCAAGTGAAATTCTGGAGAAGATGTGGATTCATACTCGTTGGGTTCCTCATCAATTGACTCCATATAACAAGGCCGTCAGTTATGAAAGGTGCCAAGATATGCTCAAACAACTGAAGTCGAGTTTAACAAGAAAGAATTTGATTACAATAGACGAGAAATGGATTTACCTGCGAAATATGAATCCACGCAATACTATCGGAAGCTGGATTACTCCAGGTGGCGATTCTCCTCCTGTCAAAACTGCCAAAAGAACACCCATGGAAGCAAAAGTCATGTTTATCTTGGCTCTATCACAGACAGGCCACCATTACTTTGAGATCTTGCGTCAATGCGAGACTATCAACTCCGAAAGATACGTGCAATTCCTAAGAAATCTGGAAAATCATCTGAAGACATTGCATCAGCCCATATTGTTTCAAAACGTTCGGCTGATTCAAGACAACGCATGACCACACGTATCTGCAATCACCACAAATTTCCTGATTGAAAAAAATGTACGGTTCTTAAAGCAACCACCCTACAGTCCTGACTGTAATTTATGCGATTGCTACGCTTTCCCAAGACTGGAATCCGTAAGAAAAAGTGATTTCGTTGTTGTGCATGAAATCCATGACTTTTTGAATGAAGAACTTCCAAAATTTACAGCACTTCGAATGGAAAAGGCATTGAAAGAACTGGAAGAGCACTTGGAAAGAGTTATTGCAGCCAGAGGTGACTATGTTTAGGGAATTCGTGAATGTTGAAATGACTTTGTAATTGATAATAAAGATTTAAGGAAAAAACGCGGTTTTTTACTACTCAGCCTACACTTGCTCTATGATTTGTGAGCAAATGATCGTTGATTTTGAAAATTAAAATAAAGCTCTAAATGCTCTCTAAATGAGTATGAATATCTAAGTATTGTGACAAATGATGCATTCCTTTTGATTTCTGAAAAATTTGTAATCGGGTGGAAAAGAACAAGTACCAAACAATTTTGTTAATTTTATTATGAATGCATTCTAAGATAATTAATGCCTTTTCTGCCCTGATAATGGCTGTGGTAGCCGAAATATTGGGTAAATAAAAAATATAATAGTTAATGACATCATACATTGCAGCTTTGGCTCTCGTCATTTCATCTCTATAATCAACTATGCTGCTAGGAGTTTCATTGTGCTTCAACTGCTTGACTTTTCCAATTCCAGAAATTTAATAATGACTACTTTGCAAGTCACTCGCTACCAATCACGTACAAAGGATGAATTCCAAAATAATTGTTGGTATATTTTTGCATCGATGAGTGTGCTTTTTAGTTGATGTAGTCAAGTAATTGATGCTAAAATTTAATTTCTCTTGTCACTATGTTTTGGCTATTCAAATACCATAGCCATCATCAAGAAAACCGTGACTGGCATTTCATTATTCGCATAGATTTTAGAATGTATAATACAGTTCCTTAAAAGACAATGCTTAGATGGATGCAATGCTGCTGCATTCCACTATGTATAGTACAACAGTCCTTAAAATTAAGCTCAAAAATACTCAATAAAGGAATTTTCAACGCACCTATTTCTGCTTTTTAAGATTATATGGCCGCGAGCCCTCTCCCGTGGGCCACAACTTTTGCCACTATATCCTCACTTGGTTGTCCCCCACTGACACTACATAGATCTTTCTTATATGAGGGGAAGTGTTGGCAGAAAAATATTGATTTCAGGCTGCAGAACCGTGCTTGAAATTCATTGTGTAGATGAAATCTAGAGCTTGAGACACTCTATCTCATTGTGCCTCTATTTCTTATTACCTAAACATATAAAAGACAATTTTGTTGAACTAAGTATTGATGAAGTGCAAAAAAGATGTAGTCCTTATCTATCGGAATTTCTTAAAACGCAATCTGAAAATAAATGCATGAATAATCTTAAGGTGAATGGTTATTCTAATTATGACCGTAAAAACGATGAGATAAAATCTAATAAAAATAAAAGTTACAAAATCAATAGAAAAAGTAAATGCACATTTAAATCATCCTTCATTAGTGATAGCTTGACTCGCAAAATTTATTGTTTCATTCCAAAATACAAACTAGATATACGCTTTTGTCAGTTTTGGTAACTAAAAGTTCACACACGCTCTGAAAAAAAGAGACTCGGTAAATAAGCATGAAAATTGCGTTGTTTGCCATACACTTTCAGAATATATAACTGTGAATATAACAATAAAATTTGCGGTATGAATAATAAAATAAATGATTTTACCATTGATTTGCGTGATCCTGTAGAAACCAGTTTAGAGGAATCTCGTCTCATTGATATTTGTCATAAACCTTCATCGAAGAGACGTCACGAGACAGCTGGAGGCTCAACAATTCACATATCGTAGCATCTTATTTTACAGTTAACTGCCTTGAGAAAGGATCAGGACGCGAAACGTTGGCAACTCTACATCTATACTCTTATTGTGGCATAAATACGCGTACTTCGGGAGAGAATACTTTCGTTTTGAAAATTTCTTGGATATGGTCCTCCAGCTCACTGCCACTACTTATCATTTGTCTTTTACATCCTCTAATGTTCCTAAATTCAGTTGAATAAAAATGATAATTCCTTTCACTTTTCATCATACGTAATACACGCATTTGAGAGATCTGTGGGTGCACTGCATTTCAATGATGATTTCTGAAAATATACCATAGATACAATAAGTTCGAATTTAAAAAATACAGGTTTCACATACTTGGATGTTTAATAGCAGAGAAATACTTAAATTATTGAATATTTGGGCGTATCTGGACAAGATGGTTGAAAATTGAAAATTATTTCCATTGATCTGTAAGTATTAATGCATAAATGCTTTTCAACGAACTGAAAATCATTGGAAAATCAAGTATATCTGTCAGAACCCCCGACATTTAGCTTATTAAGGTAAAAAGAAGAAACAAAAATCTAAAAAAAGTCTTGAACAAACGTTTGGGTATGGCAATTACATCACATTACAAGAATGAATGTTGAAAATACGCGTAAATACAAAATATGCATTCACTTTTTGTGATATCAAAATCGCTTCATTGACTATCAAGTCAGAGAAGAAAAATCACGCGTGTGATTGCTAACAGGGAGGCCCTGCCGGAAAACACTCCAAAGGGGAACCCTTTGTTGGGGTCCGTTTAAGAATTACAAAATCGATTATTTTCGAAATTTTAGCCACATTGATATAATTTTAAATTCTGACCCCATTTGATCATTAGTCTTCTTGTAATCCATCAGAGCTAGGCCCATAACAACTACCAGCTAGACAATGAGGTTAAAAACATATTACGGTTCCAAACATATTCTGCATTTACAAAACAACAGCGCAAATTAAATGCACGTCGTATTGAATATTGTACATGTGTATGTATGCCAGAGATGTGATTGTCATCCAACGGTTGCCGAAAAAAGTTGAATGGAGCGCTACATATGCAAAATCTCAGTAAACGGGGCTCCTTAGAGACCTATGAATGTGGTTTAGAACTTCGTGAGGGCTAAAGAGATTCATTAGGACTCCTTAGTGTTTAATGACATCGCCTTGGGGTTTGATGTTGGCGTCACTGAGAATCCGGAAGGGATGCTAGCCTTAGCCCAATTTCGATCCTATTGAAATGAATTTAATGAAAAATGGGAAATTGCAACAAAATGAGGATTGCCGAAGAAATTCCTTCAGATGAAGAAACAATCACATCCTTAATAAGTACCTATGTACACGACCACCGTAAGCTTCATTGATTAACTGCTAATTATATCTGATCAATCGGAAAATGATCTTATAAAATTCAAGATTAGCAGATGAGCTGCGCATCTCCTTCTCTTAAATAGAGAAAAAAGTTTCCGTTGTAGTTTTAACATAACATCGAATCCTAGCAATGCTTAGCATTCCTGCACAATGCAGACGTATCTTCTTATTGTCACAGCATCTGTCATTGTGAAAATATCGCAGATCTCTCATCGATTTGGGTAGCAAACAGTTGCATCGATTTCTTGATGACATGATTTCTTCCCAATTTGGGTTTCTTCGTCTGGCATATACCAAAAAACTATTGTGAGACTTTTTGCGTCATCATTACGTCGATGATATGAGGCAATGGAAGTATTCCTATGACATTGAGAACGCACCCGTCGTAGGAAGAGTAAGAACAGTATGCCGTCGTTGTCCCTACAAAATCTCACGTGTCATTTGACCTTTTAGGCAAAACCTCACATGTGCACTTTTGCAACTTTTCAGTAGACTGAAAAAACTGCATAATTCAGTGAATTCGTTCAAGAAAAATATCATTCTGAAGTATTGCACATTAAGTTTGCACGTCAGTGGTATTGCACGTGTTGAAAAAAAATACGAATGTAGATAAATTGACTTGATTTCCTTCGATTTACAATAAAAAAATCATTTTTGTCCAATTGCACATGTGAGGTTTCGTAAAATGCACTTAAATGCACATGTGTCAACAACAGCATACTAAAATGAAATGTCAGTAATTTTGCAAGTCTCGATTTAGTCTTGCGACACGTTTTCGTCGTGTACAGCAGTCCAACATTATTGGTAAAGTGCTGCAGGTAGTACTACATGTAGCAAGGAAAGACAAATCATTTATAGGAACACATGTAGATCACTATACTGCGCGACAAAATAATCTCAACACATAGAATTATAGCGACCATTATTTTCATCAATGAAGTTGCATCAAAATATAACTTTAACTGATGAAACTTTAATTCACACGTATCTACTCGTAGCAACCTGCATGCCCCCTCCCCCTAGCATTAATGCACACTCAACTTCTATTGTTCATCGAGTAGAGTTCATCCGATCTCTCTTGTTCAATGCATTCTCATTGCTGAATTCAGCCAATATTTCGGAAAGTGGTTCGAAATTGGTGGGAGGATGTCGATACGAATTTTCCATCCTTTTAGTAAGCTTACCCCACGCAAGCTCAATTGGTGAAAGATCAGATGAGTGTGAAGACCATGAGAGTTACTCAAATGAGGTGTTATCACTTGGATAGGGTGCTCTGTGCAGTGTACATTGTCATTTTGGATGATGAGATGGTGCACCTACAATGTTGGAATAACAAAAGGAGTCACATTCTCCGAGAGATAACATTAGTCGTCCAAGGTGCCTTGATGAAAGTAGCAGTCTTGACTCATCCACTGTGCCAAATACCGGTCTAAATCATAACGCTACCACCGCTAAATCGACCATGCTCTGAAATGCAGAAGACTGCATATCTCTCACAGACTGTCTGTGAGCACAAACTTCTCCGTTGTGGAAATTGAGGACAAACCGTGATTACTCGTCCACATCACACGATGCCACTCATCAGCGCTCCTTTTAGAATGTCTCTCTCACCACTCTAATCTTTTTCGTCTGTGTTCGAGACCTGCAACATGTTCATTCATGCGGGAAAGCAATTAAAATTCAAAAGGTTATTGAGAGGTATGTTGTACAGCATGCCCTCCTGTATGCGCACAAATCCCGCTTCTGTCAAATGCAGTTCGTCGATATGCACAGTTCTAATTCAACACTTGATAATAGCAGCAGATTTCCAGCATATTGCTAGATGCGAAGCGCTCTGAAACCGATCTTCATTCGCTTCAGTCATCAGCTTTCGGTCTGTGGCCCTATTTGCATTCTTTAGTCCTTCAGATCCTTCCTGTTTTACAACTCTTTCTTCTTCACAGCAACGCACCCACCAATTCCTAACAGTTAGCCTGCATGCAATCCATCCAATTCTTTACAAACATGCGTTACGTCCACTGCGAATCATTCCAATAGTCACACATTTTGCGAATTCCTCTTCGTACTTCATGCAGCTACAACTTATGTCACAAAGACAGCAAATTCTGCATTTATGCGATGTTATAAACCTGTTTTCATCTAATTGTCATAGAAATGTTTATGTAATAGATAATGCATAGATTTGAGGTCATTATTGCTATAATTACCGAGAGCCGAAGCTCGAGGTTATTATGACAAATAATGACCGAAGAAATCTATGCATTGTCTGTTATAATGCATGGCTTTTTCATAGAAATCTGCACCAGGTTAATAATTTCCAACCAGGAAAATAATTACCTGCTTCGTGGAACTTATTAACCTGTGGACATAGAAAACTGCACGATGGCATGCATTATGATCAAGAGAAAGACATTGAAGCTCAGTAATTTTGCCTTGTTATACACAGCAAGCTTCATAGCAGTCACAGAGATACATATAAGTGCAGTTGATATCTACATGGACACGTCGAAATGTTAAAAGGTACAATTCTTTGAAGTACAGCCTCCCTTGAAATAGGATTTTGAGAAGGTTGATGAACTTGAGTTGGAAGATTACTCCTCTGTTTCAAATTGTTCATTTTAAAACTCAATCTGCTCCGCTCTGGTGTCGATGACCATCTACAATTTCCACATTAGAAGATAAACTTGATGTTTCAGAAAGTTGTAAATTATGTTGTTTTGATTTTTTTGCGAGCTTTGTTCGTGGTTGTTCATTTTACACACCTTTGGGCTGATGTTCTTGTCCTTCCACAGATTGCATTTCAGATCATGAATATTCATCAGGTATGAGTTCAGACATCACTGCGGTTACTGTGATTAGTATAAGTTTTGCTCAAGCCGTTTGGTGCCAGTATTGGTTTCATGTACTCCACTCATTCAAAAATATTTTTCTTAACATCCATCTGTGACCAATACCAAACTTGGGCTTCAAATTTTACAGATCGATTATAAGTTTTAAGAAATAAGTGTTCATCGCAACTGATGTAACCGCAGTGATCGATTATTTGAAAGAATGATTCTTGTTGTAATACAAAAACAGTTTTTGCGTAAAAGATACACATCCAATAATCGCATGCCTTCAGAACCAATTGCAAAATATTGACGATTGTATGTCGGTGAATTTCTGTCGTTCATTTTTGACCGTCATCTGTTAGTTTTTCATTGGCACCTCCATTTATTACATTGATTATTAATTGTCGACAAAAATGTAACTTTTATGGTACTAACACAATATTTTACAATCAGCATTTTTAGAAATCCCATCAAATTCAACAATCTACAACAGAAAACCTTCAAATCTATTTTACATTTGTGTACATTTGTATACAAAAAAAATCCACAATCGATTCAAATCAAGCTTTCTGATTTGCAGTTTTGGAGAATAGCTTTATGCCTACACAATACCTATCACCTTTTTCACTAATTCAATATCTTCTATCCAAATCAGTGTCTACTATTTTGGGAAAGACTGCATTGTGCTGAATGAGAACTACAGTATATACTACATATTAACCCAATTTTGACACTTTCCGAATTACACTAGAGGCATGTTAAATTAATCTCTGCGAATGAAATTGGCAGCAAATTTGCTTTGAGCAAGAGCTACATATGAGTTTGCTGCAGTTTTACATGAGGCTGAGCATTTTTCTACATACTAACTATATCTCATACTAACTAGATAATCAAACGTTTACCTTGCCCGCTCAAAGTGGTTACGTTGCCCAGTAGGAAATTAAAACTAGGTAACCACACTTTCACGCGTATTATAGAACTAAACTGACCGATTTCTAGAGAAAAAACATTTAAAAACATGACTTGGTAAACAAGCGTCAGTCCATGATTACACTTCAGTCTTAGATGGCACCATCATCTATATATCACCCACACTTTCATGGAGAAAATGTTCGCGAGCGGAAAGATTCGAAGCAAAAATTGGCTATTTGGCAAGAATGTGTTCATCAAGCAACATAGGTGTGCCAGAACCCCAAAGATAGAATTCCATTGGACGCCGAATCTAACGTACTGTACCAGTTCAACTGTACTTGCGGTAGCAAGTACGTCGGTCGGACAGAGAGGAGACTATCTCAAAGGATTTCTGAGCATGCGCCATCACTCGTCATTTACAGCAATGTACCCCATCAAAGCCAGCCAAGTCATGCTTTACTGTGTTAAGGAGATGTCGCGGAAGACTGCATTTGTGTGTCTTGGAAGCACTTTTTACCAGTGTAAAACAACTTGACTTGTGCATTCAAAAAGAAACTGTCATTAGCTTGCTGGTGCCTTGGTGACTTCTCTGATGTTTTCTTTAGCTTCTTCCTCCTTTTTTGTGCTTTTATATGTATTACTCTGCACTCTGTCTCTCTGTCTATCAGTATTATCCGCATTAACTTTATTTTCTACCTCAGAATTCATTTTTACTTCTTGTCACGTGTTAACCTATAACAATGGTCACTACGCTTCTGTCAGCATTCATTCCGGTATATCCCACGTCTAGAACCGGCGAAATATATCGGGTCATCATGAATACCTTGGAGTTATTCTTTGTATACAAAGTGATAACATATGTGTACTTATTTATGACAAATTTTTGTATCTTCCCGCCGTTTCAAAAGGAGCTGAGGAGATCAGATACCATCATGCCAGTTGTATTGACCCTATAGACGCGATGCTGCTCTTCGAAAATTGTCTGATGTGAGAGACAATACATTTCTGGTGGACAGGATGAAAATGAAAAAATGTAAAGCAAAGGAAGCAATGAGGATATGCAGTGATCAGAAGCTGAAACGCTTCCCAACCAACGTTTGAATCAATCTCCTCAGAATGGGGAGCGACGGTATAATCAACCGTCTGATAATTGTCAGATAATTGAGATAATAACCGTCTGGCACGATGGTTTTGATCAGACTTGCGATGGCGAACTTCATGCCTGAAAGAACGTCGTTTGTAGAAACTATCATTGCTGACGTTTTTTGTATGGTGCTCGCAAGGTGAAACATTGGCCCTGTATGATGAACATGAACACCAAAACGCAAAACATGGCATAACTTGCTTCAGGGCAGTCCAAACTCTCACTTTTGAAGCACAAGAATATCATGACGAATCGCAATTTTTTTAAACAATGACCAATTACAATGCCATACTTCTGGTGGCTTTAACAGCGAGTAAGAAGATCTCCATCGAAGCTGTTGATCATCGGACGTCAGTGGATGTTGACCAGTGTATTCGAAATTTGAGCATGTGAGTGAGCAAGCGAGGTTTCCAGGAGTTCACTGGTGAACGAAAGAAGTCAGCGAACGAGATATTTCAGTTTCTACCACTGAATGAACTGAAGAGCGAGCTGAAATGATGTTTTTCTAATTCTTCCAATTCCTATATTGATATATTGACATTGATACTAATGATACATTGACAATGCTTTTTCCTGTGTCCACAATTCCACATATTTTGTAGTTAAGCATCTAAATTCCAAAAATCATATGCCGATGCCTGAATATATGAGTAGTATCCTATGTATGTACGTGCATCATAGAATTTTGTTGATCCCTTTGGTACATGATTACAATTTCAAGTATAACTGTATATTAGATCATCAGAAAACATTTTATGAACTCATTTTCTAGATCATCAACAAATGAGGACACTGAGCTTTGGTGAGAGGAAATGATTCGGAAGTAACGCAAAATTTTAATATCGCGGTATAAGAGGCTGACTTTAATGATACTTGTTAGCAAGTAAAGATTTCGAGTAGATTGATATTTTCTATTTAAATGTCTGATATAAAGTGACGTCTTATATGGTATAGTGTGATGCCGAGTCGATAGCAAATTTTCAGAAACTCGCGGCAAAGACTTGCGAACTTTCAAATCAATGCACTGCACATGTATATAATTTTGGCAGGACCCTGGTTTGAAGCATTTTCAACTTTGGAATCACGCAGTAGAGTTATTCATGGCCGAAAGTAAAATTCTTAGGTGAAATGCACTGATATAAAAGCGATGTACATTACATTATAATCCTTTTATTTGCATCAGGCGAAAAATATGAAAAATACATGAATATCTCTTTGCAGAAATTGAGCAATTAAATCAATAATTTTCATCTTCATCGTGCACAACAATGAAAATATACGAATTGATAAATTCAGTGATGATAACTCATACAATTTCTTGAATTGATAATTAATCCTATTACTTCTGCGGTCAATTTGATTAAGTCAGTATTGACACGAAAATGCGCACAATGCGAAAGCATGACGCCATAGATAGCGGCTTTAACCAGCGGGGGGGGGGGCGGAAGGTGGGGGCTTTAGGGACCTAAGCACCCACTTTCAGAATGATGGACTGATCTTAAATTAGCCCCTCCAGTTATTCTATGCCGAGAAATGTTAAAACTGCTCATGATATGTAATCATCATTTGATGAAGATCTTCATCATTTTCATTCTCATACATGCATGTATTTGTCAACATTTTATTATCGCATGACGACGAAATAGGGTGCTTCGACACGTTGCGGAAAATAAACTTACTTCTGGCAGATTGGTCTATTTTTCTATATTTAGTAAATCGCTGGATACGAAAATTACATACAAACATATACCAAAATCACATACAATTTGAAACTAGCATCTTATACGAGATTCTCGTATGTTTAGAGAGATCTGGTATGTTTTTCAAATGAAATCTCACTTACTTTCGTATGTGATTGGTATGCAGCGATACGAACTATTCTATCTGTGATTGGCTGTTTTACACTGAAATACGAGTTGTTGGTATGTTTTATATACGAGACCCGATGCCAAATCCATCCTCATTCGTATGCCTCTGGTATGCATTTTGTATGTGCAGCTTTAAGTCACATACCAAAAAAATATATGTATTTCATACTGCTGTCAAATAACTAATAATAACTAATACCAGTTGTGAATATTTTTTGTTTGATAGAGTAAGATGTAACTAAGCTAAATTTTTTGTGAATTTTATGCTCCACGAGATTGACGTCGTTGCTGCTTGTCTAGCAACATTAACTGGACGTGTAGTTAGCTCTTCTTTATGAACCAAGCTCATAAACATCAATTCATATGAATAATTTCCTTCGCGAAATCATATTGACTTACATATCTCAAACATAACTATTTTTGCATTCATGAATTATAATGTGTTTTTATTTCAGATTGATAATATGCTTAATTTCAAAATCACATAATACATAATTGTTGATGGTTGAATACTTATTGATTATTCATGAATTCCCTTAGACTTACGTGTATTAAAATCGAATTCATTATTGAAAGTATGACTCTTGAATGTCATTACCTCACTACTTGCAGAACAGTAGTAACATTAGTGTGATCTTTTTTCACAAAAGGCCTTAAATCAAGTATATATGTATGTATAAGTGTATAGCCAACCCTTGCATGAAAATGATTACATTAATAATGGTTCATTGAAAGTTCTATAAACCTTTAATGCATCTGAATTATCATTCCAAATAATCGGTTTATTTATCCTTGGGATTGAGTTTATCAATTAATTCTGAATTAATGCCATTCTAATTAGTTAATATGAATGTTGTACGTAAATAGCATCCTTACAGACTTACATGAATAATGACTCGAATACATAAAACATTGCTTCACTTCCTTAAGTCAAAAACTAATTTCCTCCACCAAAATTATACTTCATGTAATGACATGAATATTGATTTTGGGTATTGTTTAACTATTAGGCCTATTGTTATAATGTATTTGAAGAGAGATGGAGAAATGAGAGAAGGGAGTGGGAGACCGAATGGAAATTGGATGAAGCTGAGTTGGATACAGCCCACACTTTATGTTCCGTCAGAGTTGGAAGTGGGTCGTGGGTCATGGGTCAGGTGGGTCACAAAATCGCGTGGGTCACGTCAGTCGTGGGTCATGTTTTTCTGAAAAGTTGGTGGATCAGGTGGATCAGGTGGGTCGTGGGTCACATTTAGCGTGGGTCAGACTTCATTGACCCACTTCCAACCAGTTTGACCCATGATAGATGTGACAATCTCAAATACAGTAAACTTCATCTATTCGCATTCTTATCATTCATGAAAAATGATTGAGTTAGTGTAACTGAAGGGAGTGATGGATGCACACAGTCAGAATATGCAACACCATTGATTTTCACACGCCTCATACAGTTTTGAAAGGGGGCGGAATTAGCACAAATTAAAGGCTCGAAAACAGCTGCTGCTGTCTACTAACAGATGTTGGTTGGTGGAGAGATTGTTTGAGCGCCATTGTGCATGCTCGATTCTCTGTCGCTATATCTGACGATACCCAATGATGTGTGACTTTGATTTCAGAGATACAGTTACTGAAGAAGTTAGGTATTCAGAGGTTTTATTCATCTTGAAAATTTTCTTGCAATGCCAACTGACCTTCGTTTTGTTTGTTTCGTTTGATTTTGTTGTTCCTTCGTAGAAAACATCCTCTGGTAGAGATTAGAATGGCAAATCTCTAGTAAAGATTGATCACAGCCTAAATATTTTCGAAGTATGTAATTGATCAAAATATCATGATAATATACATGCTTCATATTTAAAGTATTGATCCGTTCAATCTACTTTCGCATCATATCACCATTCAAATATATCAGTTCATCTATATGTACATTGTAAACAGTGGCGTCGGGTGCTCCAAGACCATAGGCCTTCTCTCCATAGTGGTTATTTCAGCAGCAGACAGCATGAACTGCATAATATAATTAATATGATACTATCTTAATTTCAGTGAATTTTCAAACACTTGTACTAGTAAATGAACATTCAAGTCATGCTGGCATCCATTACTACAGAATGAAATGAAATGATGCGGGAAATAGATACTGATATTTAAATGAAAGGTACACTGTAGTCCATAGACTATCCAATGTAGACTCTTCTGCATATGAATTGTGATTCACTATGAGTCCAATGTGACAGCCTCTTTTTCTGAGCAGCCTCATAGGCATGCAATCCTAAGCTGATTGTTCGTCAACGCAACTCTTGTTTTCCCAAGATTTTAAACGTCAAATGACAATGAAAATGTGATGTTGATTTCTCACATGACGTTTGATCGCCTTGGTGAGATCACTATAGAGAACATTCACTCTCGAAGAAACTCTCGCTAACGCAAGATTTTTGTGTTTATTATAGCCTGTCAATCACTTACATGTTTCAAACTTAGGGCTTCTAAATTGATTTTTGTGCTCCTCCTCATATTCTATCTCTTGAGAGTGGTTATTTTTATTTCAATGCCATGAACTTCGAGTACGATGGTTTGAGTTTTCTGCACAATCCATCGGACGACTGGCCGGTGTAGAAAATAACCACTGCTGAAATCGCCGCCATAAACATAATATCACCAATATGCTCTGAATCATTATCTCTGACTGAATCACACATCAATTATGGAAACTTCATCGCTCTATCTTTCAGCGGCTTCTCACCTTTCGATCCGACATTCAGCCATTGGTGAACGCAGACACGACGATTCAACGCGTCATCATCTTCTCCAACATTTGGCGAAGCCACGAATAGGGAAAATTTGCGCCTCACTCTATCTGAATCTAAGAATTTATAAATAGATCTTTTCTTGCATTGTTGCAATGTATTTGCTTCTTCGTTTCTATCGGGAGAAGACGAGTCTAAGAGCTAAGCGCACACGCTGCACATAGCCAGTAGCCACAAATCTAGGATTAGGGAAGACTGCCTGCTTTCATTCATTAACCGCTGCTTGCAAGATTTTCTGTTTACATCGAAGGCCGCTGAAAATACTTGAGCAAGAAGTTGGAGTTAGCCAGCGGCAAAACATGAAAGATCGGTAAATGATATATGTTTTGCTTGAATTATATCATGTTGTATTTTGTTTAGTTGCTAAATCAACACATGTGTGACACGTCAGGCATGTAACAGGTTGACAGGATGCTGATAAAATCAAAATTTGACGCCCATATATTACTTTTATCACTGAAGAATTTAGTACAAATTCTTGAAAATTAACATGTTTTGACAACATGCTCACAGATGTTAAACTGATGAGCCTTTTATTTGAAGTAAATATTTTAACTGATAATTATATTCATGACTGAAATTATTCACAAGATGGTTGCGTCTTGTTGTGTTCCTCGTTATGTAAATCGAGCAACAAAATTTTCAACTTTATCATTTCAGTCGTTTCCGCATAGTAATCCGATCTTCTCAAAACTTGGTTGAGTAAAATCAAAAGAAAGAACTTCATTCCCGTTAAAAACGTCTCATTCGTATGCAGTGCTCACTTCGTTGGTAGTGATTATAAAGATAACTTAATACTTCGGGGAAAGAAAGGTGAGAAAGTTAGTTTCGGACGAAAACGTCGAATTTTGAAAAATGATGCAGTTCCCAGCGTTTTTGATAGTTATCCGTCCTATTTGAACACCCCACCAAAAATACCTCGTCGTGCACCTCTTGATCGATCCAACATCTCAATTGAGGAATCAGATACATATTTTGATTCATCGACCGACTCAGCACCCGAAACCAAGGAAGAATTGGAGAAGCAGAAACAGCCAAAGCACATAAGGATTCAAGTTAACAGGTATAACTGTAAACTAAATGGAAATGGAAACTGCATAATCACATTGACTTAGCTCTCGGTTTTGTTTATATATTTCATGAGCACATTAATCTTCAATTATGGTTTTATGAAATATCTTCCCTAGGATTGGCTAAGTGCACAAAAACTATAAATTAAAACTTATAACAAAAATGACGTAATTTTAGAAAATTACACGTGCAAAATGATTCTATATAATTATTTTGAATTATTCGCCTCTCACTCAAATCTTTTACTATGTCACCATCCAAATTCTCATGAAACAGTGTATCGCAAGCTGTGACTGTTTTATATGATTGTGCGATACCAATACCTTTCTTCAAGAAAAATATATAAATAAGTTTGATAAACAATTAATATTACTTTCAGGTATAAATGCGCAGTATTACGGAAGTATGTAAGACGTCGAGCGCAAATGTTGAGACGCTACTCAAAAACGATTGGATCTGTGCTTGAGAATTTATACATACGCAAAATCATTGTTGATGACTGCTATAAACAATTGCAAAAATTTAGTGGTTTTGACATTTACTCTACTCATAAATGAGATAAAGAATTGCAATCGAACGAGTGGAAAGCGGTATGACAATGATGTTGCAAGATTTGCCATTGCATTACATATTTGTAGTCCGGCGGCTTATCGATTTGTGCGAAAAGTGCTATCATTGCCTCACGAATCTCGCATTAGAGAATGGATCTCGAATGTTGATTGTGAGCCTGGTTTATTGAACCAATCATTTGAATGTTTGGCTCATGAGTTTGAAAATTCGTCAAATCCTATGGAATTTAGTCTATTATTCAATGAAATGAGCATTCGAAAATTGTCTGATTACGATCGAGCAAGGTTAGTGAAACCCAATCCATCATTTTTAATATCATCGACTTTCAGTTACAAGCAACATGCATGCGATTTCTGTATTTCTATGTTTCTGTATATTTATATTTTGATCTCCTTTCACTCTACATAAAAATCTTACGATAGATTCATTCATGTCTTATACGGTTGACCTCACATAAATTTTGTTTTGCGAGATGGCTACATAGACCAAACTGTGCCCAATATGTGACCGATTATGTGCCCAACACATGTGACGTTTGCTACTGCCTTTATGTGACCAAATGTGCCCAAATCGGTCACATTCAGCACCGCAGATATGTGACTTAATGTGACTAGTATGTGCCCGACCGTTCATGATTATCGCGTCTTCCAATTATTGTGATAACTAAAGCCCACTACTTGTTTAGGTTTTGGAGAGTAGAATTAATGCCTCTAAATTAAATTGTGCTATAAATTATGGTTTAAATGATTTCACTTCCTGGTGGGAAGAAAAGACCATACTTTCAAAGAAGGAACTTATGGAAAGAACAACAAATATTTGCAAATCACCAGATAAATATTCTGCTTTCCATTTACTTTTAAATTAACCATCAATGCTTAAGGCCTCAGCCACACTGCCAACTATTCCAAGCTTTTCCGAGCAAAGTGTTTAGCAGCAAATATTAAGTAATCATTGCAGCAGTTGTAGACTGCCACACTGCGAGCAAAGCAAACGAGAGCGATTGATAGCTTGCGGACATACGCTTGCTCGCGTTTGCTCGGGACGCTCGTGTTTGCTTTGCTTTCAGTGTCGCTGAAGCCTAATTCAGAGTGTCTTAATCATTGTGTGTTGCTCAACGCCAACCGCCACCTGATGTTCAAAAACAAACAGATGAGCTGATGTAATAAACACCTTATCTATACGCCAATGAAACAATCGATGGCTGTGCAGCATATATCACTGCTTTTACCGATAAAATTGTTTGATTCAACCATCTATACATTAATTCAATTTTGTATAGACTCACTTCTCAGGACATTGCGATTGACGATTCTATTTGGGAATAGGACGTCATTATGTAATTTCTCCCAGTTTGTAATTCTCAATGTGATATACATGCTAACCATTGACAAAGCTCATTTGCTTCACGTTGTCTAAGCAAGATAACACAACTTCACTTATAACACGATGATACAACTTCCCGACGAGAACATGTAGATTAAACGAAGAAATGTGTCACATTTTGAATCACACAATCGCTATCCTGATTGAAGCAGCTTTCAATATGATATCATCTTCTTGCCAGTGATGTCCTTGAACAAAATACACCGTAAAGTATTCGGAAAATCAATTTGAATTATTCTCACCAAGCACTCGCCGCATATGCATACGAGTACTTTATGGTGATCCATCGTCGGTCACATATGTGACCAAATGTGACCGATGTGACGAAAATGCGTCGGGCGCATTATCGGTCATATATTGGGCACAGTTTGGTTTACAGTGAGGGTTGTACATCTATTTTTGCCAGTGGTCAATTTGTTGGCGGTGAAGATTTTGATTGAGGATCAAAGTCAGATTCTGTCGCAAAACATGCATTGGTCTTCCAACTTGTCGGTCTAAAAAGGCAATTCAAGTTACCTGTGGTTTATTTCTTTACAAGGAAACTGACCGGTGAATTTCTGGCATCAATGATAAAGACGATTATTTTGAAATGCTATGAAGTTGGTGCTATTGTTAAATCTGTTGTTTGTGGAGAAAACAGTGTCAATTTCAAAGCAGCTGAGACACTTGGAATAATTTTGAAAAATGAAATTAAGTCCCATTTCTTTGTCAGGCCAAACGAAAAATTTATTGGATTTTTGATGCGTGTCATTTGCTAAAGTTGATGAGAAATCTATTTTCTGACGGTGCATTCCATAAAATTAAATGGATTTATACATTAAAAATCTTCATAAATTACAAACAAAAGATTCATTGATTCTCGCAAATAAGTTGGGAGTAAAACATATTCGTTACAAACGGGCAATCATGAAGGTGAGCATATACCTTTCATAGAAGGAACGCTCATCTATAAGTACAAAGCGTTTAATCACTGATATTTTAATTTATTAACTTGCCATGGAAATGTTTTTGTGCATGATGATGATGCTAACTATACTGTTCTATTACTTTTTTACTACACTATTCTTTCACTGGCCAAATGTGTCAGCTGCCGGCTTTCTATGTACATCCACCTACCAATGGTTTGTGCATAGAACGCAAACACGAACTACACTGTAAATTGTAGGGCACTAACTTAGGCACGAAGCCGAAATTTCGTGCCAGTTAGCGCCTAGCTAGTGGCATTCTAGTGCCTCGAGGCACCAGTAGGCGCCACTAGGCGCTAACAGGCACCAAACCAAATATTTGTTTATCTGGTAAAAACCACATAAAGAAAAATTTCTTCATTTACGATTTCTAATTAGGAGGTTAATTTATTCGAAATTAAGCCATCTAAGCTTCAAATTACTCAACTCGTCAAATTTAAATCTCCATTGTTTGAGTCTCTAGCATTTTAAAGACATTCTTTCATTTTTTTTTCGCGCACCAATGAGCACGAACTTAGGCGCCAAGGCTTCGTGCCCACTCGTGCCTTGTGTTGGTTAGAATTGATGCCTAAGTTTCGTGCCTAATTCAAGGGAAATTTCGTGCCTTACAGTTTACAGTGTAGCTATTTGCATTCGTGTTTGCAAGTTCAAATCTTTGAACCCGAGCTCTGAGAACAAGATTTGAATTATTTCATTACTTGTAGATATCTGGAGGTCAGATGACGATTTATCGGCATCTGATCTACTGATTCTCTACAACAGGGTATACTACACTGATGGCGGCAAATAAGCCAGAAACGTTTGTAGTTCCCGTAATGATTTAAGTCAGATTTTGTTCTCACCTCTTGAATACTGTTTTATCATATGCCGATACTTAAATTTGTTAACTTTCCATCGAAATGTTTTTGTGTGTGATGCCTATACTATAACTACTACCGGTACGAGTTTAAATATTGATATTTTGATTTATAAATTTATCATGCAAATGGCTTTTATATTCTGATTAAGATATGACTGCTAGTACTTGATCTATAATTGCTTGCACATGTTTGTCTCCCCGGAAGAAAACCAGAAATGATTATCACACCTGAAAGCATATCTTCATTAAAGCATTCCATTGTTCCATCATCGCACAAGTCACTTATTCTTCATCCGTATTCTAACCCACTTCTATAACTTCCTGTTCTTGCCAAATCATGATTTCTGTGCACCATTTTCAACGATGACGCAATATCGTTGAAAACTGATAGACACGACAAAGTGAAGAGTTAGATTCAGTTTAAGGAAGCAATCAAAATGTGGTAAATTGGATAATTGGATATTGAGTTGCATCCATCCTCAGTTGACAAAAGGGAAGACCTGAATAGCTGCCATTTCATCTAATATCAGGAATCATCAGCAGGCCTAGTTCACATCTGTGAGTGCCCGTCAAAATTCACTAACTTGCTAATTGCGGTAATTATGAATAATCAGTTCCACCTCGATGCGAAAATCAAACTCGCGTTGCATTTCCAAGTAACTTGTCAGTAATTCAGTCAGTTTTGCATCGTTTGCAGTTTTGCATTAAGTAAATTTGTAGCCACAATTGATGAATTTGTGTTGTATTGCTATTTCTAGAACAAAGATAAGCGAGTTATGACCACATTAGAAAGTCCGAACGGTGGATTCAAAGTCTTTTATGGAAAGGAGTGAGAATCCTGTTTGACTTGGATGAAGCATATGATTCTCTTTTAGCCATCCATTGAATCCCATCTTTCAATAATTTGCTACAAATAAATCTGAAAACAGCACATTTGAAAACATATATGATTTCAAGTATTCTTCAGATAAATCAAGCGTCAAATTGTTTGTATTCAACAAAAAATATTTTTTCACCGAGGTTGATGCTTACGTGAAATTGCCCATATAATGAAGTTGTTATGATTTATGTCCGATATTCGGGAATGGTCAATCCTCATAAAATTTGAAGAATTTTCACATCCTCTACTGTAGAGAGAAAATAACGTGTTCTCGGGTGAAGTTAAGCAAAACCTAGTAATGAATGAAATAAGAACATTGAGAACATGTCGCATGACAAATTTGGGAGGAAATGCTTTTCGATGTTAATAAATATCTTCCTACAGACAAAGGCAAGCCAAAATTTCGCGACCTTGCAGACAGCATCGCATGCACCGTATGCGCTCTCTGGTCGTGAAATATTGACTTTCCTTGTCTGTAATTATATTCTGCATTTATAAGCGCGGAAGAATTTTTTCCTTAGATGAACTATTAAGCGTTAACATTAACTCACTGAGATCACTGTGTCCTCAATTCTCCAGTGCTGCTCTCCAGCATTCTAGCTTTACGAAAATGTCAGGAATTTGATAAAGAGTTCTCTCCAATTCTCGAAGGACTCCTTCTTCAAAACAATTATAAACTTTTATAAAAGATTCTGCGCAATTATCTTTCATCGCCACATTTTCAGAAATATAAAGAATAGTTGTTTTCACAATGGAAATTTGAATACTTGTAAGGTAGTTCACACTTCAACAACAAGCAAGTGGCTTACCTGGTGCTCTCTTGACATCCAAGACTACAGCGGCGGAGACGGAAATGGTTGTCCTTGGCATAATACTCCTCAATAAATCAGTATCTGTAATTATCGAGCGCATGGGATCAAAGAAGCCGGAACAACGCCCAGAAGATGCCCTTTAATAGAGGCCACCTTCGAATAGAACCCGCCCTCGAATAGAAGCCGCCCTGTAATGGAACCCGTCGAGGAATGGAACTCGACCTCGAGTAGAGGCCACTTTCGAATACGGCAGAAGCCGTTTTTGAGTAGAAGCCGTCCTCGAATAGTAGCTGCCCTCGAATAGAGCTCGTCCTCGAATGAACCCACCTTCGAGTGGAACTCGCCCAAATAGAAACCTCCCTCAGATAGTAGCCGCCCTGTAGAGACGCCTGTCCCAACCGGCCGTTTTCGACATTGCTATATATCGCTTCCAACCTTTGATTACGCTTCTAAGTTATCATTTGACCCTTATGTTAAACAAAAAACGGCCAGGCAACATCACACTGAGAAAGTTGACCCCGCAAGTTTTTAGTAAATAACACGATCAGTTGCATCAGTGGATGAGGCACATAGTTCACACTGAATGCAAGTTGCGATTAGAGAATTCGAGATTTTTTTTTCCTGTTTTGTTTCAAATATTTTAATTCATAGAAAATATTAAAGGTTCTATTATACTCGTATCTTTCTACTTATTCGCGAAAGTTTATCATAAAATAATGCTACACTATCTACTCTTATCTAGGTGTCAAGTATCATGGACCCGAAAAATCCCCTTGATTGAATTGTATAAACCTGAGAAATGTCGGAGATAATAAAAAATCGGAAATTGCTGACAACTCTTCCTTTGCACTGAAATCTCCTTTTACTAAAAAAGGTCCAGTTAAATTAGTTTCTGTATTATCTAAGTGGGTCCACATTTCATTTCTGTATTATGCCAAAACTAGATTGAGTACAGTCTTTAGTAGTAAGCCCGTCCCAAGTCCAAAATGTGCAACGATGAGTCATCATGCTGACTCAGCCCCCCTCTGGAAGGAAGTCGCCAAGGATGTGATGGGAGGAATGGGTCCGTGAGGAGAAAACTGTTCCCTACCCCCCCCCTCTGGAAGGAAGGAAGGTGGCAAGGGTAGGAATGTGGGAAGGATAGAGTTAGAAAAGGTGGGTTTTGGTGGTTTGGGATGAGAAAGGTCGTTTTTCGGGCCGAAGGAGTGCTCGGATGGGAAAACGGAGGGCAGATTCGGAATCTACGTGAAGTTTTGGGTTAGAAAGTTTGTTTCCATCGAAATCGGAGGGAAAGAAAAAAATATTTGAGGACGCCCCCCCCTCTGGAACGAGACTTCCAACTTTGGTTCTAGAGATCGTAGAAAGTCGTGCAATAGCTCATTTGAAAGAGAGTGAGAAAAATGCAGTGGAAAGCTCAGTTTGGTCCTATTTTGCTGGGTTTTGAGAGGAAAATGGCAGGAAAACGTCAGAGTTTTGGCCAATTTTGGGTCTAGGGGCTTGTTTGCAGCTCAATCGGAGAGAAAAAGTTCTGACCCCCCCCTCTGGACGAGACTTCCAACTTTGGTTACAGAGATCGTAGAAACTCGTGTGATAGCTCATTTGAAAGCTAAGAGTGAGACAAATTCATTGGAAGAAGCGGCTTGTTCATATCTGCCTTCGTTTAGATGTGAAACACCATTGAAAATTTTGGAAATTGGCGAAAAAACGACAGAGTTAGAATTTTTACGAAACTGGCTCTATCGGATTAACGAAGCCTCGGAGGGGAAAACAGAGACCAGATTTGGAATCAGCGTGCCATTCCATTCTGCATCTAGAGGGTGAGTTTCAAGTAAATCGGAGAGAAATAGTTGAAAATTTTCTTCACACTGGGTCGCCACACGGGATTTTTTCGTGAAAATGTTAAATTGTGGCCGCCTTTGGCGATAAATAGCGGAGGATTGGAATTGAATGAAGAGCTCAGGTTTCTTTTACGGGCAAGACCGCACTTTGTTCTCTAGGATCCTATCTTTTCAGATGCGTGGAAGGTTTCGTTTCCAAATGAGAGCATGTTTAGCACTAGGATGCCGAAAAATCAATTTACCTTCAACGCCGACAGTGTGTCAAGATGACACACAAATACCAAAGTGGTTAATATTGTTTATGCAGCCTCTTTTAGACATTCACATGGCTTGAGTAACATTTTCCATTGAATTTCACGCGATTTTTCATTGAGCATGTTAATCTTAACTTAATTTACACTGCTTGATAAAGGCCTACCTCCCAACATTGGCCTGATCTGTATGCTCAATGAAAGTGCTCGCAGTCTGCATTTTATTACTCCGAAAGAGTCCAGGCACCTATGCTCCGATCAGCTTTCAAGGCTGGTATGTTCATTTCATGGTGCACTTTATTATTGTTTCGATAGCTGATGTACTTAGATGCTCCCGCGATCCGCTGAATCATATCTACTACAACAAGCAGCTTCTCTGACTCAGCACTTCCCAGAGACAGCCTGGCTTCAATCTCGCTTTCACACAATGTCGGGTTGATATCGATTTGTTTGACATGGCATAGACATAGGCTTGATTCGATGTCGAGGACTCTGTCATCAGTGTTGCAGTGTGAAAACTTCGTCATTCATCGCAATGCCGCGAAGACGCCTGACTGCTGAGAATGCGCTGCGACGATTACAACTGATGTGCTTCTGCGCCTGTGACAGCTGGGCTTGCAGAACCGTAAATCGGCAACTCTTACAAGTTCTCCAGCAGTAAATTGGCAACCCACAGTAAATCGGCACAGTTGCCGATTTACGCATGGAAGATGAAATATTTTTCATTACCTGTGGCAGTTTGAGCAACAATAAAAGTTTTAATCGAATGATCGAATGTTTCGCTATCTCTCCTGTGAATTTCAACATTTCCCGTCGCCCGGTTGCCATTTTAGCTCATGAACTTGTGAATGCGGAAATTGGCACTTACAAGTTGCGAAAACCTGATTTTGATTGTTTAAGTATTCTAAACCAGAAATGAGTATTAAAACAAAGGATGACTAATTATTTGAATATAATCATTCAACACGTGGGGGAAACTCCAGCTGATTTGATTCGACGATAGAATAACTTGCAAATGGGAGATTTGTGGTTTGCTAATTCATTAATATGAAAAGAGAATATATTCCACCAGCTAGACGAGATAATTTGCATAGCTGAATTCAAGTGGAATCATGAGCGAATATAGATGTAGGCTATGATATCGTACGTAATCATTATTTCCATTTGTAGATCCGCACTCAGACCATCCAAGCAATTCTACGTATAAATTTACTAAGATAATTTATAAGATATTCATAATTAGATCAATGCATTTAAATGACAGCCATCATTTTTGCTGTCAATGTGTAATAAATGATGATAATTATCACTATGTGCAGTGATCAATCGACAAAAATGAGTTTCCAGCAAATCAATTATCAAAATTGTATTATGCTAAAATTGTAATATATGATTAAATGCCATAAATTCATTTTGCCATCATTTGAAGTATCAGCTGATTTTACAATTGTATAGCAATAGGCATAAAATTTCAACATATACATACATGTTGAAACATATATATATATATATATACATCACATTACAGGATATAAAGAATATTATTGGAAGTGTTGTTGATATATTCTAATAATGTAGCATTTATGGCCTGTGTAATACATAATAATACAGAACATAAGATAATACAGATAATACATAACATCTGAACATATGATTATACTTAGTCACATAAATCTTTGTGCATAAACTTGTTTTAAATTGATTATTTAATACTGCATGCTGTAT
The DNA here is from genome assembly GCA_907163375.1 of Prostheceraeus crozeri. Taxonomy (NCBI): domain Eukaryota; kingdom Metazoa; phylum Platyhelminthes; order Polycladida; family Euryleptidae; genus Prostheceraeus; species Prostheceraeus crozeri. Next base: position 12,979 of record CAJQUW010007427.1, on the reverse strand, counting down.
ATAATTTGTTGTCCTTTTCACATATATGTCAGAAAATTGCAGTGTTGACATTATGTAAGTTGAAAGGCAGTGATTAATCCCACGATATTTTTCATGTGAATAAGTAAATTAATTCCCCTGAAAATGTTATTCCCACTGCATCTTTCGTGTGGATAAGTAAATTCTACTAAAAATGTTATTCTCACGAAATGTTTCGTCCGGAAGTTGTATACCTTCACTTACAAAAGACCTACAATTACAACTACTTGGCTCTAATCGAAAATGCTAATTATACAATGTAAGACGCGTAGCTAGCATTAAATTTGTGGTCGTGTACAGGAAAAAAACCTTCTTCCAATAAATAATAGGGGCCAACCAGCTATTTAAAGTAGGGGCCTACCTACATTATTAACCCTGCAATAGTAAATAGGGTCTACTAAATATCTACCCGTAGTTAAAAATTGGAGAATTTATAATAATGGCTATTTCTTAACATTTTGGTCCTCAAAATTATGGCAACCAATGAAGTAGGTAGGATGGACTTACATATTAAAAACGGAAAACTGTTTTTTGTACTCGGCATGTATACTCTGTCCAAGTGTTCAAGTATACACGAAACGCATCTAACTGAAAAGTTGTTTCTGTCATCTGGATAATAGTGAGAAATGATTTAAATAATACCAGTAACATCAATTTTGATCAAACGTTCACGATCCACACTGAGTCTATAGAGCAAGTCGGGGTAAGTCGGACTCATTTTGTAAATCAAGCTAAGATTATTTCACGTATACGCAGTTTTGGAAAAATCTTTTCGGTGTAAGTTAGCAAATGATCATCACAGGAGAGAGAATTGATAATAACTTTTTGACCTCAACTTTTTCATACTCAACCTCAACTCTACTTATACTTTTATGTGAGAAGGTAGTTTGTCTGCAGTCATACTTGAATTTTGCAATAGTTCAGGTCGAGAGACCACCAAGCCATCTACGCCACTGAATTTGCAGATACAGCTCCCAAAGTCTTGAGTCTAGAGCAAGCAACCGATAAGATCTGACGGGAATCCTTCCAAGTTTCACTGATATGCAGCTTTCGCGTCTTCTTTTTCATGGTTCCGATTTGTGATTCGAGTATGATATACTCAAAATTCAGAAAGTTAGTTAAGCAAATTGAACAGGTATAAACACATGGAGATGGAATTCCACATCCTCGACACAAAACTAAATGTGTTTTATGTTTTATGTAAATTCGCAAGAACTAATTTATATTCTAAGAATTTTATGAACTAATTTACCCTCTTTGGACTGTGCCGTTTGAAAATAGTACTACTCATGACTGGCTTTCCAGTTCTATTTAAAACATTTGGACTACTCATGTAAATGTCTGTATAACAAAAGAAATAATGAGAGGTTTACGCCAGAATTAGTGATTTTACTATTAAGACATAGGTTTACATATCTTGACAGTTTGAGGCGATTTAGTAAACATTTAACCCTATCACACAATTTCTAAAAAAATTTGAATCTTGTTGGAATGACACATAGGCGAACAGTGACAGAAATTCGGTTAGATACAGTAGACCCCATTAACTATTCTTATGAAATTTTCTTGATTGATACCATCTTATTCCAGCTTTGAGAGGAGATGCGCAAAAGGTAAAAATCTATACACGTTTAAAAAGCTCACTGGGCTGTCCACCACAAAGACTATGAATGATTCATAGTCTTTCGTTACCATTTTTAATTTGAAAAAGTGCAAAAAATAATTAATTGTTTACTAATTTAAATTTCATTGCTCAGAAATTGATAGTCGATGACATCAGTCGAATATCATGCATTGAGATGGCACTCAATTTTTGACGTTTTGTCGACATGCAAATCCTGTACAAATGTGTATTTTCATGCTGAGTGTCACATACGTCTTGTGATGTCTTGTTTTTGCTTTCCGATAATGATGATGGAGCAATAGAACCTAAATATAGACAACCTGCGTTACACGTTAAACCTTGTTCTTTGGTTTCGGTTAGTAAATGTTTGTGTGATTTATCATTATAATGATTGAGTTGTTACAGTTTGGATATTGCGTACTTCCTTAAAAATTTAGCAAGTCTGTTAATTTCAGTACCTTACGAGGACATTTTTGCGAATGATTAGCTACAACGGCTAATCATAATATCATCATCGTTTTCATAATCATTTTTATCATCGTCTTGGAATGACAACTTTGATTTTTATTTCGTGGTTAAATGCATATCGACTGGCTAGATCAGTCTCATTTTAACAATCGTGTAAAAGTAATTATTCTGCTTATGAACAATTTAATGAATATGAAAATATTGTAGAGGAATGACGGCTTTCGACTATGCATTCAAGCAAATCCAAAGATAGTTTAATTTAAAGATGCAGGCCGGATGCTATGCCCACATTTTTAATTTTACATACACCAGACAAGATACAGAATATATATGTTTTCATTCAGTCGAAAAGAGAACAAATCTAGTAGATTCCGTAAGACGCCACCTATTTTGCATTAATGTCGCCCAGTGAAATTTCCTAAAAAAGTACTCCGCAAGCACAGAGTGCGATCTACGTACATTTTCAGATCAGGTGTGCAGATTTTTTCTTGAATATAGGCCTACGCAGGGCCTACGACATTTGCAAAACTTATCGATGTATAATTTTCAATCTAGTGTGTAAATAAAACCTTGTGCTAGCAACACAAAAACGATTCTTTAATCTGCTGGGCACTTCAATAATGTTCTTAAAAATATTAACTGGTTTGCATAAATATACATGATAACATCATCACCAAAATGGATATTTACAACTGTAATCTATTCCGGAAAATGGTAGTGCTATCTATTTCCATCAGCTATTAATGGATATCAGAAAAACGTGAAGAAGATCTATCATACCGTTAGAACGACATTCTTTCAACACAAAATAGCGACTGACATTAATTGTCGCGTTTATTTGGTGGATGCATCACGAGATTGACATCCAGCCAGTTCAAGAAACGCAGTTAATTTTCCCAATTATCAGAAAATGGGACGAAGAGGACGTTATTCACCAAACTTCTTTACACAAGTCAGAGCTCAATTCGATATATCTTCAGAAGATTCAGGGATATCACCAATGCTGTTTATCGTCCAAAATGCAAATACTTCACTCTCCATACCTATCATACATACATGAATATATATCCAATGAAACTGCCAGAATATAAAATACGTGTCCTGCAAGAGTCCAGTCTCAGCAATACCGCATCCTTGAACATAGTTTAAAAAACACGTCGAAGATGCGGATTAAACAGACTTGGTATGATTCTGAAACCGGAGGCCTACTTCATATGAGGTCACGGCTTGAATGTAGAAATCGGTTTGAACGGTATCGTCAGAAATTATCTGCAGCAGATTGAGAAAAATCGTTTTCTTTGATAAATAATTGCTAAACCTCAATATGAACTGGCATTTTCATGTTACATTGACAGTAAGTTGAAAGCAAGAAATATTCACACTTAGAACAATATACCGTCATACGTAATGATTAGAAGCGCTATCAATGAAGTGGGTTCCAGGAAGTTGTGTGATGTAAGAGTTGATTTTTGAGAATTTGTCTGAGTATTGAGTGTCGTCCTGCCGCATATGTCATACGAAGAATGTGCATTTCCTAATAGCTGGACATCTAGTGCACTGAATTGCATGTAGACTCAAGGAGATTTTTGGAGAAAAACTATAGGCCTACTCACTTTTTCAACCACAACCAATTGACTATACTTGATCTATCGGTATATCTGTTATTGAATATATCTGACACTTTGAAGGAAAATATAATCCAAAGAAATCCTTTAACAATTGAAGACCTCTAAAGAATTTTTATAGAGGAACAGCGCATCATGTTTCGAGAAAAATACGATCCTGTATCATTTGATCCAAAAGAAATAACATATATGTGACAGCATGATGACTTCACGGGGAGTATTGAGTTGATGAAAACATTCGTACGTAACTTATGTAACTAATACAAGGTAATTTTCAAAAAGATTCCGTTTGTTTGCTTCAATTAAACCCCATTATCAAAAAGCGTAAAACTTTAGGACGGCCAATTTTTGAAAATATTCATGTTTTTAGAATTCTTTTACGATTCTGTGTCCGTATCCTTTTATTCTCTGTCCGTTTCGCTATGTAAGCTAAGTATTGTATCTTGATAATTAGCCACTAATCTACCGGTACCTAATTATGTTTCGTTGATGTAAGGCGCAGGAATATTTCGTCGAATACGCAAAAATAATTTACTCAACCAAGTTTAATCTTTCATGCATAAATCAACGTAAATTATCATTCAAAACATAATGAAAGCCATTAGTGTCGTGTCAGTCTTTAAGCATCAGGAGTTCGAATCTCCTGTCTCAGCGCTACAGAGATTTCGGAAGATGCAATAACTGACCGACCTAAATAGCCTATTACAAACATAGCGAAATTTCGATGTGGCAAAAGATGCTGTACAACATGAATTCTATCGGTGCGCATAGTGGTATATGCAGCATCTTAGTTGAAGCGTAAGTTTCAGCATGCTGCGGTAAGAATGTTGCTCTCAATCGCCTGATATATTCCGTTATGCAATAACCACAAAACATAGGTCATACTATGTTTCTGGAAATCCACTGTCAGTAAATTCCTTTATCATTACAAACGTCAAGGTTGCTGATCCAATTTGAGTAAAAGTCAGCAGATACTCCGCAAGTTTAACTATCAGCCGAATGCAGTCCATGACCAATTGCTGAAACGCGGATACTCTGACATGAAGGGCGGTGGGTGCTGGGTGGCATTTGAGGTTTTGAAGGTGCAGTTTGGCAGCACCAACATGCATGCACCCCACTTTGCTTGAATGTTTTTCATTATCCGGGCCAAAAAACAGATCACTCAGATGCATACTCGTAGTGCCCCGGTGAGATGAAGGGAGTGCTGCGAGCACATATCGCATGATCAAGTGGAAACATTGATGTTTGGATTCTCTTGACCGAGAGCTATATGCTCTTTTTACTTTGCACGAAATTACAGTGAAATGCCGTATTTTTGATTAGGCCTAATTGTGATCCGATGAATTGCATGAAATTAATGATTGAAAACATAATTTCAGTTTTACTACCCTTAGTCATGTTTTCCATGTATGCTTTTTGAAATTGGTTAGGTAATTTCTTGAATTAAACAATGATCGTTACATTTTTGACAAGAAATGAGAGATCTGGATACAGCGCGATCGTTGGGGTCTCCTGTTTCTATGATGTTCAGTATAATGGTCATGGAGACAGTTGTTAATCTGACCCTCGGTCAGTTTGTCTCTGTTCATGTACAATCTCATTCTTGAGGTGGACGAGTTCGATAGCAGAAGTTGTCAACACGCGTGCATTCTGTCACTGCGATAAACACTAACCTAATCACAGCTTAAGTCTCTCTCCTCTTCATTCGATAGGTTGAGGAGCTATTGATTGGCGAGGCGTGATAAAGACCCCTCATTACGCACAGACAATCACGCACGAGTAATCTTCAATTCAGTTTGAGTAATCGTCGTGCGCAAAAGAAGCATGCGTGCGTAAGACCGAGTCCCCTCACGAAATAATCATTTTAATCTCAAAAATAATATAAAGATGAGTTGTTCACTGTGAGGTTATTTATGCTGAGTAGATGAGAAGTTGAAAATGAAATGTCCTTTTCGGATGTATGATTTCGCAACCCTCATACGGAGTTGTGGACGAATACGGGAATCAGGCTAGTGTTTAGAGTCAAGTTAACTCAAAATGGCCAGACATCCCGGTTTTGCCGTGTCTCAGTTCAAAATTTCAGCTTCAGATATTTTTATTTAAATTTAGTTTAAAGCATAGTACACCACGTGTGCTAAGAATAGAATGCGTACGTATATTTGTAGACTGAAAATCATAAGCTGCATTACAAAAGGTCGAGTTACAAAGTCAGAAAAGTAGAAATACGTATAAATATAGTCGTAAGTATTTCTGTGGTCAGAACAATAGGAAAACATTCAAATGTACTGATTATATAAGGTGCATGCATAAGGAAAAAATGTTCGCAGTCTTCTCTCGGTGTGACAGAGGGGAATGAAAGTCAGTCATAAGAATAAGAATCAGTCATGGATCATAGCGAGGTCGAGGCAATAAGTCCTGAACCATAGAAAAAGATCTCAGTCTATATCCATACCATGAGCGCTAAAATCAAGTTCTATGTATTGAACGTAACGAGGTAAACAATCAATGATTGAACATCGATTGAAGAAATGCACTAAAAACTACTGAAAATGGGAAGGTATTCAGTAAATGACTGCATAATTGTTGATATGAAAAGCTAACACCAGAATATACACACGAAATAACAGAGAAATGTAAAACCAAACACAGCTGCCTAAATCGATTTACGTTACATTAGGCGAGAGAACGAAGTAAAAAAAAGATTCCATGATTCTCATAGTTTGATGATTACCCAACAATTTTCCTATGCACTTATGGACCCATTTTCTTACTTTGTAAGGTGACCCGGTTTTGGATTTAAAAATGTGGTCACCTTCAGTTAACTGAACCTGTGAGAAGACAATCAATTTAATTGGTTCTTCAATTACGTCTGTGGTGCAGAATTTGCCTGGCGTCAATCATGCTTGCTCCCGATTGCAGCGTGAACGTGAGTCATCGCTGACAGACAAGAGACACCAACACAATATTCGTTCTCTCTCGAGTCGCATGCTTTCAGCGATGGCTTTAAATAGTAACTCTGGGATGGAGTGACCTGCTGTGACGGTTGTATTGTTTAGTCCGGGAACCAATATAAACCAGTGAGTTTAGCTGCTACACGTTAGCGAATTCAAGTTAAAATGAATGTATCACAGAATTAAATATTTTGTTTGTCTGCTTCGGTTTGCTAGAAGTGTGATAAATACGAAACCTATTACCCATCGAAGAACCTATTAAGTGGGCAAAAAGGAATTCCTAATACCTTACAGAAATAGGAAAAAAAGTCGTGCGTCGTTTGCGATTAATGTGAGTTCCAGCTGAGTGCTTCGATTGCCAAATTTCCTTAGGATTCGAAGAATTCAGATCATTGCGCACAAGTTTTCTCCATAATGTTGGCCCCTCCGATCATTATTAAAGAAACTACCAGGCGTACGAAAATTAGTTCACTTGATGTTTTCACATCCATTCCTCGGCATTTCTCACTGTATAGTGCATTCAATGAATCGAATGTTAACCCGACACGATGTGTGTTTTGGTGTGTGCGAAATGATATCACAGCACGCACGCATCTCTCACTGGCTCTGGTGACAGCTCATTGTTTGCCATTTCCAATAGCAAGCGATACACGAATTATCCATTCGAGAAGGAACAAGGTGTCAAATTCTGTGATGTGCAATTTCGATATTAAGGTTACATATAACTCTTCCTTTCTAGGAAACCGAAGCGCGCGCAGATGAATCTAATTCTGTGGAATGTATACTACTACAGAATAAAGACTATACATGTAGAAAATCGTAATAAGATGGTCAGAATAATGATAAAATTGAAACGATGTAGAAACCTGCAGCCACGCAAATTTGCCTAGGAATAAGATGAATACACTGCAAATTATGCTCTAGTAGAGCCAAGTAATCCGTTTGCTTCATTGAGTGACCGATCTTAGACGATCATCAGACTGAGCACATTTCTTTCAGTTACTATGCTGCTCTTGTTTTCCTCACCACGCTCATTAACTTATGAAAGGTCGTTGAAGATTTTCTGTAGCAGCACGAGTTGACGATTACAACTTAACAATTTCTTAAAAAAGCAAGTAACACGTTTGGCGATAGCTTTTCTACCGTACATTCATTGTTCTGAGTCACTAGGATATATTCGTCTATCTCTCTCTTATTTCGCTTAAAAGTCATAGAGAGCTCATAACAGCCTGTTTGGCGATTCAGTGAGTTCTGATCTACACAGATCGCATTGTTTAAGTTACTGTGTCTTTTCTTATTGCTTCCAGCTAGCTCAGATGCTGCGGAGAGTTTGTTGCAGCTTCTCTAGCGGCACGAGTTGTCGATTTACACCTTCTACAATATTTTAATGAAACAAGTAACCAGTTGCCGATTCAGAGAGTAATGTTCAGTCGAATATCAGTCAGATCGGGTTGTTTTAAGTCATTATGATGCTGTTGAATCTCGTGCATCACTCAGAACTCAGAAGCCAGGGAAAGATTGTTGTATCTTCTCTGGCGGCACGAGTTGTCGATTTACGCCTTCTTCAATCTCTTAATGCAGCAAGTAACCAGTTTGCCGATTCAGAGAGTAATGTTCAGTCGAACATCAGTCAGATCGGGTTGTTTTAAGTCATTATGATGCTGTTGAATCTCGTGCATCACTCAGAACTCAGAAGCCAGGGAAAGATTGTTGTATCTTCTCTGGCGGCACGAGTTGTCGATTTACGCCTTCTACAATCTCTTAATGCAGCAAGTAACCAGTTTGCCGATTCAGAGAGTAATGTTCAGTCGAATATCAGTCAGATCGGGTTGTTTTAAGTCATTATGATGCTGTTGAATCTCGTGCATCACTCAGAACTCAGAAGCCAGGGAAAGATTGTTGTATCTTCTCTGGCGGCACGAGTTGTCGATTTACGCCTTCTACAATCTCTTAATGCAGCAAGTAACCAGTTTGCCGATTCAGAGAGTAATGTTCAGTCGAATATCAGTCAGATCGGGTTGTTTTAAGTCATTATGATGCTGTTGAATCTCGTGCATCACTCAGAACTCAGAAGCCAGGGAAAGATTGTTGTATCTTCTCTGGCGGCACGAGTTGTCGATTTACGCCTTCTACAATCTCTTAATGCAGCAAGTAACCAGTTTGCCGATTCAGAGAGTAATGTTCAGTCGAACATCAGTCAGATCGGGTTGTTTTAAGTCATTATGATGCTGTTGAATCTCGTGCATCACTCAGAACTCAGAAGCCAGGGAAAGATTGTTGTATCTTCTCTGGCGGCACGAGTTGTCGATTTACGCCTTCTACAATCTCTTAATGCAGCAAGTAACCAGTTGCCGATTCAGAGAGTAATGTTCAGTCGAATATCAGTCAGATCGGGTTGTTTTAAGTCATTATGATGCTGTTGAATCTCGTGCATCACTCAGAACTCAGAAGCCAGGGAAAGATTGTTGTATCTTCTCTGGCGGCACGAGTTGTCGATTTACGCCTTCTACAATCTCTTAATGCAGCAAGTAACCAGTTTGCCGATTCAGAGAGTAATGTTCAGCCGAATATCAGACAGATCGGGTTGTTTTAAGTCATTATGATGCTGTTGAATCTCGTGCATCACTCAGAACTCAGAAGCCAGGGAAAGATTGTTGTATCTTCTCTGGCGGCACGAGTTGTCGATTTACACCTTCTACAATCTCTTAATGCAGCAAGTAACCAGTTTGCCGATTCAGAGAGTAATGTTCAGCCGAATATCAGTCAGATCGGGTTGTTTTAAGTCATTATGATGCTGTTGAATCTCGTGCATCACTCAGAACTCAGAAGCCAGGGAAAGATTGTTGTATCTTCTCTGGCGGCACGAGTTGTCGATTTACGCCTTCTACAATCTCTTAATGCAGCAAGTAACCAGTTTGCCGATTCAGAGAGTAATGTTCAGCCGAATATCAGTCAGATCGGGTTGTTTTAAGTCATTATGATGCTGTTGAATCTCGTGCATCACTCAGAACTCAGAAGCCAGGGAAAGATTGTTGTATCTTCTCTGGCGGCACGAGTTGTCGATTTACGCCTTCTACAATCTCTTAATGCAGCAAGTAACCAGTTTGCCGATTCAGAGAGTAATGTTCAGTCGAATATCAGTCAGATCGGTTTGTTTTAAGTCATTATGATGCTGTTGAATCTCGTGCATCACTCAGAACTCAGAAGCCAGGGAAAGATTGTTGTATCTTCTCTGGCGGCACGAGTTGTCGATTTACGCCTTCTACAATCTCTTAATGCAGCAAGTAACCAGTTTGCCGATTCAGAGAGTAATGTTCAGTCGAATATCAGTCAGATCGGGTTGTTTTAAGTCATTATGATGCTGTTGAATCTCGTGCATTACTCAGAACTCAGAAGCCAGGGAAAGATTGTTGTATCTTCTCTGGCGGCACGAGTTGTCGATTTACACCTTCTACAATCTCTTAATGCAGCAAGTAACCAGTTTGCCGATTCAGAGAGTAATGTTCAGTCGAATATCAGTCAGATCGGGTTGTTTAAGTCATTATGATGCTGTTGAATCTCGTGCATCACTCAGAACTCAGAAGCCAGGGAAAGATTGTTGTATCTTCTCTGGCGGCACGAGTTGTCGATTTACGCCTTCTACAATCTCTTAATGCAGCAAGTAACCAGTTTGCCGATTCAGAGAGTAATGTTCAGCCGAATATCAGTCAGATCGGGTTGTTTTAAGTCATTATGATGCTGTTGAATCTCGTGCATCACTCAGAACTCAGAAGCCAGGGAAAGATTGTTGTATCTTCTCTGGCGGCACGAGTTGTCGATTTACACCTTCTACAATCTCTTAATGCAGCAAGTAACCAGTTTGCCGATTCAGAGAGTAATGTTCAGTCGAATATCAGTCAGATCGGGTTGTTTTAAGTCATTATGATGCTGTTGAATCTCGTGCATCACTCAGAACTCAGAAGCCAGGGAAAGATTGTTGTATCTTCCCTGCGGCACGAGTTGTCGATTTACGCCTTCTACAATCTCTTAATGCAGCAAGTAACCAGTTTGCCGATTCAGAGAGTAATGTTCAGCCGAATATCAGTCAGATCGGGTTGTTTAAGTCATTATGATGCTGTTGAATCTCGTGCATCACTCAGAACTCAGAAGCCAGGGAAAGATTGTTGTATCTTCTCTGGCGGCACGAGTTGTCGATTTACGCCTTCTACAATCTCTTAATGCAGCAAGTAACCAGTTTGCCGATTCAGAGAGTAATGTTCAGTCGAATATCAGTCAGATCGGGTTGTTTTAAGTCATTATGATGCTGTTGAATCTCGTGCATCACTCAGAACTCAGAAGCCAGGGAAAGATTGTTGTATCTTCTCTGGCGGCACGAGTTGTCGATTTACGCCTTCTACAATCTCTTAATGCAGCAAGTAACCAGTTTGCCGATTCAGAGAGTAATGTTCAGCCGAATATCAGTCAGATCGGGTTGTTTTAAGTCATTATGATGCTGTTGAATCTCGTGCATCACTCAGAACTCAGAAGCCAGGGAAAGATTGTTGTATCTTCTCTGGCGGCACGAGTTGTCGATTTACGCCTTCTACAATCTCTTAATGCAGCAAGTAACCAGTTTGCCGATTCAGAGAGTAATGTTCAGTCGAATATCAGTCAGATCGGTTTGTTTTAAGTCATTATGATGCTGTTGAATCTCGTGCATTACTCAGAACTCAGAAGCCAGGGAAAGATTGTTGTATCTTCTCTGGCGGCACGAGTTGTCGATTTACACCTTCTACAATCTCTTAATGCAGCAAGTAACCAGTTTGCCGATTCAGAGAGTAATGTTCAGCCGAATATCAGTCAGATCGGGTTGTTTAAGTCATTATGATGCTGTTGAATCTCGTGCATCACTCAGAACTCAGAAGCCAGGGAAAGATTGTTGTATCTTCTCTGGCGGCACGAGTTGTCGATTTACACCTTCTACAATATTTTAAAGAAGCAAGTAACCGATTTGACAACCGATACAATGGCCTCCTTTCAACAGACATATCGCATTTCTCAGTCATATCAGACAGATCGTATTGCTCTAGTCACGATGTTGTTGTTCATTACCGTTCCTCTAAAGTACTTTAATTGAATATTCTTACTGTATCAGATATTGACACAGCAGATGTTTCTAATTAATTTACTGGTTCATCACACAACATCAAATGTAAGCAATGATTCATATTTTAAATCATTAATTAATAGGCTATTTGCCATTTTGCCATATCACATTGTGTTAAATGTATTACAGTACTAAGGCTGATGGCAACCATTAGTACCCATTTCTAGGAAACAATGTTTTGTCTGGTGAAATTTTACTTGTAGAGTACGGAAATCGGCAGCGTGAATATGAGTTCATATAATAATTAAAGTTGCCGATTTACGCATTTCAGCGTCCCAAAATATTTTTCAAAATTTTCAATTTTCTCCAAAAGTATTGATTCAATGCTTATGATTTTCCGTCAGAATATTACCCCGCGGTAGACCAATACTGTAGGCGAATTTCGACAATTTTGGCTGCGGTTTATCATTGTGCCAATTTACGGTCTCAGCACATGTGTTGCCGATTTACGGCTTCTACAGATATGTGTGCACCTGTATCGTCGGCTCGGAAGAGGTCAACTGAGCCTTCACCTCAAAACATGATGAAGCGGCGACATTGTCAGGTTGGTGGCGACTGTAAAAACGTTACGAAGAAGTCGTGCGAGTCCTGCCAGAAAATGTGCGGTGGAAAGTGCACTGCTCTTGAAAAGTACAGTTGCAATAACTGTGTATGAGTTTGTTCATTTTTCTGCGTTGATTTGATGCGATCATAATGCAATTGTGCTACATTTTCATGCCTTGTAATAATGTAAACTGGAAAAGTAGCCTACGCACGACAACGTGTAGTACATTTTATAGTAGCTTTACACTTTTAAGTGTCTGGGTTTGTTCATTTTTATGCTTGATTTGATGTGATCAAACTGTACATGACACACACACACACACGTATGGTATTTATGATTTTGGCAATTGTGTAACATTTTATATGCCTTCTCCTTGTAACCGGTTTTCATGGGCGCAACAGAGTACTTATACACTGCATTCTGTTTTCCTCTCATTTGCTAGTCGTGGTGATTGCTGGGAAAATAGCTTTGATTCAGTAGGCCTATAGGATACAGGTCTACATACGATTTGTCCTATTTCAACGTAATATTGCAAATAGACGATATAAATAGATGTGCAAGAAGCATTATAGAAAGCTTATAATGAATACATTTCTATATGGA
>CAJQUW010007426.1:0-267003 GCA_907163375.1 Prostheceraeus crozeri | reverse complement strand
CCAGCACTCCTTTACGACCGGTAAATACCGGTTAATTGTACAGTAACTACAGTAATATGCCCCCATTTGCATGAACAAATAATTGGATGCTACATGGAAATGAGTTGTACAGTGCTCTAACGGTGGAAAAGAGTGTTCTACTAATCAGTCTGAGTTTGAACACACACTTTCTCCGACACTCCAGCACTTCCTCGGACCGGTAAATACGGTTATCCTGTACGCGTAACTACAAGTATACTGCCCATTTTGAAACAAATCAATTGGTTCTACATGGAAATGAGTTTGTATACAGTGCTATAACCGGTGGAAAGAGTGTTCTACTAATGCCAGTCTGAGTTTGAAACACACACTTCTCCGACACTCCAGCACTCCTACGACCGGTAAATACCGGTTATTGTACAGTAACTACAAGAATACTGCCCATTTATGAACAAATCAATTGGTTCTACATGGAAAATGAGTTTGTACAGTGCTCTAACCGGTGGAAGAGTGTTCTACTAATCCAGTCTGTGTTTGAACACACACTTCTCCGACACTCCAGCACTCCTACGACCGGTAAATACCGGTTATTGTACAGTAACTACAAGAATACTGCCCATTTATGAACAAATCAATTGGTGCTACATGGAAAATGAGTTTGTACAGTGCTTCTAACGGTGGAAAAGAGGTGTTCTAACTAATCCAGGACTGAGTTTGAACACACACTTCTCCGACACTCCAGCACTCCTACGACCGGTAAATACCGGTTATTGTACAGTAACTACAAGAATACAGCCCATTTATGAACAAATCAATTGGTTCTACATGAAAAATGAGTTTGTACAGTGCTCTAACCGGTGGAAGAGTGTTCTACTAATCCAGTCTGAGTTTGAACACACACTTCTCCGACACTCCAGCACTCCTACGACCGGTAAATACCGGTTATTGTACAGTATCTACAAGAATACTGCCCATTTATGAACAAATCAATTGGTGCTACATGGAAAATGAGTTTGTACAGTGCTCTAACCGGTGGAAGAGTGTTCTACTAATCCAGTCTGAGTTTGAACACACACTTCTCCGACACTCCAGCTCTCCTACGACCGGTAAATACCGGTTATTGTACAGTAACTACAAGAATACTGCCCATTTATGAACAAATCAATTGGTGCTACATGGAAAATGAGTTTGTACAGTGACTCTAACGGTGGAGGAAGATTGTTTCTACTAATCCAGTCCTGAGTTTGAACACACAAAAATTCTCCGGACACTCAGCACTCTACGACGGTAAATACCGGTTATTGTACAGTAACTACAGGATTTATACTGCCCATTTATGAACAAGATCTATTGGTGCTACATGGGAAAAATGAGTTTGTACAGTGCTCTAACCGGTGGAAGAGTGTTTCTATAATCCAGTCTGAGTCTTTGAACACACTCTTCTCCGACTCTCAGCACTCCTACGACCCGGTAAATACGGGTTATTGTACAGTAAACTACAAGAATACTGCCCATTTATGAAAACAAATCAATTGGTGCTACATGGAAAATTGAAGTTTGTACAGTGCTCTAACCGCGTGGAAGAGTGTTCTACTAATCAGTCTCGAGTTTGAACACACACTTCTCCGAACACTCCAGCCCTCCTACCGACCGGTAAATACCGGTATTGTACAGTAACTACAAGAATATGCCCATTTATGAACAAATCAATCTGGTGCTACATGGAAAATGAGTTTGTACAGTGCTCTAACCGGTGGGAAGAGTGTTCTACTAATCCACGTCTGAGTATTGAAACACACACTTCTCCGACATACTCCAGCACTCCTAGGGACCGGGTAAATTACCGGTTATTGTACAGTAACTACAAGAATACCTGCCCATTTATGAACAAAATCAAATTGGTGCTACATGGAAAATGAGTTTGTACACAGTGGCTCTAACCGGTGGAAAGAGTGTTCTACTAATCCAGTCTGAGTTTGAACACACACTTCTCCGACACTCCAGCACTCCTACGACCGGTAAATACCGGTTATTGTACAGTAACTACAAGAATACTGCCCATTTATGAACAAATCAATTGGTGCTACATGGAAAATGAGTTTGTACAGTGCTCTAACCGGTGGAAGAGTGTTCTACTAATCCAGTCTGAGTTTGAACACACACTTCTCCGACACTCCAGCACTCCTACGACCGGTAAATACCGGTGATTGTACAGTAACTACAAGAATACTGCCCATTTATGAACAATTCATTTGGTGCTACATGGAAAATGAGTTTGTACAGTGCTCTAACCGGTGGAAGAGTGTTCTACTAATCCAGTCTGAGTTTGAACACACACTTCTCCGACACTCCAGCACTCCTACGACCGGTAAATACCGGTTATTGTACAGTAACTACAAGAATACTGCCCATTTATGAACAAATCAATTGGTGCTACATGGAATATGAGTTTGTACAGTGCTCTAACCGGTGGAAGAGTGTTCTACTAATCCAGTCTGAGTTTGAACACACACTTCTCCGACACTCCAGCACTCCTACGACCGGTAAATACCGGTTATTGTACAGTAACTACAAGAATACTGCCCATTTATGAACAAATCAATTGGTGCTACATGGAAAATGAGTTTGTACAGTGCTCTAACCGGTGGAAGAGTGTTCTACTAATCCAGTCTGAGTTTGAACACACACTTCTCCGACACTCCCGCACTCCTACGACCGGTAAATACCGGTTATTGTACAGTAACTACAAGAATACTGCCCATTTATGAACAAATCAATTGGTGCTACATGGAAAATGAGTTTGTACAGTGCTCTAACCGGTGGAAGAGTGTTCTACTTATCCAGTCTGAGTTTGAACACACACTTCTCCGACACTCCAGCACTCCTACGACCGGTAAATACCGGTTATTGTACAGTAACTACAAGAATACTGCCCATTTATGAACAAATCAATTGGTGCTACATGGAAAATGAGTTTGTACAGTGCTCTAACCGGTGGAAGAGTGTTCTACTAATCCAGTCTGAGTTTGAAAACACACTTCATACGACACTCCAGCACTCTACGAACGGTAAATACCGGGTTTATTGTACAGTAACTACAAGCATACTTGCCCATTTATGAACAAATCATTTGGTGTGCTACATGGAAAATGAGTTTGTACAGTGCTCTAACCGGTGGAAGAGTGTTCTACTAATCCAGTCTGAGTTTGAACACACACTTCTCCGACACTCCAGCACTCCTACGACCGGTAAATACCGGTTATTGTACAGTAACTACAAGAATACTGCCCATTTATGAACAAATCAATTGGTGCTACATGGAAAATGAGTTTGTACAGTGCTCTAACCGGTGGAAGAGTGTTCTACTAATCCAGTCTGAGTTTGAACACACACTTCTCCGACACTCCAGCACTCCTACGACCGGTAAATACCGGTTATTGTACAGTAACTACAAGAATACTGCCCATTTATGAACAAATCAATTGGTTATACATGGAAAATGAGTTTGTACAGTGCTCTAACCGGTGGAAGAGTGTTCTACTAATCCAGTCTGAGTTTGAACACACACTTCTCCGACACTCCAGCACTCCTACGACCGGTAAATACCGGTTATTGGTACAGTAACTACAAGAATACTGCCCATTTATGAACCAATCAATTGGTGCTACATGGAAAATGAGTTTGTACAGTGCTCTAACCGGTGGAAGAGTGTTCTACTAATCCAGTCTAAGTTTGAACACACACTTCTCCGGACACTCCAGCACTCCTACGACCCGGTAACAACTTACCGGTTATTGTACAGTAACTACAAGAATACTGCCCATTTATGAACAAATCAATTGGTGCTACATGGAAAATGAGTTTGTACAGTGCTCTAACCGGTGGAAGAGTGTTCTACTAATCCAGTCTGAGTTTGTACACACACTTCTCCGACACTCCAGCACTCCTACGACCGGTAAATACCGGTTATTGTACAGTAACTACAAGAATACTGCCCATTTATGAACAAATCAATTGGTGCTACATGGAAAATGAGTTTGTACAGTGCTCTAACCGGTGGAAGAGTGTTCTACTAATCCTGTCTGAGTTTGAACACACACTTCTCCGACACTCCAGCACTCCTACGACCGGTAAATACCGGTTATTGTACAGTAACTACAAGAATACTGCCCATTTATGAACAAATCAATTGGTGCTACATGGAAAATGAGTTTGTACAGTGCTCTAACCGGTGGAAGTCGAGTGTTCTACTAATCAGTCTTTGAGCTTTGAACACACCACTTCTCCGACACTCACAGGCACTCCTTACAAGGACCGGTAAATACCGGTTATTGTACAGTAATACAAGGAATACTTGCCCATTTATGATAAACAATATTCAATTGGTTCTACATGGGAAAATGAGTTTGTAACAGTGCTCTAAACGGTGGGTATAGAAACATGGGAGAGTGTTCTATCTAATCCAGTCTGAGTTTGAACACCACACTTCTCCGACACTCCAACACTCCCTACGACGGTAAAAGTACCGGTTATTGTACAGTAAACTACAAGAATACTGCCCATTTATGGAACTAATCAATTGGTGCTACATGGGAAAATGAGAGTTTGTTTACAGTGCCTCTAACCGGTGGTAAGAGTGTCCTACTAACTCCACGTTCTGAGTTTGAACACACACTCTCGACATAGCATCTACGAGGTAACTACGGTCTTGTACGCAACTACGTATCATTATGAAATAATTGGTGTACATGGAAAATGAGTTTGTTCCAGTGCATTTACGGTGGAGAGCTGTTTCTACACCTAGTTGCGTTTGAAACCACTTCTCCAACACGATCCTAACGACCGGTAAATACGGTATTGTACAGTAACTACAAGAGAACTACTGCCCTATTTTATGACAAATCCTTAAATTGGAGTTGCTACATGGAAAATGAGTTGTGATACAGTGCCTAACCGGTGGTAGGAAAAAGATGTGTTCTACTAATCCAGTCTGAGTTTGAACACACACTTCTCCGACACTCCAGCACTCCTACGACCGGTAAATACCGGTTATTGTACAGTAACTACAAGAATACTGCCCATTTATGAACAAATCAATTGGTGCTACATGGAAATTGAGTTTGTACAGTGCTCTAACCGGTGGAAGAGTGTTCTACTAATCCAGTCTGAGTTTGAACACACACTTCTCCGACACTCCAGCACTCCTACGACCGGTAAATACCGGTTATTGTACAGTAACTACAAGAATACTGCCCATTTATGATCAAATCAATTGGTGCTACATGGAAAATGAGTTTGTACAGTGCTCTAACCGGTGGAAGAGTGTTCTACTAATCCAGTCTGAGTTTGAACACACACTTCTCCGACACTCCAGCACTCCTACGACCGGTAAATACCGGTTATTGTACAGTAACTAAAAGAATACTGCCCATTTATGAACAAATAAATTGTTTCTACATGGAAAATGAGTTTGTACAGTGCTCTAACCGGTGGAAGAGTGTTCTACTAATCCAGTCTGAGTTTGAACACACACTTCTCCGACACTCCAGCACTCCTACGACCGGTAAATACCGGTTATTGTACAGTACCTACAAGAATACTGCCCATTTATGAACAAATCAATTGGTGCTACATGGAAAATGAGTTTGTACAGTGCTCTAACCGGTGGAAGAGTGTTCTACTAATCCAGTCTGAGTTTGAACACACACTTCTCCGACACTCCAGCACTCCTACGACCGGTAAATACCGGTTATTTTACAGTAACTACAAGAATACTGCCCATTTATGAACAAATCAATTGGTGCTACATGGAAAATGAGTTTGTACAGTGCTCTAACCGGTGGAAGAGTGTTCTACTAATCCAGTCTGAGTTTGAACACACACTTCTCCGACACTCCAGCACTCCTACGACCGGTAAATACCGGTTATTGTACAGTAACTACAAGAATACTGCCCATTTATGAACAAATCAATTGGTGCTACATGGAAAATGAGTTTGTACAGTGCTCTAAACGGTGGAAGAGTGTTCTACTAATCCAGTCTGAGTTTGAACACACACTTCTCCGACACTCCAGCACTCCTACGACCGGTAAATACCGGTTATTGTACAGTAACTACAAGAATACTGCCCATTTATGAACAAATCAATTGGTGCTACATGGAAAATGAGTTTGGACAGTGCTCTAACCGGTGGAAGAGTGTTCTACTAATCCAGTCTGAGTTTGAACACACACTTCTCCGACACTCCAGCACTCCTACGACCGGTAAATACCGGTTATTGTACAGTAACTACAAGAATACTGCCCATTTATGAACAAATCAATTGGTGCTACATGGAAAATGAGTTTGTACAGTGCTCTAACCGGTGGAAGAGTGTTCTACTAATCCAGTCTGAGTTTGAACACACACTTCTCCGACACTCCAGCACTCCTACGACCGGTAAATACCGGTTATTGTACAGTAACTACAAGATTACTGCCCATTTATGAACAAATCAATTGGTGCTACATGGAAAATGAGTTTGTACAGTGCTCTAACCGGTGGAAGAGTGTTCTACTAATCCAGTCTGAGTTTGAACACACACTTCTCCGACACTCCAGCACTCCTACGACCGGTAAATACCGGTTATTGTACAGTAACTACAAGAATACTGCCATTTATGAACAAATCAATTGGTGCTACATGGAAAATGAGTTTGTACAGTGCTCTAACCGGTGGAAGAGTGTTCTATAATCCAGTCTGAGTTTGAACACACACTTCTCCGACACTCCAGCACTCCTACGACCGGTAAATACGGTTATTGTACAGTAACTACAAGAATACTGCCCATTTATGAACAAATCAATTGGTGCTACATGGAAAAATGAGTTTGTTACAGTGCTCTAACCGGTGGAGAGTGTTCTACTAATCCAGTCTGAGTTTGAACACACACTTCTCGACACTCCAGCACTCCTACGGACGGTAAATACCGGTTATTGTACAGTAACTACAAGAATACTGCCCATTTATGAACAAATCAATTGGTGCTACATGGAAAATGAGTTTGTACAGTGCTCTAACCGGTGGAAGAGTGTTCTACTAATCCAGTCTGAGTTTGAACACACACTTCTCCGACACTCCAGCACTCCTACGACCGGTAAATACCGGTTTTTGTACAGTAACTACAAGAATACTGCCCATTTATGAACAAATCAATTGGTGCTACATGGAAAATGAGTTTGTACAGTGCTCTAACCGGTGGAAGAGTGTTCTACTAATCCAGTCTGAGTTTGAACACACACTTCTCCGACACTCCAGCACTCCTACGACCGGTAAATACCGGTTATTGTACAGTAACTACAAGAATACTGCCATTTATGAACAAATCAATTGGTGCTACATGGAAAATGAGTTTGTACAGTGCTCTAACCGGTGAAGAGTGTTCTTACTAATCCAGTCTGAGTTTGAACACACACTTCTCCGACACTCAGCACTCCTACGACGGTAAATACCGGTTATTGTACAGTAACTACAAGAATACTGCCCATTTATGAACAAATCAATTGGTGCTACATGGAAAATGAGTTTGTACAGTGCTCTAACGGTGGAAAGAGTGTTCTACTAATCCAGTCTGAGTTTGAACACACACTTCTCCGACACTCCAGCACTCCTACGACCGGTAAATACCGGTTATTGTACAGTAACTACAAGAATACTGCCCATTTATGAACAAATCAATTGGTTGCTACATGGAAAAATGAGTTTGTACAGTGCTCTAACCGGTGGAAGAGTGTTCTACTAATCCAGTCTGAGTTTGAACACACACTTCTCCGACACTCCAGCACTCCTACGACCGGTAAATACCGGTTATTGTACAGTAACTACAAGAATACTGCATTTTTTATCATGAACAAATCAATTGGTGCTACATGGAAAATGAGTTTGTATTTTGTACAGTGCTCTACACGGTGGAAGAGTGTTCTACTAATCCAGTCTGAGTTTGAACACACACTTCTCGACACTCCAGCACTCCTACGACCGGTAAATACCGGTTATTGTACAGTAACTACAAGAATACTGCCCATTTATGAACAAATCAATTGGTGCTACATGGAAAATGAGTTTGTACAGTGCTCTAACCGGTGGAAGAGTGTTCTACTAATCCAGTCTGAGTTTGAACACACACTTCTCCGACACTCCAGCACTCCTACGACCGATAAATACCGGTTATTGTACAGTAACTACAAGAATACTGCCCATTTATGAACAAATCAATTGGTGCTACATGGAAAATGAGTTTGTACAGTGCTCTAACTGATGGAAGAGTCTGCTACTAATCGAGTCTGAGTTTGAACACACACTTCTCGGACACTCCAGCACTCCTACGACCGGTAAATACCGGTTATTGTACGGTAACTACAAGAATACTGCCCATTTATGAACAAATCAATTGGTGCTACATGGAAAATGAGTTTGTACAGTGCTCTAACCGATGGAAGAGTGTTCTACTAATCCAGTCTGAGTTTGAACACACACTTCTCCGACACTCCAGCACTCTTACGACCGGTAAATACCGGTTATTGTACAGTAACTACAAGAATACTGCCCATTTATGAACAAATCAATTGGTGCTACATGGAAAATGAGTTTGTACAGTGCTCTAACCGGTGGAAGAGTGTTCTACTAATCCAGTCTGAGTTTGAACACACACTTCTCCGACACTCCAGCACTCCTACGACCGGTAAATACCGGTTATTGTACAGTAACTACAAGAATACTGCCCATTTATGAACAAATCAATTGGTGCTACATGGAAAATGAGTTTGTACAGTGCTCTAACCGGTGGAAGAGTGTTCTACTAATCCAGTCTGAGTTTGAACACACACTTCTCCGACACTCCAGCACTCCTACGACCGGTAAATACCGGTTATTGTACAGTAACTACAAGAATACTGCCCATTTATGAACAAATCATTTGGTGCTACATGGAAAATGAGTTTGTACAGTGCTCTAACCGGTGGAAGAGTGTTCTACTAATCCAGTCTGAGTTTGAACACACACTTCTCCGACACTCCAGCACTCCTACGACGGTAAATACCGGTTATTGTACAGTAACTACAAGAATACTGCCATTTATGAACAAATCAATTGGTGGCTACATGGAAAATGAGTTTGTACAGTGCTCTAACGGTGGAAAGAGTGTTCTACTAATCCAGTCTGAGTTTGAACACACACTTCTCCGACACTCCAGCACTCCTACGACCGGTAAATACCGGTTATTGTACAGTAACTACAAGAATACTGCCCATTTATGAACAAATCAATTGGTGCTATATGGAAAATGAGTTTGTACAGTGCTCTAACCGGTGGAAGAGTGTTCTACTAATCCAGTCTGAGTTTGAACACACACTTCTCCGACACTCCAGCACTCCTACGACCGGTAAATACCGGTTATTGTACAGTAAACTACAAGAATACTGCCCATTTATGAACAAATCAATTGGTGCTACATGGAAAATGAGTTTGTTACAGTGCTCTAACGGTGGAAGAGTGTTCTACTAATCCAGTCTGAGTTTGAACACACACTTCTCCGACACTCCAGCACTCCTACGACCGGTAAATACCGGTTATTGTACAGTAACTACAAGAATACTGCCCATTTATGAACAAATCAATTGGTGCTACATGGAAAATGAGTTTGTACAGTGCTCTAACCGGTGGAAGAGTGTTCTACTAATCGAGTCTGAGTTTGAACACACACTTCTCCGACACTCCAGCACTCCTACGACCGGTAAATACCGGTTATTGTACAGTAACTACAAGAATACTGCCCATTTATGAACAATTCAATTGGTGCTACATGGAAAATGAGTTTGTACAGTGCTCTAACCGGTGGAAGAGTGTTCTACTAATCCAGTCTGAGTTTGAACACACACTTCTCCGACACTCCAGCACTCCTACGACCGGTAAATACCGGTTATTGTACAGTAACTACAAGAATACTGCCCATTTATGAACAAATCAATTGGTGCTACATGGAAAATGAGTTTGTACAGTGCTCTAAACGGTGGCAGAGTGTTCTACTAATCCAGTCTGAGTTTGAACACACACTTCTCCGACACTCCAGCACTCCTACGACCGGTAAATACCGGTTATTGTACAGTAACTACAAGAATACTGCCCATTTATGAACAAATCAATTGGTGCTACAGGGAAAATGAGTTTGTACAGTGCTCTAACCGGTGGAAGAGTGTTCTACTAATCGAGTCTGAGTTTGAACACACACTTCTCCGACACTCCAGCACTCCTGCGACCGGTAAATACCGGTTATTGTACAGTAACTACAAGAATACTGCCGATTTATGAACAAATCAATTGGTGCTACATGGAAAATGAGTTTGTACAGTGCTCTAACCGGTGGAAGAGTGTTCTACTAATCGAGTCTGAGTTTGAACACACACTTCTCCGACACTCCAGCACTCCTTCGACCGGTAAATAACGGTTATTGTACAGTAACTACAAGAATACTGCCCATTTATGAACAAATCAATTGGTGCTACATGGAAAATGAGTTTGTACAGTGCTCTAACCGGTGGAAGAGTGTTCTACTAATCCAGTCTGAGTTTGAACACACACTTCTCCGACACTCCAGCACTCCTACGACCGGTAAATACCGGTTATTGTACAGTAACTACAAGAATACTGCCCATTTATGAACAAATCAATTGGTGCTACATGGAAATTGAGTTTGTACAGTGCTCTAACCGGTGGAAGAGTGTTCTACTAATCCAGTCTGAGTTTGAACACACACTTCTCCGACACTCCAGCACTCCTACGACCGGTAAATACCGGTTATTGTACAGTAACTACAAGAATACTGCCCATTTATGAACAAATCAATTGGTGCTACATGGAAAATGAGTTTGTACAGTGCTCTAACCGGTGGAAGAGTGTTCTACTAATCCAGTCTGAGTTTGAACACACACTTCTCCGACACTACAGCACTCCTACGATTGATAATTACCGGTTTTGTACAGTAACTACAAGAATACTACACATTTATGAACAAATCAATTGGTGCTACATGGAAAATGAGTTTGTACAGTGCTCTTACCGATGGAAGAGTGTGCTACTAATCGAGTCTGAGTTTGAACACACACTTCAGCGACACTCCAGCACTCCCACGACCGGTAAAAACCGGCTATTGTACAGTAACTACGAGAATACTGCCCATTAATGAACAAATCAATTGGTGCTACATGGAAAATGAGTTTGTACAGTGCTCTAACCGATCGAACAGTGTTCTACTAATCGAGTCTGAGTTTGAACACACACTTCTCCGACACTCCAGCACTCCTACGACCGGTAAATACCGGTTATTGTACAGTAACTACAAGAATACTGCCCATTTATGAACAAATCACTTGGTGCTACATGGAAAATGAGTTTGTACAGTGCTCTAACCGGTTGAAGAGTGTTCTACTAATCCAGTCTGAGTTTGAACACACACTTCTCCGACACTCCAGCACTCCTACGACCGGTAAATACCGGTTATTGTACAGTAACTACAAGAATACTGCCCATTTATGAACAAATCAATTGGTGCTACATGGAAAATGAGTTTGTACAGTGCTCTAACGGTGGGAGAGTGTTCTATATCCAGTCTGAGTTTGAACACACACTTCTCCGACACTCCAGCACTCCTACGACCGGTAAATACCGGTTATTGTACAGTAACTACAAGGAATACTTTATTAATGCCCATTTATGAACAAATCAATTGGTGCTACATGGAAAATGAGTTTGTACAGTGCTCTAACCGGTGGAAGAGTGTTCTACTAATCCAGTCTGAGTTTGAACACACACTTCTCCGACACTCCAGCACTCCTACGACCGGTAAATACCGGTTATTGTACAGTAACTACAAGAATACTGCACATTTATGAACAAATCAATTGGTGCTACATGGAAAATGAGTTTGTACAGTGCTCTAACCGGTGGAAGAGTGTTCTACTAATCCAGTCTGAGTTTGAACACACACTTCTCCGACACTCCAGCACTCCTACGACCGGTAAATACCGGTTATTGTACAGTAACTACAAGAATACTGCCCATTTATGAACAAATCAATTGGTGCTACATGGAAAATGAGTGTGTACAGTGCTCTAACCGGTGGAAGAGTGTTCTACTAATCCAGTCTGAGTTTGAACACACACTTCTCCGACACTCCAGCACTCCTACGACCGGTAAATACCGGTTATTGTACAGTAACTACAAGAATACTGCCCATTTATGAACAAATCAATTGGTGCTACATGGAAAATAACACGAGTTTGTACAGTGCTCTAACCGGTGGAAGAGTGTTCTACTAATCCAGTCTGAGTTTGAACACACACTTCTCCGACACTCCAACACTCCTACGACCGGTAAATACCGGTTATTGTACAGTAACTACAAGAATACTGCCCATTTATGAACAAATCAATTGGTGCTCCCTGGAAAATGAGTGTGTACAGTGCTCTCACCGGAGGAAGAGTGTGCTACTAATCCAGTCTGAGGTTGAACACACACTTCTCCGACACTCCAGCACTCCTACGACCGGTAAATACCGGTTATTGTACAGTAACTACAAGAATACTGCCCATTTATGAACAAATCAATTGGTGCTACATGGAAAATGAGTTTGTACAGTGCTCTAAACGGTGGAAGAGTGTTCTACTAATCCAGTCTGAGTTTGAACACACACTTCTCCGACACTCCAGCACTCCTACGACCGGTAAATACCGGTTATTGTACAGTAACTACAAGAATACTGCCCATTTATGAACAACTCAATTGGTGCTACATGGAAAATGAGTTTGTACAGTGCTCTAACCGGTGGAAGAGTGTTCTACTAATCCAGTCTGAGTTTGAACACACACTTCTCCGACACTCCAGCACTCCTACGACCGGTAAATACCGGTTATTGTACAGTAACTACAAGAATACTGCCCATTTATGAACAAATCAATTGGTGCTACATGGAAAATGAGTTTGTACAGTGCTCTTAACGGTGGAAGAGTGTTCTACTAATCCAGTCTGAGTTTGAACACACACTTCTCCGACACTCCAGCACTCCTACGACCGGTAAATAACGGTTATTGTACAGTAACTACAAGAATACTGCCCATTTATGAACAAATCAATTGGTGCTACATGGAAAATGAGTTTGTACAGTGCTCTAGCCGATGGAAGAGTGCTCTACTAATCGAGTCTGAGTTTGAACACACACTTCTCGGACACTCCAGCACTCCTACGACCGTTGAATACCGGCTATTGTACAGTAACTACAAGAATACTGCCCATTTATGAACAAATCAATTGGTGCTACATCGAAAATGAGTTTGTACAGTGCTCTAACCGGTGGAAGAGTGTTCTACTAATCCAGTCTGAGTTTGAACACACACTTCTCCGACACTCCAGCACTCCTACGACCGGTAAATACCGGTTATTGTACAGTAACTACAAGAATACTGCCCATTTATGAACAAATCAATTGGTGCTACATGGAAAATGAGTTTGTACAGTGCTCTAACCGGTGGAAGAGTGTTCTACTAATCCAGTCTGAGTTTGAACACACACTTCTCCGACACTCCAACACTCCTACGACCGGTAAATACCGGTTATTGTACAGTAACTACAAGAATACTGCCCATTTATGAAAAAATCAATTGGTGCTACATGGAAAATGAGTTTGTACAGTGCTCTAACCGGTGGAAGAGTGTTCTACTAATCCAGTCTGAGTTTGAACACACACTTCTCCGACACTCCAGCACTCCTACGACCGGTAAATACCGGTTATTGTACAGTAACTACAAGAATACTGCCCATTTATGAACAAATCAATTGGTGCTACATGGAAAATGAGTTTGTACAGTGCTTCTAACGGTGGAAGAGTGTTCTACTAATCCAGTCTGAGTTTGAACACACACTTCTCCGACACTCCAGCACTCTACGACCG
The DNA here is from genome assembly GCA_907163375.1 of Prostheceraeus crozeri. NCBI lineage: Eukaryota > Metazoa > Platyhelminthes > Polycladida > Euryleptidae > Prostheceraeus > Prostheceraeus crozeri. Next base: position 253,046 of record CAJQUW010007426.1, on the reverse strand, counting down.
GTAAATACCGGTTATTGTACAGTAACTACAAGAATACTGCCCATTTATGAACAAATCAATTGGTGCTACATGGAAAATGAGTTTGTACAGTGCTCTAACCGGTGGAAGAGTGTTCTACTAATCCAGTCTGAGTTTGAACACACACTTCTCCGACACTCCAGCACTCCTACGACCGGTAAATACCGGTTATTGTACAGTAACTACAAGAATACTGCCCATTTATGAACAAATCAATTGGTGCTACATGGAAAAATGAGTTTGTACAGTGCTCTAACCGGTGGAAGAGTGTTCTACTAATCCAGTCTGAGTTTGAACACACACTTCTCCGACACTCCAGCACTCCTACGACCGGTAAATACCGGTTATTGTACAGTAACTACAAGAATACTGCCCATTTATGAACAAATCAATTGGTGCTACATGGAAAATGAGTTTGTACAGTGCTCTAACCGGTGGAAGAGTGTTCTACTAATCCAGTCTGAGTTTGAACACACACTTCTCCGACACTCCAGCACTCCTACGACCGGTAAATACCGGTTATTGTACAGTAACTACAAGAATACTGCCCATTTATGAACAAATCAATTGGTGCTACATGGAAAATGAGTTTGTACAGTGCTCTAACCGGTGGGAAGAGTGTTCTACTAATCCAGTCTGAGTTTGAACACACACTTCTCCGACACTCCAGCACTCCTACGACCGGTAAATACCGGTTATTGTACAGTAACTACAAGAATACTGCCCATTTATGAACAAATCAATTGGTGCTACATGGAAAATGAGTTTGTACAGTGCTCTAACCGTGGAAGAGTGTTCTACTAATCCAGTCTGAGTTTGAACACACACTTCTCCGACACTCCAGCACTCCTACGACCGGTAAATACCGGTTATTGTACAGTAACTACAAGAATACTGCCCATTTATGAACAAATCAATTGGTTCTACATGGAAAATGAGTTTGTACAGTGCTCTAACCGGTGGAAGAGTGTTCTACTAATCCAGTCTGAGTTTGAACACACACTTCTCCGACACTCCAACACTCCTACGACCGGTAAATACCGGTTATTGTACAGTAACTACAAGAATACTGCCCATTTATGAACAAATCAATTGGTGCTACATGGAAAATGAGTTTGTACAGTGCTCTAACCGGTGGAAGAGTGTTCTACTAATCCAGTCTGAGTTTGAACACACACTTCTCCGACACTCCAACACTCCTACGACCGGTAAATACCGGTTATTGTACAGTAACTACAAGAATACTGCCCATTTATGAACAAATCAATTGGTGCTACATGGAAAATGAGTTTGTACAGTGCTCTAACCGGTGGAAGAGTGTTCTACTAATCCAGTCTGAGTTTGAACACACACTTCTCCGACACTCCAGCACTCCTACGACCGGTAAATACCGGTTATTGTACAGTAACTACAAGAATACTGCCCATTTATGAACAAATCAATTGGTGCTACATGGAAAATGAGTTTGTACAGTGCTCTAACCGGTGGAAGAGTGTTCTACTAATCCAGTCTGAGTTTGAACACACACTTCTCCGACACTCCAGCACTCCTACGACCGGTAAATACCGGTTATTGTACAGTAACTACAAGAATACTGCCCATTTATGAAACAAATCAATTGGTGCTACATGGAAAATGAGTTTGTACAGTGCTCTAACCGGTGGAAGAGTGTTCTACTAATCCAGTCTGAGTTTGAACACACACTTCTCCGACACTCCAGCACTCCTACGACCGGTAAATACCGGTTATTGTACAGTAACTACAAGAATACTGCCCATTTATGAAAAAATCAATTGGTGCTACATGGAAAATGAGTTTGTACAGTGCTCTAACCGGTGGAAGAGTGTTCTACTAATCCAGTCTGAGTTTGAACACACACTTCTCCGACACTCCAGCACTCCTACGACCGGTAAATACCGGCTATTGTACAGTAACTACAAGAATATGCCCATTTATGAACAAATCAATTGGTGCTACATGGAAAATGAGTTTGTACAGTGCTCTAACCGGTGGAAGAGTGTTCTACTAATCCAGTCTGAGTTTGAACACACACTTCTCCGACACTCCAGCACTCCTACGACCGGTAAATACCGGTTATTGTACAGTAACTACAAGAATACTGCCCATTTATGAACAAATCAATTGGTGCTACATGGAAAATGAGTTTGTACAGTGCTCTAACCGGTGGAAGAGTGTTCTACTAATCCAGTCTGAGTTTGAACACACACTTCTCCGACACTCCACAGCACTCCTACGACCGGTAAATACCGGTTATTGTACAGTAACTACAAGAATACTGCCCATTTATGAACAAATCAATTGGTGCTACATGGAAAATGAGTTTGTACAGTGCTCTAACCGGTGGAAGAGTGTTCTACTAATCCAGTCTGAGTTTGAACACACACTTCTCCGACACTCCAGCACTCCTACGACCGGTAAATACCGGTTATTGTACAGTAACTACAAGAATACTGCCCATTTATGAACAAATCAATTGGTGCTACATGGAAAATGAGTTTGTACAGTGCTCTAACCGGTGGAAGAGTGTTCTACTAATCCAGTCTGAGTTTGAACACACACTTCTCCGACACTCCAGCACTCCTACGACCGGTAAATACCGGTTATTGTACAGTAACTACAAGAATACTGCCCATTTATGAACAAATCAATTGGTGCTACATGGAAAATGAGTTTGTACAGTGCTCTAACCGGTGGAAGAGTGTTCTACTAATCCAGTCTGAGTTTGAACACACACTTCTCCGACACTCCAGCACTCCTACGACCGGTAAATACCGGTTATTGTACAGTAACTACAAGAATACTGCCCATTTATGAACAAATCAATTGGTTCTACATGGAAAATGAGTTTGTACAGTGCTCTAACCGGTGGAAGAGTGTTCTACTAATCCAGTCTGAGTTTGAACACACACTTCTCCGACACTCCAGCACTCCTACGACCGGTAAATACGGTTATTGTACAGTAACTACAAGAATACTGCCCATTTATGAACAAATCAATTGGGTGCTACATGGAAAATGAGTTTGTACAGTGCTCTAACCGGTGGAAGAGTGTTCTACTAATCCAGTCTGAGTTTGAACACACACTTCTCCGACACTCCAGCACTCCTACGACCGGTAAATACCGGTTATTGTACAGTAACTACAAGAATACTGCCCATTTATGAACAAATCAATTGGTGCTACATGGAAAATGAGTTTGTACAGTGCTCTAACCGGTGGAAGAGTGTTCTACTAATCCAGTCTGAGTTTGAACACACACTTCTCCGACACTCCAGCACTCCTACGACCGGTAAATACCGGTTATTGTACAGTAACTACAAGAATACTGCCCATTTATGAACAAATCAATTGGTGCTACATGGAAAATGAGTTTGTACAGTGCTCTAACCGGTGGAAGAGTGTTCTACTAATCCAGTCTGAGTTTGAACACACACTTCTCCGACACTCCAACACTCCTACGACCGGTAAATACCGGTTATTGTACAGTAACTACAAGAATACTGCCCATTTATGAACAAATCAATTGGTGCTACATGAAAAATGAGTTTGTACAGTGCTCTAACCGGTGGAAGAGTGTTCTACTAATCCAGTCTGAGTTTGAACACACACTTCTCCGACACTCCAGCACTCCTACGACCGGTAAATACCGGTTATTGTACAGTAACTACAAGAATACTGCCCATTTATGAACAAATCAATTGGTGCTACATGGAAAATGAGTTTGTACAGTGCTCTAACCGGTGGAAGAGTGTTCTACTAATCCAGTCTGAGTTTGAACACACACTTCTCCGACACTCCAGCACTCCTACGACCGGTAAATACCGGTTATTGTACAGTAACTACAAGAATACTGCCCATTTATGAACAAATCAATTGGTGCTACATGGAAAATGAGTTTGTACAGTGCTCTAACCGGTGGAAGAGTGTTCTACTAATCCAGTCTGAGTTTGAACACACACTTCTCCGACACTCAAGCACTCCTACGACCGGTAAATACCGGTTATTGTACAGTAACTACAAGAATACTGCCCATTTATGATGGAATGATAAGTTTCTCTAAGTTGGATGTCAAAGTAAGTGACTTCAAAGTCTCTTTTACCTCATGATTGGGGCAAATACGACATGGCCTGGGTGATTTTGCATCTGAGTACGTTTTCATATAGATTTGCGAATTAAACTCCGATGATGTGTTGGGAATGTTGTATGAAATGACGGTGATGTGTTTCGCTCCTATCTTGGTAATAGAGCAACTGATCTTTACAAGGAAATCCTAAGTGCTAACTTATCGCTACCTAGAATAGACATTTTCACATATAGAAGTGGATCTTGGTTTATTTGTGATTGCAGAATTGATCTAGATCATTATTTCGATACACTAGTTGACATGCCACGCTCAATCACGCGTAATTACACATGACCCCAAACATTCGTGGCTATGCGGGATATTGCTGCAATATAAGTTATATAAGTAAGTATAGTTGGCAGTCCTGTTATATAGACTTTGCGTCTCATGTGTCTGCCTGTATCAGAGGCTAAACAATGTGATAGGACCTCAATTTCATGTTCAGGGAAGACAGAACATGCTTAGCGGTTCATATTAGTGGTTCAAGTGGCAGCGCAGACAACCGTGGACGACGCGCAAACTATAAACGCTCGCCCGCGCGTATTCTTAAACATCTCCCATGTTTTAACAGCATCAGATCAAGTGATTTCTGACTCTTAGTGCAGCGCATATATACGCGGGTAGAAGAATAGAATGTCCTTAACCACGGATGTTTGGGGTGTTCCGTAATTGCGCCTGAATAACGCGTGGCATGTCACCTAGTGTAGATTTATGTTTATGTGAGATAAAAATGGGCAGTGTTTATAGTATGTAAGCGTATTTTGAAGCTGAATAGGCCTATTTTTAAATAGGATACATGCATGAAATGCTACAACTGATATACGTTCAAAAACAGAATTAGCCTATTTTAGAAATATACGAGCGCATTAGAGAAAAGAACATCAGAATTAGGCCTAAATATCGTAAAGGTTTCTCGTTCTTTCTGGACGTAGATCCTTTCGTTTGATTGACTTGAAATGGCACCTAGCTGTTATTAATCGATCGAAATCCATGAACTCGAAACAAGCTTGGATCTTGAGCATTGCACCCTATTGTCGTTTGAGACATCTATGATTTCAAAATATGTTGGTGACGATTTTATTGACACATGCAGGAGTGTATCAAAAACTTAAGCGACAAAAATCAAAATTTTGCACGTTGTCGCACCTATCTCGATGGGCCTTGTCGCATTTACCCCGGACCTGGTTTTCACTACCAAAATCGATCGGGCTACGTGAATAATGAAGAGGTATTCGATCGAATCCGCTATTTCGTGTGGATGAACTTGACATCTTACTGTGATATAAAAGGTCGCCCATATTTAATTCCAGCTTGCTTCTCTTGACAGCAAACAAAATTTGTTGCAGAGTAAAGCAAATAAGGCCCAATTTTCAAAAACTGCCAAATCTTTCACCAAGTGCCAGGGTGGCATGCAATACTTTTGCGAAATAAAATGCCTTAGATATTGGCTATCTGCCAATCTAAGAGATTGGCTATATGCAGGCACATATGGATGCAAACTTAACGGTTTCTTGGCTATGAGCTATTGGTTTGGGCTACAACCTAATCGCATTTACCTAATGATGCATTTCCCCAAGCCAGCCTATCGTAATTATAATCCTGCAATATTTTTATACACTGCATGTTCAATATTTTCATCTACAATCAACGATCAAGGTCACTTAACTATCACATGTAGATTTAAAAATTTGGCGGATGACTGAAGGTCGAAATTCCATCTTTTGCAGCGAAATGCGTGTATTTGTATTTCTTAATCTATTCGCGGCTGTTTATGTTTAAATGGCACATAGAATTACAAACTTTCACATAGGAAAATGAAGTAATATGTAAGTTTGCTAGGTTTACGCTCATTTATACAGCATCATTTAATTAGTATTAGCACATGAAAAGATCTAATTGTTCAAATATTTGACGATGAACAAATCAACAAAAATGAGATTAGCAATGAATATATCCCGTAAGTTTTATATGTCAACATTTTATGGCTACTGAACTGAGAGCCTAACTAGCCTGCCTGACTGTGATACAATTTTTGATACATCCGGTGATTAACATCATCAGTTAAGGTTCAGAAAATCAAGTCCCTATTTCTATCAGTTGTGTTGAACCTACATACAAGGTTTATAACCTACATTGCGGTTATTGCAATGTAACGCATATTTCATTTGAAGGAGCTTACTTTGGGTTGTACGATATAACGACATAACTTGAAAATCAGTAGGTTGCCTTCTACACCGCTCGTTAAGACATCTGGTGATCACATTCTTTCATTTGAAATTATTCAAATTTATCAACTTAGTGAGCATGTAGTGTATCTGAACATGCGTGACTGATTACAGAGAGCGTCTGTTCAACAACTACGATTATGACTCCCCTGCTCTCATGTTTGAGCGATAAGTCTTCAACATTTTTTGAGTGTGAACACGAAATTGAAATATTTTGACCACTACTTTATTCCGCTTGTCATGAGCATTCATGAAATTTGTTGTAATTAATCTTATCCCGACCATTTCCTTTTGTATTTTAAAAACTTTATCGCTTGGTCACATTTTTGGTCATTTAAGGTTCATCGTATAGGCTATACGCAAGCCTGTACAATTCTTACTTTTATACCTGTGACGTGAGATTTCCATGACACTTGAGATTCACTGTGTTTCAGCTATGCACATGATCGTGGACTGCTGTTCAGACCTTTGTGTAGTGAGTGATGGTCTCGATTTTAACGTAATGCTGTGTTAATGAAATATACGACATTATGTCTGCAATCGGTCTTCTTAACAATACCTTTGATTGTTTTCCGGATTTTACTTATACATAACCGCGGTACCTTAAATTCACATATGCAGACAAACCTTTTCCCTTTGTATTCTACGGTTTCCATTGTTTCGTCCTATCAGCTAGTATATCCAGTTGTTACATTTATTATACCTTCGATTGTTTTCCAGATATTAGTGATGAATTACAAGCAACACTAATTATCAAGATTGCTGTTTTTTGCGGTGATTTTTAAGTGCATTTGTAATTGTTTTGACTACAATTGGTTGACACAACTTAGTACAGGCATTTTCAGAGATGTTCCTCTTTTCTGTACCTTGTAGTTGTTTTTCTATATGCGCCTCGGACTGTCCGATCATCATCGCATCTAAGATATTCGGTCTTCATTGCACAAATGTTGCAAGTCATTTTTATCCTATCTGACCTTTCTATGCTGTGCTTCCTACTGTAATAGAGTATGTAAAAATTGAGAACTCGATATTCATCTGTCGTCCTTCTCCCTTGTCAGCATTTGAATTTGGTGCAGCTATTGATTTTTGGAGTACCGCCTACATCAAGCTTTTCACCCGTGACCTTTATGAAGTACTCGGGCTTTTTCCAGAGTTTTGTGCACCATTCTCAGCAGAGTTCATATTTTGATGGACAATAACATTTCTTGAAAAAGAATATTGTTTCAACTCGTTTCACTGGTGGAAGATAGCGATTCAACCGACAATTGAATTTTGAAACAAAACCATCGCATCGATGATGTAGTTACTGTACAATAACCGGTATTTACCGGTCGTAGGAGTGCTGGAGTGTCGGAGAAGTGTGTGTTCAAACTCAGACTGGATTAGTAGAACACTCTTCCACCGGTTAGAGCACTGTACAAACTCATTTTCCATGTAGCACCAATTGATTTGTTCATAAATGGGCAGTATTCTTGTAGTTACTGTACAATAACCGGTATTTACCGGTCGTAGGAGTGCTGGAGTGTCGGAGAAGTGTGTGTTCAAACTCAGACTGGATTAGTAGAACACTCTTCCACCGGTTAGAGCACTGTACAAACTCATTTTCCATGTAGCACCAATTGATTTGTTCATAAATGGCCAGTATTCTTGTAGTTACTGTACAATAACCGGTATTTACCGGTCGTAGGAGTGTTGGAGTGTCGGAGAAGTGTGTGTTCAAACTCAGACTGGATTAGTAGGACACTCTTCCACCGGTTAGAGCACTGTACAAACTCATTTTCCATGTAGCACCAATTGATTTGTTCATAAATGGGCAGTATTCTTGTAGTTACTGTACAATAACCGGTATTTACCGGTCGTAGGAGTGTTGGAGTGTCGGAGAAGTGTGTGTTCAAACTCAGACTGGATTAGTAGAACACTCTTCCACCGGTTAGAGCACTGTACAAACTCATTTTCCATGTAGCACCAATTGATTTGTTCATAAATGGGCAGTATTCTTGTAGTTACTGTACAATAACCGGTATTTACCGGTCGTAGGAGTGTTGGAGTGTCGGAGAAGTGTGTGTTCAAACTCAGACTGGATTAGTAGAACACTCTTCCACCGGTTAGAGCACTGTACAAACTCATTTTCCATGTAGCACCAATTGATTTGTTCATAAATGGGCAGTATTCTTGTAGTTACTGTACAATAACCGGTATTTACCGGTCGTAGGAGTGTTGGAGTGTCGGAGAAGTGTGTGTTCAAACTCAGACTGGATTAGTAGAACACTCTTCCACCGGTTAGAGCACTGTACAAACTCATTTTCCATGTAGCACCAATTGATTTGTTCATAAATGGGCAGTATTCTTGTAGTTACTGTACAATAACCGGTATTTACCGGTCGTAGGAGTGTTGGAGTGTCGGAGAAGTGTGTGTTCAAACTCAGACTGGATTAGTAGAACACTCTTCCACCGGTTAGAGCACTGTACAAACTCATTTTCCATGTAGCACCAATTGATTTGTTCATAAATGGGCAGTATTCTTGTAGTTACTGTACAATAACCGGTATTTACCGGTCGTAGGAGTGCTGGAGTGTCGGAGAAGTGTGTGTTCAAACTCAGACTGGATTAGTAGAACACTCTTCCACCGGTTAGAGCACTGTACAAACTCATTTTCCATGTAGCACCAATTGATTTTTTCATAAATGGCCAGTATTCTTGTAGTTACTGTACAATAACCGGTATTTACCGGTCGTAGGAGTGTTGGAGTGTCGGAGAAGTGTGTGTTCAAACTCAGACTGGATTAGTAGAACACTCTTCCACCGGTTAGAGCACTGTACAAACTCATTTTCCATGTAGCACCAATTGATTTGTTCATAAATGGGCAGTATTCTTGTAGTTACTGTACAATAACCGGTATTTACCGGTCGTAGGAGTGTTGGAGTCTCGGAGAAGTGTGTGTTCAAACTCAGACTGGATTAGTAGAACACTCTTCCACCGGTTAGAGCACTGTACAAACTCATTTTCCATGTAGCACCAATTGATTTGTTCATAAATGGGCAGTATTCTTGTAGTTACTGTACAATAACCGGTATTTACCGGTCGTAGGAGTGCTGGAGTGTCGGAGAAGTGTGTGTTCAAACTCAGACTGGATTAGTAGAACACTCTTCCACCGGTTAGAGCACTGTACAAACTCATTTTCCATGTAGCACCAATTGATTTTTTCATAAATGGCCAGTATTCTTGTAGTTACTGTACAATAACCGGTATTTACCGGTCGTAGGAGTGTTGGAGTGTCGGAGAAGTGTGTGTTCAAACTCAGACTGGATTAGTAGAACACTCTTCCACCGGTTAGAGCACTGTACAAACTCATTTTCCATGTAGCACCAATTGATTTGTTCATAAATGGCCAGTATTCTTGTAGTTACTGTACAATAACCGGTATTTACCGGTTGTAGGAGTGCTTGAGTGTCGGAGAAGTGTGTGTTCAAACTCAGAATGGATTAGTAGAACACTTTTCCACCGGTTAGAGCACTGTACAAACTCATTTTCCATGTAGCACCAAGAACTTTTCTGGAAAATCTTATCATTTTTTGAAAAAATCGGTTTTTGGCGGTTTTTTCCGGTTGTTCGTGTAAGGAAAGTGCTGGAAGTTGCTGTACAAACTCAGGTTTTTGCTCTTGTATCTAAATTTTTCCATCGGAATGCTGTACAAACTCGCTAACCAAGTAGCACCAATACTTGCACCAATTTTTCGAATTTAAATTTGAATTTTGAAGGTGAAAGAGTTCGAATTTTGGAAAACTTTTTGGCTGTACAAACTCTGCGTCATCAGTAGTACCTAAACATGTGGTTTCCTATTCTGTACAAACTCTATTCAAAAAGTTGGTGTTGAAGTTGGTGCTAACTTCAGCGACATATCCAAATGGGGATCTGAGTATCGAACCATCCCAGTACAGACTTACTGTTCACGTTTTCGGAGCAGTTTCGTCACCTAGCTGCGCGAATTATGCTCTTCGTCAAACTGTTTTGGATGGCAGAAATAGTTATCCAGATTCAGTAGCTAAGACTGTTCTCCGAAACTTTTATGTCGACGACGTATTGAAATCTGTTGATAATGAAGACGACTCAATTCAGTTACTTCATCAACTTAAGAGTGCATGCTCACAGGGAGGTTTTAGATTAACCAAATTTGTAAGTAACTCGGAAAAGGTAATTGGGTCTGTATCGGAAAATGACCGCGCTAACAATTTACAGAATCTTTCTTTGAATTTTGATGATCATGTTGATGCAATTCAAAACGCTCTCGGTGTAAAATGGAATTTGACAACCGATAAGCTTAGTTTTAAGATCAAGTCTCAAGAAATTGTTTCTACGAGGAGAGGAGTTCTGTCTTGCATCTTTTCGATTTTTGATCCTCTTGGACTTCTGTGTCCAATAGTTTTGATTGCAAAACGTATTTTTCAAGAGTTATGTCGTTTAAAGACAGACTGGGATGATATACTTCCTGAAAAGGAGAAACAGATTTGGGAACGATGGACCTCAAATCTGTCGAAGTTAGCTGAATATGAAGTCCCAAGAGCTTTAAAGACAAAAAGTTTCATTGATTCGAAATGCTCGATACATATATTTTCTGATGGAAGCGAAGTTGCTTATGGAGCTGTAGCGTACGCCAGGTTCGAAAACCCAAATCAGATTGTTCACTGCTCCCTAATTTACGCAAAATCACGGTTAGCTCCCATCAAGAAAATTACAATACCCAGGTTGGAGCTTACAGCAGCGAAGCTCGCAGTTACCATTAAGGGTATTCTGAACTCTGAATTAGAACTCAGAGTTGATAGTTTTACATTTTGGACTGATAGTACAACAGTCTTACGATATCTGAATAACGAAACAACCAGATATCACCGATTCGTTGCAAATCGAATAACGTATATTAATGAACGAACTGATACTAATCAATGGCGTTATGTTCCATCTGAACAGAATCCCTCTGACATTGCAAGTCGAGGAATCGAGATGGATAAGTTCCTTGTCAAAGACGATTGGAAGAACGGGCCGGATTTCCTCTGGAAATCAGAGATTGATTGGCCTAAGAATATTACGAATTTTCAAAATATTGATACCGATCCTGAAATAAAAAAGGAAAAATCCGCTCAAAGTTATTATACAAATGTTTCTGATGATACAATTGAGAAATTACTATTGTCATCTTCAGATTGGTATAAGTTGAAGAGAAGGATTGCCTGGTATTTGAAAATAAGGGAATGTCTGAAAATGAATGTAAGACTTGAAAGAGAGATTTCAATCTGTGATTTAGAGAAAGCAGAATTCGCTATTTTCGAATATGTACAGCGTACTTCATTTGGTAATGAAATAAAAGCGATAAAAAACAGTGAAAGTGTACCAAAAATAAGCTCCCTTCGTAAGTTGAGTCCTATTCTTGATGACCGAGGTCTACTTCGAGTAGGAGGACGAATTTCCAGAGCAACAGTCTCATACGAAACTAAACACCCCATCATTTTGCCAAAAAGTCATCATGTATGTGAGTTAATTGTAAGATATACACATTTAAGAATGGGATGTATGGGTAAGGACACAACGGTTACAGAGATCAGGCAAAAGCATACCTAAGTGTACTGAGCTCATTAGGCCTGTAACCAAGTTGATTCTCTTGCGTGGTGCTGAACTCTAATCGTGACAAATATCGTTATATTTGTGGGGCCGGAATGTTGAGTTCGAATGCTGTTATGCGGTTTTTTCTTTCTGTGCTTCATTGTTATCCTGATGTTTGTCTTTGGTCCGATGTCTAAGTCAAGAGATCTTTAATGTATGTCGTTTTGTAGTCTATGATGTTTGTTGAAAGATGTAGAGATCTCTTTATTTAGTTTTGGTGTCGCATTTGTTTGTTTGTATTTCTATGGATGCGCTAGTTATGTAACTTATGTGAGATCTATGTATGATTCTTCCTGGCAAAGACTATCATATCGAACTCACTTGTGACCATCTTTGAATTTTGAACTGATAAGCTAAAATCTTCTTTGTACAGTCCATGCATCAAGTATAGTCTTTAAGTTTTGTTGGTGCTAGTTTATCGACTAATCGAAACCGTTTTTGTCTCTTGGTCAATGTCCTTTCTCTGAAAATTAAAGTTTCAAGTATAAAAATATCTTCACTGAAAAGGATCTTTTTCTTTATAGGGCAAATTCGCGTGCTCGAAGTCCTAAAACTTTGCCAGTAAAGTCTTAACAATAATACATTTTCGAAAATTTGAAAATGTGCTGCTATTTGTATACAAAGATACCACAGTAAAACGCTAGGATCTCGAGCTAGGTGGTCATCAGATGATAATGTATTAGATCGCACCTATGATAGGCAGTGTCCGGTATGACCGTAGCATGGTGTAACCCAAAGTCTATGGATTGGATATTGGCTGCGTTTTCTAACTCCATGCCTATCTCATCGTGTTCTGTCTCGTTCTTCGCGGCTTTCTCTACCCGATCGTTTTCAGGGTACTAGCTAGTCCATTGGCAAATTTCCAAAAAATTTCTTCATAGAGAGATTGGACTCCTGAGTGCGGAGAAGTGCAATCTTCTTCATGAGGTCGGCACTGTTAGTGCTTGTCTCGATCACGTAGATCGCAGTGGATTAGTGGCATCGAATAGTGGGCTATTTGGTCGCGGCAAGGCCATCGTGCAGTGATTCAACTTTGTTTCGAAGAGATGTTTTCTGGCTGTTGGAGTTGCATCACTTCCCGAAACAGATTGCTGTTGTTCGATCGGTTCGTTCAGTTTGGAAATGTTAAATATTTGTTTGTACGCACTAATGTGTGATTTTATTAACTCTATACTATCTGAATTTTGCGAACATGTTGAGTATCGTTCAGAGTAACAGCATACAGGCGATCTTGTAGTATAATTGACGTGTAAGATTCAGGAACAAGTCATTTCTGACAGTGATGAATGAAATGCGTAGCTCTGAGGAATTCTATAACAAAAACTTACATATAATAGAGTTCAAGTCAACCACAACCACATTTAATGAACGGTATGATTTGATCAAAATAGTAAATGGCGATTTACTGTGGATTGATGAAATAAGCCCTTCTTGCTGAAAATATGCAATTTAAAATGGCAATTGCCTCCGCATTAAATGAACTTTTTAAGGGCTTCTAATCATCAATTGTCTAAAACTTCCCTAAAGATCTCTTCAAAATATTGATCAGTGTTGTACCGTCAACCGGGGTTACTATGATAGGTTTTAAGACATAACTTGTAGTTATACTTCTAATTTTGCCTTGCAGGCATCAATATTATGGCTGAACAACAATGATGGTGTCATTGCATGGAAGAATATACAAAAACATGACTGATTACAAACAACAAGCAAAGTCAGAATGAAAAATTGATACAGTACAAGCATAGCCATAATTTCGGAAATACATAGGGTTATCGAACCAAACTTCACACACGACATAACCACAACTCAGGCAATTCCGCAATACCACTTATAGACCATCACTGCACCAAACACGTGCTCTGCAGAGCAAAAAATTATAGTTCATCATTAAAACTATTTCACACAATCGCCACCAGCCAATCAATTTCAAGCATAGCCATAGCGCCCTAGATAAACCCTTTCAGAGCCCTAGTTGGCTCTGAAAGTTGACCTAATTTCACGGACTTTAAGAAATTTAATCATCTCCTCTACTAATTTCAAGCATGGCCATAGCGACCGAGATATTCTCTCAATTAACGCAAACAACACCACAAATTAATGTTAATGATCCCAAATGATGCGCAATTCATCCTCCATCCTCCTCCGTGCCTGCAACTGACACAGCAGGCTCTCAAAGTTGACCTCATTTCACGGACTGTAAGAGATTTCACCATCTCCTCTACTAATTTTAAGCATAGCCATAGCGCCGAAGACATTCTCTCAATTAACGCAAACAACACCACAAACTAATGTTAATGATCCCGAAGGATGCGCAATTCAGTCCCCATCCTCCTCCGTGCCTGCAACGGACACATCAGGCTCTGAAAATTGACCTAATTTCTCGGATTCTACGAAATTTCACCATCTCCTCTACTAATCTCCGCAACCAACACCCCAGACTAGCATGTGCTGTGGCTTTTGTTATTGTTGTTGTCTCAACCGCCACAGCTGTTGTCAATTCAAAATTTCTACAACTCTGTGATCACTGCGCCATTCTCATGTCTAATGGAAAGATTTGCACGTCATAGCGTGGTCATGGCATTCATTTGACAAACAGAGAACTGTAATTCTTGAAAACTGGCAGTTGTTGGCAAAACCAGCATACCGGTTGTCAATGAATAATTCGCTATAGAAAATTCGTCTCTATGATCGAGAATGCCTGATACAGTGAACCTATACTATAAAAAAATTAGAACAGTGCGTCTGAAAAACTGGGCTGGGAGTGGGCCGGGGAAAATGGCAGCAAGGTTGAAATCTTCGCTTCTTTTGAGTGTTTTTCCTGCTTAGTTTCTTAAACTGACGCATCTAAATGCGCTCTCCTATTGAGTTGCTCATCTTATTTTTGCTAGAGTATGCATGACAATGGATTTTTTATAATGCTGGAACGTTAAGTTAATTATTACATTAAAGATAACGAATTTACTTATCGTGATCATCCTTTCTTGGGTGAACTTTATGACATTTTCACAGATAATTTCCATTGCTAAAAATGCGATTTTATGTTTTCATGTAAGAAACATGAATGACTTTCATGAACAGCTTGTGTACATGACTTAAAAGGCTTATAGGGCGATAATTGCTGCAGTCTACTGTTCTTTTTGTAAATGACGACTATGAGAGCCTCTTTCAAGCTTTAAGGCACTTTGCCTGTTGAGAGGACAGCATTGAATAACTGCAACAGGGCATTGACCATTGGTTCACCGCCAGCTGATAGGAATTCAGAATAGATATTGCCAATGCCAGGACTTTTCCCGTTCCTCATTTTGCTAATCGCTGAGGTGATTTCGCATCTTAGGATGGGTTTGATGTCATTGCACGGCGAATCTTGAACATGCAGATTTTTGCAGACACCTATGCCAAGGTTGGGTCTTGGGTTCACTCTTGGGTTTTGGGTAGTCTTGGGGGGGATACCCATGAATCTTGGGGTGCGGACCCAAGAGCTTGGGTACCCCCAAGAGTAAAGAAATTGATCATGAATGATCATTTGTAGTTTTCTTGGAAAAATTCTGCCTAAGTATATGACCACATCATGTCATAGCAAGTCATCTACATGTACATGTAAGCTTACATGTATGTACATGTAAATATGCAACCTACTTCAACCACACGATTGGTCTTTCTATGATAAAACTAAGCTATCATAAACTTTGACATAGACCTACCGTAAATGTCTATCTGATAGTTTGTTTTATTAGCTTTTTAAACTATGCTTTGATTACCTATGGCTTCCTTGTGAATTTAATCCATTAAGCTAGATGCAATGCATATTGTGTTAGACAGAATTTTGTATAAATCATTTTGCGTGAAATAAAACAAATAATACATGAAAAAATGCAATGCATTAAACCAATACCTGTATAGCACTTATGCTGTTAAATTGGTAGCCTACAACAATTCGTAGATAACTTGCTTCATATAGCCTCTTGCCTTGAAAGTTAAAAACTTCGGCCTGTATTGTTTATTCTACTATTAGACTTCATGTATTAGAAATAGAAAGATATCAGTATCATTTAATGCAGTAACATTCTTTGATGATTGCTTCTTACGATTAGTAAAAATGTCGTTATATCTACATTTGTGCTATTTTCATCTTATACGAGGTCTATGTTATGTGTGTTTCGTTTCTCGATTAGACATGTAGTAAGGAATGTAGCTTAGTCATGCATGTTGTTCTAATTAGGAAATTATTAGACTGTAGACGTAAACAAGGTTGATGATATTAAGCCCTGAGATAACCTATACCGATACTTAAAACTTTTAACTGAATGTTAATATGGCCTCAATTCCTCAATAACAAATTCATGTAATAAATACTAATTAATATGAACATTAGATACATATTAATTGGGTAGTAATATGTACAATGTGGTATGATTCAAAATATCTTCATGCAATTTTGGATCTCAATCAAAATTCGAAGCATGTTCTGGAAATTGTTGTTCCACTTCATCAGAGAAATAGCCACTCTTTGGTCCAATCTTGGGGGTACCCAAGATTAATCTTGGTCTTGGGGGTACCCCAATATGTTGATTAAAAGAAGATATTCAAAGACTGTCAACCGCTAAGCTGGTTGAGACAACAGCTGTGGCAAAAGGTATAGTATTGCCAATGGTACAGTGTTTGTACAGACATATATGATTTCAAAATTCAAACTCCTTCAACTTCAAATTTATTTGCGAGGATATCATGCAACTTGTATTGGTGATAAAAATCAACCGGTGTTCCCAAAATGACGGCCATGCTAGGTGCTTCGAAATAATAGAAACATTGTTTTTCATATTCAGCAGTTCCTAAGGATTCTAAAAAATGCACAGTTCTCAAGATTTATCTCCGAAATTTTTAAACGAAAGCATTTATTAATGCATGATGAACGTAGAGGAGTATGTCCTTCGCCCTCTCTTGACCGTTATACTGATTTCTTCGAGGTGATGATAAGTGAAACACATGGTCGTTCATGATCATAGTCAACCTAAGTGAAGTTAGTTTTGATGTATCTACTTTTCGTCATCAAGGGGTATGCCGTCACAGATGGTACTCATAGATTGACATTGTTTGTGCTTGGTGCATTTCATGGTCTCATTGGAGAATTAGAAAAATAAATGGCAATTGCGAATGATATTGTTGCAGCACATAACTGTGTTCTACATGTATGTCAACATTTGGGTGAGTTTCTGCAATGTTAAATGTGACACCGGATAGCTTGACAACTCTTACATTGATTTTCTGTGGCATACCAAGGCAGAAAATGATCTTTCCTCGCTAGAACTATGTAATTTTGACAAGAATAATGCTATGTCAACCGATCAATCTTCTATTCGCTTTGGATAAATTGATGAAATATTTTGATATATTTCCTTGGATTCATGTTCATCTCTGGTTTGACTTACTCCTACATCTCTGTCTGGATTCTTGTAGTTACTGTATAATAACCTGTCTACCGACGTGTTGGGGAAGTTTGTGTTCAAACTTAGACATGATTAGTAGAATACTATTACACCGGTTGGTGGACTGTGCAAACTCATTATCCATGTAGCGCCAAGTCATTTTATGATAACTCTCATCATTTTTCGAGGAAATCGGTATTTCCCGATTTTACTGGTTGTTCGTGTGGAGAAAGTGCTGGAAATTAGTGTACAAACTCCCTAACTAGGTAGCACCAAATTTCAGAATTTGAATTTGCATTTTGAAGTTTCAAGGAGTCTGAATTTTGAAATCACTTTTATTTGTACAAATCACAGCTTTCGTCGGAGGGGGGAACGCTTGGGAACGGAGTTCCTACCTGCCCTTCTTGTTGTGAAACGTATAGAAACGCCAAAGGGCCTCTTCGAAGCGGTGTTATTCTGAGCCAGATGGTTCATAATCATAAAGTGTTATTAACACTATTCCGAAAATCCTGAATTCATTTGTATATAATTTTTATGAAGGCCTTTTCGTTTCAAAAATGGCTACGTTTGTGTAAATATAGAATAATTAAATATTGAGTTGTGTCCTCAGTTGAAAAATGGGAACAGACCTGAAGAGCAGCTATTTCATCCAATATTAGGAATCATAAGCAGGCCTAGTTCACATCTCTCAACATCGACACAACCATGTATTGAAAGTTGCAGCCATGCTCGGGTAAATTTGAGATTTGCTATTGGCAAGTTGGGTGAAATTTCGACAGACATTCATTAAATATTATGGCAATGTTTCATAAAGTTTTTCCTCGTTTTAACTACTGGTATCTGATTAAACGTTTTTATATTTGCAGTGGCTAAATTTTCAGACGTGATATAACTAAATCCACTTTTTCTGTTCAATATTCATGTCATCTAACAATCAATTTTGAAGTATTATGAAGGTTTTTTTAAAGTAATTTCATAGTGAAAATGTTCATAAGTCTGTAAGGAGAAAATGATGCATTTTCAAAAGCTTCTGATATCAATTTTTAGGGACTAAAGGATTTGCTCACAGATGAGGCTGATTAGGCGAAAATTTGGACCTAGCAGAGATAATTGCTTTCATCGGCAATAGCAGTTCGACTTATTAAAAAACGATTGATTTTACAGACGCTGATATGTTTCTGAGAATTATAAACTGTTCTGTAAAACATCTTCTTTTGGTATTATACGAAGACCTCTTGGCTCTGTGGAAAGGAATTTAAAGCACAAAAATTGTTCTTTTGAAATACTATGCAAAAAGAACGTACCGTGTAAAGTGACAGTAGGTCTACTGTGTTAATGCTGCTAGAAGTTCATCTGTAGAACAGTTTTGTTTTGCACAATAATATATTGAATCTTTACATATCGAAGGCAAATTTCGATTAATGATTAAGCGAGAAGTTTGATGCTTTCGTGCGATACTATGCAGATCAACGTTTCCGTTTTGGGAATCATGGAAGTATCAAATATAGATTCGGTACAAAAAGACTTACGTTGAGAAAGTAGATTCGATTCACCGCGATTAAATGCAATGCAATGAGTACTATATATGCCTTGCGTACATGAGATTTCAAAATGCTAAGACAGGCGTTATTCACTAACTTTGAAAAGTGAGGTTTAGGAAATCCACCGCTTCTAGACTATGGGCCATATGTCAAAAACATAATGCGATGCACGGTAAAAGGAAAAGGCATATACCGTAAAAACGGTTTCAGATACAGGTTAAAGTTAGAGGCGATATCTGACTAGGCCTATATGAATCTTTAAGTTAATCAAGCTGGTTAGAACACCGGATAGAATGCACGGGCGTGCGACTTCTAGCATAACTCTCGGATACTCCATTATATACATAAACTTTCGACCACAGAAGATGCAGGTACGCCGAATATTTCAAATTTTTTTTAGTTTACAATTTTGTGCTTTCGATCAAAGAACTTCAGCTAGCTTTTTATTTTCTCAAGCGATGGCAATTAGCGCTAGAAAATCTTGATTCCGATAGCTTTTCTCAAGTTTGGTTAGATGAACTCAACCGGATCATGTCCAGACAGCATTTACGTGTTTATGACGCTCAACTGCTCAGATTATAAAGATGTCGTAATGGCAACACACTCCATCTTACTCAACATTTCATATGCACTAAACCAATTTTGCATTGACATCATTGCCTTTAAGCCATGAAAATGCGTAAAATGATTTAGATCAATTATTCGAGTTGATTATCCATTAGCTGAATCGGTTGTCATTATGAGAGGAAACATCGTTAATATTGTTTTGATCATTCATAAGTCACAAGTTTATTGTCAAAAATATAGGACAAACATAAATGGTAAATGCCAATGATGGGTATGATATAAGTGAAAAGACCGACTCTTGTTAATGTGATGACGATTGTTTCACTAATGTACATCTGAACATTTTCGAATACATGACTAAGAATGACCATCAGCAAAATTCAGGATAATTCATGTAATAAGCAAATTGAAAATGTCCTCGAATTTTGTATTTGTAGCAGAAAATGTCCTGCAATTGTCCTGGAATTTTCCGACCGAAAGTCTCCGGATTCCCTGATCAAGGAAGTTATGGCTATGCTTGAAATTAGTAGAGGAGATGGTGAAATTTCGTAAAATCCGTGAAATTAGGTCAACTTTGAGAGCCTGCTGTGTCCGTTGCAGGCACGGAGGAGGATGGAGGATGAATTGCGCATCCTTTGGGATCATTAACATTAGTTTGTGGTGTTGTTTGCGTTAATTGAGAGAATATCTCGGTCGCTATGGCCATGCTTGAAATTAGTAGAGGAGATGGTGAAATTTCGTAGAATCCATGAAATGAGGTCAACTTTGAGAGCCTGCTGTGTCCGTTGCAGGGCAAGCAGGACAATGGGGACTGAATTGCGCATCCTTTGGGATCATCAACATAAGTTTGTGGTGTTGTTTGCGTTAATTGAGAGAATGTCTTCGGCGCTATGGCTATGCTTGAAATTGATTGGCTGGTGGCGATTGTGTGAAATAGTTTTAATGATGAGCTATAGTGTTTTGCTCTGCTGAGCACGTGTTTGGTGCAGTGCTGGTCTATAGGTGGTATTGCGCTATTGCCTGAGTTGTGGTTATGTCGTGTGTGAAGTTTGGTTTGATAACCTTCTGTATTTCCGAACTTTTCTCTCGTTTGAGCTATTACACTTAATTTCCACTCTTTCATTTTTCCTAACCCCCCTTTTATTATCATATGACTGTCATAACCTTTGAAGTTATGAAAAATAACGGGTAGTCTCAGTCTCAGTGAAAAATTACATCTTGTACATAGCGCGTTTCTAAATTTACCAGTGATGTGATCATGGTCGCGCACTTTCTTTATTTTATCTTCATCAAACGTTTTATTACATTTTGGGCAGACTTTACAACTTTCAAATTTTACTTGATCATCTGCTGACATATTCAATGATCTGCGTTGGAGTTCACTATCATATTTTTGCTGAAATTTGACAGCGCTTTCGAGGAATTGTAAGAATTTATGTATACAATCCTCACCTTGCCAGACGTGCATTTTATTATTTTTATTTTTAAAGTAATCATGCCATACCTCATAACATGATATGGCTGCCGCTTTATGGGTGTTATCATCAATATAGCATTCGATGTCAGCATAGATGACACGAAGAGGACTTAATTCATCACCTTTCTCTCTATATGAAAACTCTTTATCTTTGGGCATGCATTCTATACTCACTGACATAAATAATGAAACCAACTATCATTGACTTGAATGGAAGTTTGTTTCATTTTTTTCTATGGTTTGAGATGATATCTCTCTTTCTATGTATCACCATTGAACTCCATATGATAAGGGAAATGATATAGGACCATCAAATTTCAAAATTTGATATTGATCACAGTAACAGCTAGAAGTTGAACAGAATCACCACCTACTGCTGACCAGATTTGACTTATGAAATGGCGCACGATAACTTTACCAGAGGAATGGCAATTGGGATGATGCGTTGTGGGAAAAGTTCTACAACTGTTGCGAAAGAATTGAAAATTTGAAGGGTCGTTGTATGGAGGTGGTGGTGTCGTTGGAAAGCAGAGGGAAATGTGGAGAAGAAGACCGGATCAGGAAGACCAAGGGTATCATCCAAGCGGACAGATGCATGCTTAGTTTTAGCTGCTAAAAGAAACAGATTTGTGTCCGTCCCGAAGCTAATTGTGTACTGGAAGGTTGCTGGGAACGTTGCCTGTAGCGTTCGAACTGCTTATCGAAGATTGCGAGAAGCTGGTATACAGTCTCGACGACCCGCTGTGAGAATTCCGCTGAGCCTGGAACATCGAAGGAGACGAGTGACGTGGTGTCAAGGTCATCAGTCGTGGAGTGACAGTCAGTGGGAACGTGTGCTCTGGACTGATGAATCGAGGTTTACTCTCGATTTCAACGATGGTCGGATCCGTGTTCATCGCTTGCCAAGTGAACGATTTGCTCCATGTTGCGTCAAAGAACACGACCGGTATGGCGGCGGTAGTGTCATGGTTTGGGCCGGTATCTGGCACAATGGAAAAACACCAGCAATCGTAGTGAAAGGAACATTGACAGGACAGCGATATGCCGACGAGATCGTGACACCGGTCGTGGTTCCAGCAGTGACATCGAATCAATTGATTTTTCAGGATGACAACGCAAGGCCCCATCGCGCTTCAGTGGTCTCCAACAGGATAGCAAGCAGTGGAATCCCAACCTTGGAATGGCCCTCACGTTCTCCCGACCTCTCCCCCATCGAGCACTTCTGGGATGAACTTGGTCGCAGAGTGAGGGAGAGGTACAACCACCCACCAGTGTCTTTGAAGATGTTGGCCGACAGACTGATCGAGCAGTGGAACCTCTTAGACCTGGCATTCATCCAGCGACTGTGCTCATCCATGCCCTCACGCATCGATGCCTGTTCGGATGCTCGCGGTGGTCACACCCGTTTCTAACTTAAGTTGATAAAATCATGAGTATCAAATTAAATGTTTTTGAGTAAAGCATTCGAGTTCTCCTTTTACAAACAACAAACAAACGTACAGTACAACCAAGTTTAAGTCATAAGTATTCATATCAGGACTTGTTTCATTCTTTTTGTCACTGAGTATATTTGCAGTTTACC
The DNA here is from genome assembly GCA_907163375.1 of Prostheceraeus crozeri. Lineage (NCBI taxonomy): Eukaryota > Metazoa > Platyhelminthes > Polycladida > Euryleptidae > Prostheceraeus > Prostheceraeus crozeri. Next base: position 230,411 of record CAJQUW010007426.1, on the reverse strand, counting down.
TCGCTTACACCATTCATAATGTGTTTCAAATTTATCTTTTGACCAGAAGGGGTGCATAAACGGTCACATATGAAATACTCTCCTCTTCTAGATGTTAAGTGGGAATATAGTCAAGTCATTTTAGGAATACCACAGTAATGCCAATTTTCACTATCATTTTGATATACTAGCAGGAGATTGACTACCCGATCATAAGTTGATGAACGGTTGTTGTAGCGCACACCCTTAAGCCCCTCTTGCCGGATGTGTACAACTATTTTAATTTCATTTAATTTTTCAAATTTCTCTATATCTTTAAACTTCAAGGCCTCGCTATTGCTGTCATCAAACTTCAATTCATTCTCCCATTCATGATATTTGCTTCTACGGAAACGGTTGTTCTGTACATCATGATAGTGGAGAATAGACAATGCCGCATATTTAAAACACTGTGATTCACAATCAACAGAAATGACTGCATTCTTAGCTCTTGACGTTTTTGGAAGATTGAAGGAGCCTCGACCACGGTAATTTTCTAAGAGATTAATTTTAAACTTGGCAGATTCTATGCCATCAAAAATTAGACCACTATCGCGCTCGTTAAATTTATCAATATTTGATTTTAGTCCTTGGATGTGAAAATTTAACCAAGCTTCTTTATCGACTACCTCTGTAGCAGGAGAGGAGGGTGTGTAAAACACCAACCTCTGTACTATTTCACCAGTATGATAATCAACTTTAAGCTTTTATTCTAAACTGCTCTAAATTATGAAAGAGCGCATCTATCAATGTTGAATTTTGATGGAACCACTCCGGAAAATGAGCAATAGTCTCTGAGGATTCCATATGGTAATTTCTCACTACATTATTGAGCGATACTTCAGTTAGTCGAATAGGGGAGGTGCTGTTGCTATAACTATCATATGTGTGTGTGTGGTGAAGTCTATGTGAAGATAATTCAAAACCTGTTTCAAAAGATTGGAAACAAAAGTCACAAGTAAAGGAGACATGTTGAATAGAATCATCCTCACCTCGGGAGATTGATGATGGTTTGGGTTGACACACACGTTGTCTGATGTGTCGGGTGAGATCGCGCTTCCTCGTAAAGATATGCCCACAATCAGCACATGTTTTGGATGCTTCCCGTGACTGCGCACTTGAGTTGGAACTGTCATCATCTGGAGGAGAAATCATTCTGTCATCTCTATTGAAGTCATAGTTTATTTTTACAACCTACCTTCACTCAACAGTTGTAAAGCTTCCTCGAGAAGGGAGCGCTTTGATGATGAAGTAGATGCCTGAAATTGAGAAAGATGCTATTAACCTAACGTTTAACGGAGATGAGTGATGAAATCCTTAACTTACCATTTCAACGAAATTAAGTCAAAATCTGATACTTTGATAGTCAGAATGTAGTAATTGACTCAAACCAAAATAGGATGCGTCAGCAACGTTACTCGTAGATTATATTTGAGTGGAGAGAAAAGCTCACTTAGAGTTAATATATCTCAAATATCGAATGAAATCTAGTCTATTTTTCCCTTTTATATACTCCCATACTCAACATTCATTGGCTATTCATTTTGATTGGTTGCTTGCTTATACTTAAGGACTAAGAAATCAAGTTTATGGCATACATTTCAAAGTCATGGATTCACCATCAACTCTCTCGCATGAATCACCAGTGTCTGCATCAAGCATGCCAACTTGCCCATCCGCTCCGAAAAAGGCAACGGTGGAGAAGCAGAGAAGGCTGGATGATATTCCAAAGTTGGAATTACCAGATGGACAAAGATTGGAGAAAGAAGAGTTAGTAATGATTTATGTGCGATGGAAATACCTGCTTTACAATCAGGAAGCTGTAAAAACGGAAACTGACATTAACCTTCTCCATGATATACGGAGATGGTACAGTCCATCATCCCAACCCCAGAATGAAGTGGAATGGAATTACATCTATGTTGTGTTGGTCGCAGCAGAGGAACGATTAAGGCAGTTGAAGTGCAACTGCAGTGGTTGTGAGAATTTATGGGACAATGTGACTTCCGAGCAGGGTTGCCAACTCGGTCACTATTTAGTGACCGGTCACTAAAGGTCACTATTTTTTCCCAAGTCACTAAAAATAGTGACCCCTTATTTCAAAACTAAAGAGAATTGAATAATAAAAAATCACTAATTTAAGTATGAATATATACACATAAAGTATATAGATAAATTAAAAAAATCAACGTAGTCTCAAGATAAAATCGTTTATTCACGAATTTTCGTCTAAGACTTCATCAGGTGAACGAAGTAAATGTACATGAAGTGAAATGACATTACATTATAAAGAAAAGTAACAAGAGTTCAACACGTGTATGCCCAGGCGGCATCATTATCTTCTCACATTTATCTGAGGCTTAACAGCTTCAATTGTTGACATTTCCACACGGCGGCGATGATAAGAATCAAAGAGCCCGCGGGAGATAATTGAAGGAGAAATATGGCGTAACAGAAGGGAGCAATTGTGTTTAATTTTAAACTGATGGAAAACTTGGCTGCTGGTTGTATGTAGGTGTTCATCAATTCTTTTTCTGAAAGTGCGATGCGTTTCGCCTACATAACTTTCCGAACAGATATTGCAGACAATTTTGTAGACAATATTTTTAGAATTGCATAAATTCTGGCCTTTACAAACACAGCGACAAACACATAAAGTATCTATACATTAAGCTCAGCTCTGTATGCGCTCGTATTAATGTTATACCTGAATGGGCGTATTTCAGAATGAAGAGAAACAAATAGAGAACAAAAACATCCACTCCAAAAGCAAGGCTTATTTTCAAGCACAGCACAAAAGTTCTTGGGTTGAAAAGCTCTTACTCTTTCAGCCCCACGAGATTCTTGGATGTTTTTCGAGTTTTGGAAACACTTCTTGACCAGTTTCCTGTCGTCTGCAAACTGGTAAAAATATGCAGCATCAGTGATCTGAAAAGTATTGTCAGTCAACCACTCTTGCTGATTCATCTCGACCAATTTGTCATTCACCATAAACCTCTTTATGATCTCACATCTTCAATACAGGCCAATGGTTTGGGTGTACATGCAACTTTAGAACTCATTTTGGGTTTCCTGTCAAAGTTGCGATTTCGGATGGGAAATTCCATCTCTTTGCAACCGAGCGATTACTGTGACGAATTGTTTGATTGGAACGATGAACCGATCAGTGTAGAATCGAAAGACGAGTAGCTTTTCTTCTCTGAAACGCATCGCCATGTCGAAACCAAATTGCCAGATCTGTGGGTTTCGTACAACGAGGTGTTGTACCTTCGGTGCTTGAAACGGTTCAAAACTTTTCTTCAATCTGATGTAACTCTTGGATCTTACATTTTCTACGCGAAGAAGAAGAACATCACAAACACTGACAAGAAAAAAATTTGCTGAGCTCTCCAAAGCATTACATGTTCCAGCTTTGGCTGTCATCGATGAACTCTGCGACATGCAGTCCAAACATCCAGATGATATTTCGTTAACTGTTGTCGATGACTCAAACTCATTTCCAAAGCTGATGATCTTAGTTGAATCGTTTCTGCTGGTCGTTACTCACAACATGGAAGTCGAACGTGGCTTTTCTGCGTTGAAATCCGCTGAATATTTGAATCAAAGTAGGATGCGATCCTTGCTTTATAATTCTGTTCGTTTCGTGAGGGTCCGCTTCGACCGCTCCAATTTTGAATGCTTTGTTCCGCCCGAACGTTTTTTGGAACGGATACAAAAGGCTGGAACACAGTACAAGAACGAATCCAAACAATTGGCTTTGTGCAGAATTGAACGTGCTTCTCAAACGCGCTCCCTTCAGGAATCTGTTGGCGTCTTCGAAAGACACACACCAAATGAACTGAAAAGAAACATTCAAGCGGTGGACAAAGAGTTGAATGAGACGAGACAGCGAGTGGAGCATTTGGAAGAAAAGAAACGTCGCCTGCATTTGGAGCAATCAAGTGTGTCTACCCGTTACAACAGAATTTCTGAAAATATAATCGATTCAATGTTCTCGAATTGACTAAAAAGCCCTTTTTCGGTCTTCTCTTGCCGATGTGACCAGTCAATGTTTTAAGTAGCTTTGAAGCAAATTTTTAAGTAGAGTAAATTGCGCTTGTTGTAATTGTAAAAATTGTGTGCATCGTTTAAATTGTAAAAATAAAAATTTCACATTTGGAAGTGTACGGTAATTAAATTATGTTGACGATCTGTGAACTGGATCTTAACTTATGTGACGATCTTGTCTGGTTTCGAAATTATCTCGGTAGTACTCTTGGAAGTATATTTGCTTCTGCTAATTGTTTTCATTATATTGTGATTTTTTAACCTTACAAATATCCCGAAGAATCCTTGATAAGTATAAGAAAATACAGAGAGAAGTCAGTGCATATCCGCAATTTTGATTTATCATTTATGTACATGTACATAATGTTCAAGAATCTTTCATACATGTATACTCGTACATTGTAAACAACAAACTCCATAGAAATAACTTAACATTTTGATAATGTATCCGAAATAAGATAAATTTATTATTTGAATCAACTTATAGTAAATTCGGTTTACACGTATGCACTGCATTTTGTGATAATATGACATGGAAATAAACAAAAAACGACTTATAGATTAAATATTGATCAACTTGCGTAGAACAGATTAAATTCATGTTTTTTTTCAAATTCTACATAAACCACGAAGTATGGTCACTATTTTTGTCGATGTGAGTTGGCAACCCTGCTTCCGAGGAACTTTTGAATTATTTGTAAATTTCTTAATAAATGTTTATTTGCTTCATCTGTCTGTTTTCACTTATTTCTGGGCAATGTAGCATACATAATCATTAACATCATAGTGAAAATCTGATAATTTGACAGCTCAGTATAAATCATACCAGTTGATGATAGATACAATCATTTTTTCCTAAGTACTGCTTCTATCACTGAGGATAAATGATAAAGGGATTGAATATCAAAAACAGAGACATGTAGTATTTAGGTTTATTTACAGTTGAAGCACATATACTTTATAGCGAGGAAAAATCAAGTGGAAGAACCTTTAAGTCATTGTAGACTTTGTAGCACCTTGGACGTTTAGGGGCATCTGGCGCTCTTCTCACGCGCGTTGTTTTCGGTGTCCACTCTTCATCTATCCAGACAATTCTTACAGTCTTGCTTTTGTCGCAAGTCTCCTTCTGATCACACTTGTCTTCATCACACCACTCATTGACGATCACAAAATTGCATGGTGTTTCTGAGTTTGTCATCTTGGCGTGCTAGTTCGTATAATGTGAGTAAGAGTGCTGGAATCATCCGACTTATGTAGTCTTCATCTAAATTAGAATCATTCTGATTGGTTGTTGAGGAATTCATTGTTGAAAAACATATAAAGTCAGAAAATTGAAACACTTTTCATTCTCATCTATCTCATGATGGAAGGTACATCTCCCGCCTTATAGATCTTCAACAAAATCTTTGAAGTGGTCGACGAGTGGGATGAAGGAGACTTGTGATAAAGGCAAGATTGTGCAAGTTGTGTGGAGTAATGGTGATTTTACACCAAAAACAACGCGCGTGAGAAGAGCGCCCGATGCCCCAAAACGACCAAGGTGCTACAAAGTCTACAATGACTTAAAGGTTCTTCCACTTGACTTTTCCTCGCTATAAAGTATATGTGCTTCAATTGTAAATAAACCTACATACTACATGTCTTTGTTTTGCAATGTATTTATCTAGAAATGGAAATAAATGGAGGAATTTAGATATGGGGTTAGTTAACACATTTATTATCGGTCTACTTTTCTATCAACAGAGATCGCACCATTAGAGAAGATAGAAAGTGATTTTGTATACGTGTGGCGTAAGAGTGACCTCCCATTTCATTCCTTCATCATTTAGCCTCCATGATAGAGGCAGTTCTTAAAAGAACTCATGGCTCATTCTCAGATAACGTTCGCAATGGAGAATTAAAAAAGTAACTTGTGGCAGATAGCCAAGACTCAACCGATTGGCGTTCAAACTGCTACGTTGAGAACTGTGTCAAATGCCCAACATGAGTTGCCCCTGAGGTTTCGGTCTAAAATATGACACACTCCCTTGCCACACTTATCACTACGATATCATCCGCTGTCTCAAGAGAGATCGCCCACCAACAGGAAGAATTATACCGAAATCCTCCTTAACATGCAACGTTTAAGTTGACTGATCGCAGATACAACTTTGTGATTTTATTTTTTATTTGTATGATAGATTCAGTCAGACCGAAGTCTGTCCAGGGCAAACCACGTGGAGGTACTATCATATTTTGCCCCATGGTGGTCTTTAAAAAGACCGTTGGTTCGTTCTCGGGATATGAATAGACTTAGGTTTGGCCGATTCCGCTGAGAGCGACTTGTAATCTCTCTATGTCAGCGGCATCGACCTCCTCTACTATAAGCTGACTGTTAGAGGGCGGTGTATACCCCCCACTCTGTTGAATTGGCATCATCGTCAGTTGTTGATGAGCCAATTCGAGCAAGATTGTTATAGACTCGCTCTCGCTCCTCCATCTCTAGAATCTCAATAAATAAATTGCTCGGTCTAAGCCGAGGCTTGTCAGGAGAGCTGACTGTCGTCTTAGGTGTTTTCATGATGGAGTATAGAATGAAAATGAAAGAGAGGCAATGGTTTATATACCCCTCTGATACAAAGACATGACTCAGTCTTCCTAACTATGTGATAGATTCAGTCAGACCGAAGTCTGTCCAGAGCAAACCACGAGGAGGTACTATCACTCTTACTCCGTGTGGCTCTTAAAAGAGCCGTTTGGGGCGTTCTCGGGATCAAAAGATCCTACTGCCGATGTAAAAACTCTGAAAGAAAAAGAATAGGAGATTAGATGCGGTAAGGAAATGATCATGTTGAAGTAACTTACTGGGAACTTTCTTCCGGACTTTTCGGACGACGAAGTCCTCAAGCTCGCCAGTGATGTCCATATTCATGTGGAGACATCGGACTCCGTCGCCCTCGTAGCATTGCTGCGTCTGATTGGGGTCGCTCGTTATTGTCGGTACGTCGCACACATTATTTTCGAGGAGGGGAAGATGGACTTCATACACTCTTCTTTTTCTACACTTCTCACGCTCCTGCAATCGCTCCACTTCAGCCACCAACCTCTTGTTCACGCCCTTCACTTCCTCTGTTTCCTTCGCCACGCTTCGCATCCGATCTATCTCATCATCCTTCCTCAACAAATTCGCCAGCAGACTACTCACCAAACTTGCTTTCTTCATCAGCTCACTCCTTTCCACCATCCACTCTTTATCCTTCTGCCTCATACTTTCCAAATCTTCTCTCGTCACCTTATACCCTTCAGCCTTCGCAGTCAACTTCTCATTCCGCATCACTAATACTTTATTCTTCTCCTCAACCGCCCTCAATCGATCCTTCATCTTCACATATTCATCCCTCGTGTTCCCTTCCTCCCTCCGAGGCGATGATGCCGCCAACGGCTTACCCACTTCCTTTCCCTCATCCTTCCCCTTCTCCTCAAGATCACCAATGTTCCCAAACAATTCCTCCAACACGTCATCCAAATCAACATCAGCATCAGGCTTCTTGATGTCCCCTCTCAACTCCACTTCTTCCTCACTCAAACCCTTATCAGTCGCCTTGGTAACACCTTTCTCCCCCACCGCACCCTCAATCGTCGCCACTGCCACCCTTACCTCTTCCATATCTAACAAAACTCCCTCAAACCACGACTTAAACCCCTGCATACTAATATTGCCACTAGGGCACTGGTTATGGTTCCTAATGAACTCTACATCGCTCCCATCCTCACATACTACCTTATGATGCGCACACACCCTCAACAACACTTTCCTTACATGCTCGCCCACCGTCCCCTCTTTGATGTGCTTTTTGAGCTCGCTGCCTCTGGCAATACGGCCACAGCTACACTTGCCGATGAGCATTCGTGCATTGATCATTTTAGTCACAGTGACGATTCTGTAAAGATAGAGTAAAAATTTGATGGCAAGTGTTTATAGGATACTACTTGCTGATCTGCATTGAAAGACTAGGTCCAAAAACATTTGATAGCAGTCGTATAGGCGCTAGGCTCTTGAATCCGTTACAGGTATTACTCAGAGGGGATGTTATCGCAGCTCCTAGGCCTCGACCCACAAATCCAACCTCGGGCGGACAGAGCGTGCGTCATGTCACTATGTTGGTATCCGGGCCCCGATTTTGACATGAAAACCGGTGGAGTTATTTACAAGAGGAAACGTCCTAAGTCGCAGAGACTCATAAAGGCTGCTTTTTATTCAAAAACTTTAATCATCATTATTAAATACGAATTAAAATTTTCAGTATTTTAGTACTACTTATAAAACGTTTATAAGTAGTCTGTCACTTACAGCACATGAGCTGTCAAACGCTTTTTGAATCAAGTCTAAAGGACTTGTAGAAGCAAAGTTATAGCCGTTTGAAGATTTCGGCCTACTGTCATCAAATGGTCAGTCATGCTATACTGACTGACCTATAAGTCTGACTTCTTAGCTGATATCAGCAATGAAAAGTCAGAAGTCCGATATCGGACCTCAAGAGAAACGACTTACCTGTAGTCAGTTTCTAAACTTCGTGAGATTCCTCTCCCGAACTCGTACTTATATATCCTGTGAATATGCAATCGATAAGAGGGGGAGTTAGCCATTGGTTATCCAAAATTTGACGCTGAATCCAAATCTGGTCTTAGTTTTCTCGTCCGATGCTTCGTTCGCCCTCTGGAGTCCAAAACACAAAACTCAACCTCTGACGGCTCTCTGACATGACCAAAAGTCTCAATGTCACTCTCAAGCCTCAGCAAAGGAAGGTAGGGCCAAACTGTGCTTTACAATGAATTTATGGCACTCTTAGCTTTCAAACGAGCTATTGCACGACTTTCTACGATCTCTAGAACCAAAGTTGGATGAACGCTGCCGAGGGGTGGGGGGTCGAAGTTCTTCGTTGTTAGCCCTATGACGCTGGAAACAACTCTCGCAGACCCAACATTGGCCAAAAAGTCCAAATCCGCCGTCCATTTTCACGTACGAGGCTTTGTTTCGCCGCTACAGCCATTTTCTCACTCTAAAACACTCAAAAACACACCTAAACCACACCTACACCCAAGAAACACAACATGTCGACGCAGAATTTCATCAGGAAACCAAATTTAAACACAAAACAACCCTACAACCAATCCTACACACCAAAAACACAGACCGCCGCCCAAGACCAACCACGACACACCCGGTCGGTCGACCCAGAACCACATCAACCCAACTCGCGCTCCAGAGGGGGGGCGCTGTGCGCAGTTGGGAAGATTCCTTACTACTCTCAACCCCATGTAGCATCATTCTCAGTAGCAGGCGCGTCGCCAGAAAAAAAATTTTTCGGGAGGTGCCCAGGATAAATGTTACGTAATTCTTGTTTTCCCCTATCATTTCTATTTAGCATTGCAATCAATGTTATACATTTTGCAGCAGTTATAGAAATTTGACATACTATGGTAATGTACCATCACAGCGATATCAACATTCACTGTCATTTTGCATTTCATCATGTTGAAGTCAGCAAATGCAAATGGATCGGTAAAAACGCGATCGGTAAAATTCGATCATAGGAATTATCTGAAAAATAGATACAGGTGCATGAATATCAGTGATGAATAGCTATCTTAAGCTTTCAGAATATTCAGACTTAGAAGAAATCGATTATGTTGAAAATTAAGAGCAGGAGGTTATTCAGATTAGATGACTGTAAAAAAAGCGGGTCACGTCACTCCTTCTTTATATTTTTCATTATTTATATACAAAGGTATAAGAATATATTCATTCATATATATATATATACTTTGCATTGAGCACTTTACGATGCTATAGCTCATATCAAACGAGTCTATATATATATATATATATATATATATATATATATATATATATATATATTCACTCTTCCGACATATTGAGCTATGTCATTAGACAATGGGACAGGGGAGGTCACTTTTGGAACGGAATTGAAGGCTCTGATTCTTCTTTTGAACAGCACGGCTTATTCTGATCACCTTCGTCAGACACTGATTTGGTGCTATCGAGTCGAGGACGCTTCGACTCGATGCCAAAATCAAAAAGTGTCTTTCTCTTAATTCTAAGCAATGAAAAAGACGTGATTTAAACAGAAATTTCACAGCGAACGTTTTATGTCAAAGGCGAGAATAAATGAAATGAACTGATTGACATCGAGTTCAGCATTGATAAATTGACCGATGACTAAGATGCCATCGGCTGCGCCTACATTAATTATCAAGAACTCATTTTACATGTATGTCAAAAGCTTAGCTTTCTCAATTTCCTATTCCTCAGGAGGTTCTTGAAAGAAAGATGAGAAACACAATGTTTACATAACGGATTATGCTTGTGAAAAACTTTGCACTTATCTCCATGAAACAGCAGACCTGTCCTGCTTCAGCAATCAATCATGAAGCTTGTGTCAACCTGTTAGTTGACCCAAGGAATATAGGAGATCAGTGTTTATATCATTACGCCGCTCTTTGGTCAATATCCCGGCGGGCGTAACAATTATGGTCACTCCTGAAGTGTCTATTGACAAGACTTCATCTGATTAACAGATAAACACTTTCATTCATTGCTGCAGGTGTGGACGTTGTTAAAGGATCCTCAATTGAGGAAACGTGCATAATACGGATCGGATGCGCCTCCCACACGAGAAATTAGAGGCGCACGCCTTAGAATATGACTTAAATTAGTTGCTAGTTATAACTGACACTGACAAGAAATTGGATAAGCGCGGAACAGCTAACAGAAAATGCGAAAAATTTGTAAAATTGAATTTCAGGGCCACATTATAATGAGAGAGTTTACTTATCGATGTCGCCTTCTCGGGGGGCACGCCCGGTAGCCCCACCCTGACGACGCCACTGCTCAGTAGTCGTTGACACGTTGTTTTTCAGCTCCCTAGCGTCTCAGTTTGAGCCATTTCTACGGGGGTTTCAACACGACAGGCCTATGATTCCATTTTTGCACGGTCTATTTTTCATTTTACTGAACTGAATGATTGATTCCAACTGCATTTCTGTATCTTAGGCTGATTCGGTGAAGCAGGAATATTCCAACTTAATATAATCTGATCTAACGAAATATGAACTTCAGGTAAATTTCGTTGGTATTGCATGTATCAATACCAAAATTTTACTGCGTGATGTTAATTTGACATTGACAAACGTCGATTGGACGACTTCTACTGCAGTCTTCTACGAAACAAAGAAAGTTTTCAACACCTGTGGGCAGTAGTGAGGAAGATATTGGTCCTATTCCATGGTCAAGCGGCAGGAGTTGGTTTCAGCATAAACAAGGATATGCTAAAAGAGAATCTTCATGAGAGTTCTATCTTGTCGCAACGTGTGGTCCATAACGCCATTCAGTATTATGGAGAGGTTCTGTATGTTTCGCTAACTGCCTCATTGATTGAATCGGTTAAGTGTTCATCCTGGCGCACGTGTCATGGCACTCAAACTAAAAAGAAGATCAGCAAGCTAAGAAAGGCAAGCGTGTTGCTGACCGGGATTGTGAATTTAATAAGATTAAAACTCAAATTCGATCAAAAAAGAGATACGATGTGAACTTGACGATCAAGCTGCGGTGCTAAAAAAATTGAAGGCTAGCTTGTGGCCACTTGAAAACCTGATAAAAGCGTGATTCGCTTTATAACTGTGTTTGAAAAATATAGCATCATTATTTTTAAGCCTTAGTGAGACAGAACGATTTTACGGCTATGATTAATGCTTTGGCATTAGGTGTTCTATAATTAGACACAAAAGAAACAGCAAAAAGAGAAATACGAAATACATGTACTAGTAGGTAACGGTACTGTTAAAATGGCGATAACACGAGATGGTTATTTTATGACTATCATAAAAATTTTGATAATCTCCTTGATTTTTGCAATGACATCTCCTGGATTTGAAAATTCCTGATGTAGTAGACACCCTGACTGCAGCTCCTTTATCTGCTCCGTAATGTCAGTGTCACATGATAGGTTGCGAATTGCATTCAATTCAGATTGATTAATATTAGGGGTTTTAGAAGTGACTTTGTTAGATAAGTCAATGGATTCCAAAGTTTCGAACAATTTGTCCAATGTTTGACTTCTACGTAGGTATGTACGTTCTTTCTTCGTAGGTATAAAAGTAGACTTATTTTCTTACAGTGATACTTTCTTGAATATTCTGGTTGTCATTATTGTGACAAAATTCCATCAAATAAAGTCGTCTTGTATAACTTTGAATGTCAGTCTTTAATTCAAGAATGTTGCATTTTGGGGTAGCGTAGGAGTAAATTTTAGACCTTTCATTGACAAATTTCCTTCAGGTTGTTGAAAACAAATTCAAGACTTTTGGATCTACCATTATAGGTGTCTGTGTTGCCGTGTTCGTTTCTTCCGCTATGTTTTCCAAGTGGCATGATCTAAAAGAGGCTTCGATCGACTTTGATCATTCATTTATGCATGACGATCATTTATATGTGATTCATTGCAATAAGCTGAATTTTGTATATTTCTCGTTTGTTGGTACTGTAGATTCTCTCTTTGTTGGTTGTGACTTTGTTTGTTATTGAAATGGATTTCCCGATGAGTTGTTGATGTCTGACATCGTACATTTTTAATGATTGTATGAATCGAATTTCATAGCTACCGCGTATGAATTGAATTTGCTTGAATGTCGAGGATTTGTTCTCTCTGTATTTGGACGATTTCTTTTTGTAAATGGAGTTGACTTGACTGGTTTTAAGAAGTTTAATCCATATTTTCGCTCATAATCCTGGAGCCACGTAAATCTCCATCTATTAAACGAGATCGTTTCTTCTCTCTTACAATTGGCATCCTACATATTTTGCAATTTTTCATAAATGCATCCCGATGTCATCTCTCTGAGCTTTTTCTTCAATTGATCATCATAATCAAGTACATTCGTCAAGTATTTTCGGCTCTGATTTGCAGAATTTCTATTTCACCCTTTACTCGATTGATTGCGATCACCTTCTGAATTCATGTTTCCTCTTCCGTATTGTGTTTCGTATCTGATTCCAGTAAGCCATTTTTCGCTTATGAAGAAAATCATATCACAGGTAACTTATTCGCTGTTTCATTTTCTCAGCTTTCTCTGTAAGAGTGATTTCATTTAACTCGCCTTGCATTTTATAATAATCCGTCGAAAGGGATTGAGTGGGCATGTTATCATTCACTGGAAAGTGGCTGTCATTGAAATCTGTTGTATCATTATACAATTTCACACTTTCATTAAATTGTTTATTTGTCTCAATTAATTCTTGCTGTAATTCATTTGTTTCGATTATCTTGCGTATCATAATATTCATTTTTCCAACATTGTATTGTGGTAATCAGTTTCGGCAATTACCATAGAATTAGTGTTTGACCTTTTGCGAGACATCTCAAATACTGGTATATAGTAAAATATTTCATCGATATCTATAAACCACTTTTGAATTCCTTGCAACATGCTCCACTGGCATGTAACATTTATATTTCTTTCCACTAAATTTGAAATACATGTATATGCCTACTTCCCTGTACGGTAATATATATAATATATTTTTTTTTTGAAAATCGGCATCTTGAGAAGTATATATATTTTTTGTGAAACTGGCTTAATCAAGATGAATTAAAATATATTCACAAATTTTCGTGATTGCAATTGCAATACGTCATCGGGTAATAAGGTGATAGAAAGATTACAAAACATTATTTTGAAATTTATATGAAAATGAAGAAACGATGCTAATATAGTCGTGTGTACATTATGTGCTGATAAAAGAATATAAAAATGTAGATATCCTAATTACACTAACTGTTGACGAAGGTTAAAAGTGTTATTAACTGTTAGTGTAATTAGGATATCTACATTTTTATATTCTTTTATCAGCACATAAGGTACAGACGACTATATTAGCATCGTTTCTTCATTTTCATATAAATTTTAAAATAATGTTTTTTAATCTTTCTATCACCTTATTACCCGATGACGTATTGCAGTTGCAATCACGAAAATGTATTTTAATTTATCTTGATTGAGCCATTTTCACATATACATATATATATGTATGCTATTGATATCAGCACGTTTTATAATTTTGCTTTCGTGAAGATGTCCATGATCTAATCATTTTGTCTTCGCTGCTTAAATGCATAGTTTAGAGATTTCAAATCTCATTAGCAGCATTTTGTTATTTACAGCTTGAAAATGGACAGGTCGTTACCGTCCGAAACGTCGCAAAATATGAGTTACTTTACCATCAAATGGCATTCTTTTATCATCTTGAGATCAATATCGCCAGAAGAAAAAAGTCAATATAGAAAAACGGAAGGGTCTTTGCATAAATGCATAAAATTAAATCACGATATTAATTACAACAACATTTGCAAAAAAATGAATTGGTTCCAAAATACACAAAAATCAGGTTATATGATAAAAATCTGCAAAACAAAAAGGTCACTGAACAGTTTCGTTCAGAATTAGTGGATCATGAAATCAAAAAACAAAAGACAGATCTATTTTTAATGCAAAAGGAATTGACTGTTTCATTAAATATATATATGTATACGCCAAAAAATACACCCAAAGAAAACTCAAAGACGTTGATTATACAGTGTGTATATCTTTCTTGTAAGTCTGTCTTTTACTTCCATTAATTTTCAAATAAAATATATTCATTCCCTTGAGAAGGCTCTAAGAGCTGAAACCGGTTGGGAAGCTACTGAGTTTTTGAGTTTTCTTTGGGTGTATTTTTTGGCGTATAATTGGCCCATTTTGAGTTTATCCTCATTTTAATAGATATATACATGTATATACATGCATATTGTACCTATATAATACATAAATTAATTAATAGTAAATAATTAATATATAATATAAATTTATATTATACCTATGATTCTGTCAAAGAATACAGATTTTCTCTCAATCTATTGATAAATGCTATTTTTTACCTGCTATTTTACCTGCTTATAAGGAATGAGCCAATTGAATGAGAACATCAGATTCAAAGAATTAATTTAACGCTTATAAAAATCACAATTTCAATATAAGGAATGAGAAGTTCACTGACGCAAGTTACAGCTTGAATTCTTTTGCTCATGCTTTCATGCAGTCACAAGACACCTAATGTTTTTCGTCCGATATTGCTGCCCAAACGGTTATCATCAAGGGTGTTGAGGTGAACTGTTTCACATGCCTTTTCAGGTAGTGTCATTTAAGTTAAGCTGAAGGCTTTGTGTTAGCCTGTCTGTTAATCGTCGTTTGACTTCCATTTCCACGTAATGTCAAGTCTAAGTAGATGTGTGGCATGGGGTACCATCGCAGCGCAAAATATGTCGACCTGTCATCTAGCGAGGAATTGCAACATTGGTCATCCTCTGGACCTCCCGATAATCGACATTTCCGTTGCATCGCACAAGTTGACGCACTCCATCAAAGCGGACTGCTCCTCTCACCATAAGAAACCAGAACCCCTCTGAACGTTGTCCCTCTCGTGGATGCAGATACAAACAACCATCATCAGTAAAAACCAGGGCTGCGGACTCGAACTCGGACTCCGTCGTTTTTGGACGGACTCTGACTTTTTCTAGGACTCGGTCCTGCTCTTGCCAAAGGCCTGGTAAATAATTCCCTTTTTCTTGAGTCCATCCATTTTTCTTTCTCCATCAATCAGACGTTCTTTGATTTGCTTGCATGAGGCAATTGCTTTCGGACGGCTATTCTTCCAAAAAAGTTTGTTTAGTCGAAGGAAGGGTTTCACTGTTTTCGAAATAACAATTGACGTCAAATTCATGGAAATGCGTAGTTCGTTGGCAATCATTAATGTACGCTTTCTTGATTAGCTAGCCAAGTCGAAACTGAGAGTGAAACAAATATTTGGCAGAACTGAAGGCATCTGATATTCTGATGAAATCATTGACAACGTCTGGCGCATCATTGCACCCGACGATGGCGTTGGCCAAGAAATTGTGCAGCAGTCAATAAATAGATTACTTTTCTATGAATCGCAATTTTTTTGTTATATTCTCATCAACCTATGAAACGATGACTGCTTACCAACAATCTGATACTTTCACTTATCTAGATTTGATCAGTCGTAGTCAATTCGAAGCAGTTTTCAGGGTTCTGCGTCGTGCGGTTGTGAAACAACAGCATCCGTGGAAAATTCCTCGAAATATTTTCATTTTTCAAAACTAGGTTTGCATGCTTATTAACAGCTGATTTCCGTAGAGGTGCTCAGAGATCCGTGCGCGCAAATTTTGCACTTAGCAATTAGAAACGCTGGATATAAGAATACCAAGAAAATTTTCACGGTCCCTTCAATATCGTTGTAAACGGATTTCACTGTGCGAGCGCATATGCTTTGATATTTTATTTTTCACGTGTTGACTGCAAGATATAGCCTCACTTATAACATCCGAAACTAAAATAAAATCTTCAATGTATTTGTTAGCATGTTGGAACAATTTAATTTATTAATTATGCCAAACGATGCTTTATTATGGAATGTAGTATATCTGACGTTAAGTTATTGCACTAGTGTTCTTGCTGAAGAGATGAAAGATAAAGGGTTGATAATATTGTTGATAAAGGGTGCGAAAATTTAATTTTCTTGAAAATGGTGTTTCATGTTAAGCAGTGTCTCTATGTTATCAAAAGCAGCAGCAATAACATAAAGCTCCCTTTTGTAGGACGCCATTGAGTTTCCCGAGTCAGTGGAAATATTTTCTGTTTTTGATGAACAACTATGACATGCAGGTAGTAACATGTTGCATAGTACCTCATATTAATGAGCAGATTTAGCATTTTGTATTAGTATACAGTATTTGTATCATAATAAGAATTAATTATCGCAAAATTTGGGCCTTGAATAGTGCCATTCGTTTTTTAAGAATTCAAGAGATTTTCCGGTTTGACTACATATTGTCATTAATAAAATCAGACCAACATTCAGGCATAATAGTAGTCATTGATTTTGAATTGCACAATAAGCATGGGCAGTTGTGTATTCATCATCGCATTTATTTTTTTATTATTGATTCTATATTCCCTTATAATTTCAAAATTATGCCTTTTTAATATCATTAATGTCTTTATTTCTTTTAGCTATCGGCGGATAATCATATGTACTTCGAAGATCATTTTTTAATACTAATAACACTGCTACGAGTAAAAACAATAGTTTAATTAATCATTTCAGATGTGGCGCGAAGAACCAGGAATGTTAGAAATGCTTCTCTCATACATCAGCGAATATAACGACATCGTTGACTGGTCAAATTGGAGACCTGTTTTGGTTGATATCCTGTCATCGCATGAGGATATGAGACGGTAAGAATTTCAGTCGTAAGTGTCAGATTGTTTGTCAAAGTCAGTATTGTCGCTGTAGACAAAGAAATGTATCGATGGAGGCATCAGACAATATCGAAACCTCAATGTTATCGTCCAAAGAAAAGGTAAGATAGTCAGTTTCAGTAAGTGATAATATGAAGCCAAATCAGACAGGTTGGGGGAATAAACATAGCCACCGCTACAGATAGCATCATTAACCACATTTCTTAACATGCTCTATTAACAGAGCTCATCATTCATCATCTTTCATGTCTGGTCAATTCTCATTTTGCTACTGGTTAAGATTTGTAACCCTGTACAACCTGTTCATATCTACATTATATCATGCCACGTCTCCTCAATGTAAATATAATTTTCAAACTAATCATTTAAACTCCTACTAACATCAATAGAATCTTTTGTACCTGGAGATGATTGCCGGAAAGCAGTCGAAAAATGTTGTACAAGCATTCAATAATAATTGTAACGTCATAAAATGCTCCTGCCTCTTTCCAACTATAAACTTAAAAATAGCAAGGATGTTAAATGTTTTTTTAGGAATCATTCTTGAATGCCAGCACATGCAGGCTAACGAGCAGTAAATTACAAATTCACCAAAATTTTGAAATTCGCATTCAGTAACTTTAGTTGACTTCAACCATCTCAATATAGTTTCTATTACAGGGTGCTGTTTCTGAAGAGAGCTGCCAGAAGGATACACCTTCTGATAAGAAGTCACATCACGTTGGAATGTCTGCTTTTGGCATCAAGGATGAAATTTGTGATGAGTGGGAAGATTTAAATGAAGAGACTTTCATAAGAAATTCACTTGCCATGTCTTCGTATCAAAGTACCCATGCGGGTGCCGAAAACGCAGGAAAGAAACAAACATGTGAGAGATTTCTTGATGCAGTTGACTTTGATTGAGCGATGTAGTTTATTCGAAGTTTGACATTGACCTTCGGTTAAAACCAGCTGGACAGCATCGAATAATGTGCATGTGTCAAGTCTTACGTGCTCTACATCATGACGAAGTAGTCTGTATCTTCGTATGGCCAGTTGTCATCGAGGAGGGTTCTGGTTACCTTAAGCTCGTTCATTTAGGCTTTTGGGTATCCCGATCTCTCAACATCTAATTTGTAACCTACACTTCTATATGCAGCTATCTAAGGCAGCCAAGCACATTTCTTAAACTTATCATCATATACTGTGATGAAATACGGACTGATTCATAAAAGAAACGCATCAGCCTTAAACATGAGCTGAAATTCAAGCTAATGTAGCTTATTGAATATTGCACATTTTTATCTCAAATTTGGAGTATACAGGCTGTTCGCGATCTTCTGAATAATCGTTGGATTGGTCGGAATAGGCATAATCGCTGTTCATCAAAAAGTCTAGAAGTGCCACTGCTGGACTTCTGGGTATGGAGCCATATGCGAAATGATGTTTAATAAACACCCAAACATGTTCAACATACCCAACACAATTGCATGAATTGAGGCGAGGACTAATATCATTTATTTCACTTTTCCCTGGAGATATGTCATTTATCTACGGTAGATTCTGAGCATTTATTCTACAGTGTAGAATAAGTATAGGATAAAGCACTGAATCGAGGATTTAAACAGTGATAATCTACGAGTCTGAGCGAAGCGAAGACGAGTTGATGTCACTGTTTAAATCAGAGATTCAGTGATCTATCCGTATTTCTATTCCGACATCACATAGTACATCTATGATTTCTGTTACATCTATGATTTATCTATGTTACATGTAGATGTCTATAGTGCTATTACTTTAGAATTCTATGGTTTATGCAGGGAAATTAATGCATTTGTGTCATGTCTGGTGTCAGTAGCATGTCTTGTCGTTTACAGATGTCCATTCTTCACATGCATGATGCAAAAATCAACTATTACCATAGATCTGAAATTTAAAATTTTATTCTCTTCTTGATATAATAGCAATTTTTGCATTCCATGACATTAGCCAGCACATTGACGCAATCGTTCTAGAGAAAAATAAAATAAAAAATGGAAGATCAAACAACAACATCCGCAGATGAGATGAAAAGATTTGCGACAAGTTCAACAAGGGATATAGAAATGAATCAAGCCATAACAGTTCCTTAGTCAACTCGAGCAAACCAGCAATCATGTGTAAGACTTTTTAAAATGTGGCACTCAGAATGGAAAGTGAGAGATGATGGCATGCTAAAAATCTACGATGACCTGGAATACATGAGGGTTTCAGAACTGTTTGAAATATTTCATCGCAGATGAAAGAAAGCAAGATGGGTCCAAATATCCCCCTAAGTCTCTAAAAGAAGTCTTTGCTATGATACAACACTATATGAACTATGACTGTAAAAGAAACTGGTCATTTTGTAAAGATCCCGAGTTCAGTGATGCGAGGAACCAACTTGATGCGGAAATGCGACTCAGTGCAGTTGAAGGCAATGCTAGACCTCCAAAACGAGCCGAGAATATTCCTCTTTCGGACGAAGAAGACCTTTGGAAGAAAGGAATACTAGGGTCAGGAAACCCAAAACAGCTCCAGGAAACAGTTATCTTCTTGATGGGTGTTCAGCTCGGTTTGCGAGCAGCCACAGAGCACAAAGCATTGCGATTTGGTGCTGCTAGTCAACTGCAGCTTATAGAAGAAAATTCAGAAGAGGTTCTCTTGTATACAGAGACCGTTTCGAAATCCAGGAATTTCGGGATCAGGCAGTCTTGCATGGAACCAAAATCTATGAAGATATTCCCAAGAAGAACGTTCAAGGAAAGGTGCTTGATAAACTTATACAAGGAGTATGTATCGCATCGACCAATAACCGACAGAACTGAATTTCATCTAGCCTGCATCGTATCACCAAAGTCAACTGTCTGGTACAAGAATCAACCTCTCGGCATACATTCGATCGAAAAAGTTACAAAGACACTTATGAAATCTCTAAGAAAAGAAGGTTATTACACTAATACAAGTCTCCGAAGAACTGCAAAGACTCGTTCAGTTGAGGCCGGGATCCCTCGAGAAGTCACAAAGAAAAGAATTGGCCACATCTCCAATTCCGACGAAGTATATGTGGCACAAAATTTAATGGACAGACAAATGAGTGACATTCTTTCCGGAGAATATTCATCAGTTACAAGACAAGTGAATCAACAGTCAAACAACACAGACAAGTCTACATCAAATACATTTGTGTTTAATAACTGCACATTCAGTGGATGTAACTTTTGACTTCTTCTGCAGTAAGCTTTGTTATCATTCTAATACATTATAATTGTTGTGAGTTCTTTTATACCAGCGCTACAGTAGATTAAATATTAAATTAAAAGCTTCCTGGTCTGTAGGTCATTTAATCTACTATAGCAATCTCATGGGAATTTAGATTATCATATGGAGATGTATAGATATCTGAAACTTTCGTCAGTATTTAGACAGTTTTCGTCTACTTAGAAAATACACGGAGACATAGGGGATGGAGGAATAGAAATGATTCTTAGTAGATTTCATTTATCCTCAAAACTAGGATCCTGTACCGTAGTTTGTGACTTGCATAGCTACTAAATCGCGAAATAAATATGTTTTATCCCACTGATTTCATGGAGATAACCATTCAGAATAGTCATGGAGTTCAATCATGTCCAAGCTACATTCCCAAATTTTCACACTACCCAGATAAAAACGATATTATCATGCATAATGTTACGCATAAATCATTAACACTTTACAATACAATTTGAGATTTTAATAGCACTTTAAACTAGTCCTCTGCTAGAATAGTGCTCCTGGGAATATGAACAGGAAACACAAAGGAAAGTTAGGATTTAAAGTTAATTGTCACATTTGAGCAGTTATTGAAAACAGGAGCAAAAGTCACCGTTCCTTGAAACTCCTGAGCACTTTCGCAGGTCTTCGCAGGTTTCGTATACTACCGCATCCATATTTTCAAACATCGGGGTTTCCTTACTTGACGTTGGAATCAATGAACTTTCACCTTGATCGCTTGGCTTCGCATTGCTGTACAGAATTTCTGTCATTCTTTCATTATAGTGTTCGGCAGTGAAATAGCATTTGTCAGCCTTTTCAGAGATACGACCTGTCTTCGTTTGGGCAATTTCCTTTGAAACCCCGGCGTTGATCAGTCTCTGCTTTGCAGATCGGCGGAGGCTGGTATTTGAATAAAAGATTTCTTTTGAGTTTTCATTGTTTGAAAATGCACTCAAGTCTTCATAGTTAAGTGTTTTCATAAGTTCACGTGTGATTTTCTCTATGGCGTGAATTCCAAACGGACTTTGCTTGTACCATTTATCTCCTTTAGGGTTCTGCATAGGAGTCAAGTAAAAAGCATTGAGACCTTGAATTTTTTTACGATATGAAACATATAATTTGTACATGGCGATTATGCATCTGTCTGGATTTTCTTTGTTTGGGTAAATGACTGTGGTCTTTGGCTCCATTCAACTGCAATTCAAGCCAAACTTGTTGTTTTTAGATGTTCTCTCTACATACCGCAAAGTTTCTTGTCCGTTCATGATTTCCAAGAACAACTGGGAGCTATCACCGTATTCGAGATCCCTATGTTCTTGACCGGCGCGTAAGGAGAGATGGACGCCCAGATGATATATGAATGTATAGAATAACTGTCTTGGGCTCGAATAACCAAATGATCCGTTCCGCCACAGCATTTCTTCGTGTTCGTACTTTATCACAGCCGCTCTTCTTGCGGGCTTCAGGTAACCCTCCCTTGCAGATAACTTCATCTGTGCGTCTAACACTTTTCTACACTCCATAAATTCTTTATCCTTAAAAATGGACCATGATTTATGGAAAGTGTTATTGAAATGGTGCTGTATCATTGCAGCCATTTCTTTTAGTGTCTGTGGAGGATACTTTTCATGATTCTCCTTCCTCACCTCGCACAAGAAGTAACGAAGGCAAAAGTTTAAGTCACTTGTACCAAACTCATCTAGATCTTTCAAAACTTTCAATCCACCATCTAGTCTACATCTCCACTTAGTGAACCAATCTCTAAATATTTTCATTACCCATTTAACTTTCTTTGCGGTGTTTAGTGGTATTCTGTTTTCAATAAAGCTATTAATATCGCTTTCATTTACTGGAACAAATCTGTTGCTTGTTGACTGCATGCGGACTAATATCAAAATGACGACCGTACAAAATTCAAATATATACATAGCCTAGAAATCATTACTTCATATCCAAACTATGGATTACAGTATACATGTACTATCACCTGGATACGAGATTTACAAAATACAAAAGTTACCACCTAGATACTCGAGAATACATCTGTGTTTACATTCATGGAATAGCAAAATGATTTCATTTCAAGATATCATCAACATAGAGATATGGCAATTTTTTGCATTTACGATTATAATGAATAGGAATTCCATGGTAAATTCCTAGAAATTTCATAGAGCATAGATCGTGAAATAAATATGTTTTATCCCACTGATTTCATGGACATAAATGTCGAATCTACTCGTAGATTCTGAACATGTAACCCACTCTGACGATGAATTACCCTGATATCTACTTAAAATTCTCACTATATACTTCTCCGGCCAAAAGACAATGGATATGTCAAAGTAGTAATGTTTTATAACATTGGAAAGAAGGCATAGTACTATGTCATCTGCATCACGTCTCTTTGATCTCATTGCTTAGAAAAATTATTGCTTGTTGTAGTATGTCCACGGCAGTGAAAATTTGCATCTGATAGCAACTGTGTGATGCAACCACAATTGATCCATCATTCGAAGAGCAGCAGGAATTAAAACAGAATTATAAGAATTAGGTTAAGAAATTTATGGTATTTTGTAGTCAATGAAGTAAAGTCAAGAAAAATATAACAGTATTTGCTATCATAATCTGATGCCATTGATCCTACCAGTTGCATTTTGGAATGAAATAATAAGCAAATAAATACGTAAAAGATGGAATACGCTCTTTTTGGTTGCCAGTTCATATTGCTTAAATGATTTACGCCATATACTTAATAGCTCAAGCTTTTGGTGTTGAATGAAAAATACTTTTGGACTATTATAGAAACATAAATACAAAGAGGCAATTTTCTCTGTGTGGGCAGCATATACAAGATATACATGCATACTTTATATATTTACATGACTGATTTCATTTTCGTTACTTGATACTCATACACTAAGTACTATTGCTCGTTAGCCAATGATTTCATTGAATTATAAATACATTCCAGCTATCATGCGACTTTGCATGTGTTTTGTTATGTAGGCCTAGATATAAATTTCTAAATGTCACAAAAAATGAACTATTTGCAGATTAAAAAATTCTAGCATGAGTAGGTAAATAAATGAGAGAATATGCAATTCGTGTTCATTTTTATCCATTCAGTAGTTTAGAATTTAGATATTGAAATGGCAAGAATAAATGTGATGAAGACTTACTTTGTGCTGTTGAGGTGGTCGTCAATTCAAGATGGAACCCTTCGGTCATCGTCCTTTCGTTTAGTTGAGATAATATTGTAGTAGTAAGTAAAACTCCACTTCTGGACCGCGCAAGATGGCCGCCGTCGCTGACGTCCCCCCCCTCTGGAACGGCAGAGTGTCGTGGTCGGCCGCCGTGGTGCTTTGAGTCTGACGTCCCCCCCCCCTCTGGAACGACAGAGTGTCGTGGTGTGCCGGCCAAGTGCGTCCGCCAGGTTCGCTGACGTCCCCCCCTGGTCGGCCGTCGTATAGCGCGCGGTGATGTGCTGTCCAGGTTGGCGTGGTGTGCCGGCCAGGTTGGGAGGGTGGACTGTTGTAGCTCACCTGAAAAAATCCTAAGTGTCAGAGTGGCTTTGTATGGGTAAAATTTTGAAAATTTTCCAAAGTGTGTCATTTCGACCTGG
The DNA here is from genome assembly GCA_907163375.1 of Prostheceraeus crozeri. Classification (NCBI taxonomy): domain Eukaryota; kingdom Metazoa; phylum Platyhelminthes; order Polycladida; family Euryleptidae; genus Prostheceraeus; species Prostheceraeus crozeri. Next base: position 206,089 of record CAJQUW010007426.1, on the reverse strand, counting down.
GACCTTCACCAAAACATTTTTCATCAAATTCACTGACCCCCCCCCCCCCCGACAGCAATCTTCTAACTTTGGTTCTAGTGGACGGATTTTGTCTTACAGCTACTCGTTTGAAAGAGGAGAAAAAACTGCTCGACGCCATTTTTGCCGCGAGTCAATCGGACCAGCCGTTCAAAAGTTAGAGCTGTTACAAGATTTTAGGTCGGAGCTCACCTGAAAAAATCCTAAGTGTCAGAGTGGCTGTGTATGGGTAAAATTTTGAAAATTTTCCAAAGTGTGTCATTTCGACCTGGGACCTTCACCAAAACATTTTTCATCAAATTTCACTGACCCCCCCTCGGGAGAGCTAGCTTCGATCTTCGCTTCTAGTGGACGGATTTTGTCGTGCAATAGCTCGTTTGAAAGCTAAGAGTGAGACAAATTCAGTGAAAGAAACGCCTTGTTCATATTTGTCTTCGTTTAGATGTGAGACGCCATTTAAGATTTTGGGAGATTGACGAAAAACGACAGTTAGAATTTCCCGAAGAAACAGCTCCAGCGGGCGAATGAAGGCTCGGATTGGTAAACGGAGGCCAGATTTGGAATCAGCTTGATGTCATTATCCAATGAGGATCATCATCCAATGAGAATCAAGCATTTCTATATAAATAGCGAGCCTTCCACAGTGAGAATCATTCCATCGTTGAATCACACGAGTGACGGACGCACATTTTCTCTCTCTAGTTCCCTATTCTATTATCCAACTAAAATGGTAAGTCGCTACTTTCCTCCCTATCCTCCCTTGAACGTAAACTTAATCAATCTTTTTCATTTTCAGGCATCTAATCCATCTGCTGCACTAGTAGGACAAAATTGCGGTCAAACGTTACAAGGTTCGCTACGATCAGATCATCTACAACTGAGGCCAGTGGAAGAAACAACCAAGGTACATAATCCTACACCGCTACAGCGTAAATTTAAACAAGTCTTGCGTTATGACGATCATGGTGTAGTACTCCAAACGGGAATGCTCCCTTCCACGGATGTCAAGATAATGCACAATCAGTATGGGGACTACATACTGATCCCCGTGAGTCCGTACATTCGCCACCAACTTGATATTATTGAGGAGTACGTGACATTAAATATGGACATTCCTACTCCTCTTGCTCAAGAGTGGAAGGCGAGAGATGACAAGGATACTCCCTATAGAAAGATTTGGGATGGTAATCAAATTTGCCTACCGGTATCACATTGGTGCACTTACTATAAGAAGGAGGGAGATCATTCAACACCCATCACATGCGACGAGCTCGGAGAAGGTGCTTGGGATATCCTTTTCAAAGTGAATGGGCTATATTATGGTCGTCACAAGGATAATAAAATAGTCTCTCTCTCCATGCATATGGAATCCATCCTATATATTCCAAAACCACCCAACGTGGACGACATAATTGATCAAATCCTTAACAGCAGTGGTACGAAGCGCAAGTCGGAGAAGAATGCTGCATCAAAACGCAAATCAAAGAAGGAGAATTACTAGTCCTTTCCTAACTCTACCCTATGACAATTCGCTTATGTGCTTTGAGTGTCGTAGACGTGGTCTTATTAGATCCATTTTACTTCTTCGTTGCCATCATATCATTTGTGTATTTTGTCGTGAAAAGCATCGATGTAATTCTTCATTTTGTAATATGTTATAGAACGTTTCCTTAGATGTGTAAATTTCCGTTTTAGGCTTCTATCATCATTTTTATGGATTGTGAGGGTGAACCTGTGCAGGAGCTCAGTGCAGCTCAGTGCTATTGCTATGAACAATTGGACATATCAGATTGTCAGTGTCTATCATCAACATGCCAACTGCAATCCCAATGTTGATCAATGGGCGAGAAAACACATTCATGGACTTAATCTGAAATATTTGCAAGACTATGGCTTTTCTTGTGAGAGTGCTCTTCTTATTGACTTTAAACGATGGTTAGCTGCTTTCAATGTTATACGCATCTTTTGTAATAATCCTGGTAAGGAGAGGAAAGTATTTCCCAATCTAATCATTGATGATATTTTGCTCCCACCTTGGGATAGTAGAGTGAATCAACATTATCATGAAGTCACGAAACGTTTTAAGGATTTGTCTGTTCGTTGTAGTAGCTACGTTCATAACCAATGCTTCTTTCCTCCTTACCTCAGCACTGCCAAAGTCCTGTATGGTTATCATTGCTCGCTGTATGATAGTTACCAGCTGTATCTATTTTATCTCTTTCAAACCATTGATTTATAATGCATGCTTGTTACTATTATTCAATAAATGTTACTATGAGAAGAGTTGTTTTCATGCAATGGATGGGTTAGATAAAGGGCGATCATGTCTTTCTCAAACGACTGCGGAACATTACATTTTCATAGGCAAAGTTTAAAAGGAGCTGTTCAAGATTATGTGATAAATTTTCATAAAGATGAGACCGACATCGAAGCAGTGGTCGATGATGCTAGCACTCTATTTCTAGAGTTAATGAATACATTCTCTGATAGCATTGTCATGGCGCGATTAGTATCGAAAATTAAGTTTAGTCATTTTGGAAAGGAAGAGGTGGAAAGTCGCTCTTTCCATTTTGCTTCTTATTCAATGGAAGTGGTAGATCACCCCGAAGAATTTTTTAAAAGACATATGATAAAAATTGCTGAACGTCTTAACGCATTTAACCATCATGGTAGCAGTCTAGTGATTGAAGCGATTTCAGATATTCACATTCAACTTTCCATAAAGAAAAATTGAAAATGCAGTGGTACTTGATTGTAGCACAACTGGTTTTCGAGCTATGTCTGCTCACTCTCGAAGTATATTCCTTCTGTACATGCGTCTATTATTTAGAAAAGGCTAGCAAATTCAGATCTTCAAAAAGACTTGCTATAGACATCAGTAACGGTGAAACTATGTGTTGTGATGTATGTAAGCGAAAGGATGGAAATGAAAAGCGCATCTTCAAGAGATGTAAGCACGCTTTTTGTCAACGCTGTTTCATACGTAATTGCATTCAACTTTGCAAATGTAACCACTGTGATATTGCTCATTTCGAGTGTCACTTATGTCGCAATAGTTAGTACCTATGCAAATGTGGTAAAGATAGGTTTTAGCAAAGACTAACACGGAAAATGGCGAAACGTAAAAGTCAAAAGTCTTCAAAGTTTTCTTCAGCCATTCAAGCTCTCCGACGAATGAAAGCAAATCAGCGATACAATGCTATACGACATGCCAACGATAAATTCATTCGTGAAATTATTTCTCATGTCAGAAAGTTGAGGACGAAGAAATTAGCGCCAAAACAACGAAAGTTACTTAAGCGATATGCCACAAAATTGCGTTTCATCTCCAATCCTAAAGTCACCCTTCAAAGAAAGAGGAAAACTCTAACACAAAAGGGCGGTTTCCTTTCAGCAATACTTCCAATGATAGCTCCTGCCGTGGGCAACCTATTGGGTAATATCTTTGGCTCTAAGCGTTAATTATGCAAATGTTGAATCTCAAAGTAATAAAATGGATTTCAGACTTCAATGTGATAAAGTTCTGACTGTATCAGGTCCATCTCATGCAGGTAAAACTGTTTTCACGCTGAATTTATTGGATAAGAGAAGGGAGTTGTTTAAGGAACCTATCAATCGAGTGATTTGGTGTTATGGTATTTATCAACCGTCGCTGTTTCAGGAATTGCAAAGTCGCAACTTTATTCGACATGAAGGAATTATTGCAGTGGATAAACTTCAGTCTAATGATGTTGTTGTATTGGATGATTTATTAAAAGAAAGTAAGAATTCCAAAGATGTTACAGATATGTTCACTCGTGCAGCACATCATAAAAGGTGCTTTATCATCTATATTACACAAAATTTGTTTCGTGATGGAAAAGAAGCTCGTACACGAAACTGAATACACACTATTATGCTATTTTCAAGAATCCGCGAGATAAAAGTCAATTTGAAATTTTAGCGCGACAAGTTGCACCCAGAGGATCAAAATCCTTAATTGAAATTTTTCAAGCAGCTACTGAAAAACCATACGGTTACTTATTCATTGACTTTACGCAAGAGTGTCCGGAAGAATTTAGATTTCGAAGTGATATTTTGAAAACTCCCATGATTATCTACAAACTATGAGTTCTTATTCTCGCATGATTGTTATTCCTCAGGATGAATATGTACAATTGACTGCCATGCAGCAAGTAAAGCAACCTCTTGCAAATCAAATGTATAGGAAAGAAATAGATTATCAGCAAAATGTTCACATCAAAGATCCACATCGTGCTGTATTATTACAGTCGGAAACTGTTGAGCAATTGAAAAACTTGAAGAATAAGATGCGTGACTCTGTATCGACTGCTACACCTTTAGCATCTCGCGCACATGCCATATCTCTTTTCAACAGTATTGAACCACATCTCAATGTAAATGATAGAGGAGAAATCATTACAGATGAAAATAAAGTGATTGATGCTTCACGTTATGAAGACTTGATTCAGTATGCGACACGTAGAAAGCGCCGTCAGGGCTATGTTCCACCTGGTTGGTCATACTTTCTTAAACTATTGAAAAAGCATAATGTACCAAAATTTGCTTTGAATAATGAGACATTGAAAGAACTTGATTCAACAGTGGCTACTGCTCCAATGCTTCAGACGATGAAAATGCCAACAAATTGGTTTAAGACGTCACCTGCTACATCCCCTCCCACACTCACTAAGCAAACAAGATGAAGAACTCGACGTAGATCTACATCACCACTAAAACTAGTAAAAGGAAAACGTAAAACAGCTCCTCCCAGGAAATACATGTTCTCAGACTATTAATATGAAGCAGATGTGTTGCTTGCCATGTAATGAGCCGCCAGAGGTGAATTTCGTTGTCACTTGCACTTGCTGCGCCAGCTCTCACAATGAAACCCCTAAGCAATGTGAACACGATCGCAAAACCGCTAAAGCTAAATGCTGCAGTTGTTGTAAATGTAGAAAGGCAAGAAAACAAAAAGATGAGAAGGAGGAAAAAGAGTCAGTCGTCATCGACTGAACGTTTGAAGTCAATCTATTATGATGTAAAGCATCCGGCAGGATTTGCATCTATCAAGAAATTATCAAAAGCGAGTGGTCTTCCACAATCACAAGTGAAACGATGGTTAAAGGGTCAGGCTACCTATACACTCCACAAACAAGCGAAAAAGAAATAACGCACCCGCCATTATATTGTTCATGACATCGATGAACAGTGGCAAGCAGATTTGTGTGATGTTGCCTCCATTTCAAAACATAACTCGGGCAATAATTTTATTTTAACCGTCATTGATATTTTCTCGCGTTATGCGTGGGCTCAACCTTTAAAAACTAAAGAAGGGAAAGGAGTAGCAAAAGCATTCCAAACAATTTTTCGAGAAGGTCGCATTCCAAAAAGAATTCAGAGTGATCAAGGAAAAGAGTTTGAAAATCAGCATGTGAGAAGATTATTTGAGAGGCATGACATTGAGTTGTTTAGTGTAAAGAGTGCTTATAAAGCTGCACTCGTTGAACGTTTTAATCGCACATTAAAAAATCGCTTGTGGCGACATTTTACTGCCAACTTGACACAAAATTGGACAAAGGTTCTACAAGATACACTCCATGCCTACAATCACTCTATCCATCGTTCTATTGGACTCAGACCAGTAGATGTAAATGCTGACAATGTAGATAAAGTGCGCGAATCATTCCAACGTAAGCGCACTCATGTGAAAAGTGATGTGAAAATTGGTGATAAAGTTCGTATCTCAAAAGTGAAAAGTGTTTTTGCTAAAGGGTACCTTCCGAATTGGACAGAGGAGGTATTTACAGTATCAAGGATTAATCAAAAAGACTCTCCGACCACCTACAAGTTGAAAGATTTCGATAATGAAGAAATTGAGGGTAGCTTTTACCGCGATGAGATTGAGGTAGTCACTGAAAGTGAAACATATTTGGTAGAGAAAATCATTCGATGTAAAAAACGGCAAGGTGAACAATGGTGTCTTGTTAAATGGACTGGTTATCCTTCAAGTATGAACTCTTGGATGCGTCGTGCCGACATCTTTCATCTAAGTGATCGACAGTGATTCATGCAAAGTTGTAACTAACAATGTTTAGGGTTTGAGCTATGAATCCAACTGCCTCATTTTATTCACGACCCTCCTATGTAAGTGGTGGATGACAAATTTACATCGGCGCTCGCCGCCAACGTGGAAGTAGCATACTTGGTGCACTGAAATCTGTTGTAGCACCTCTCATATCCAATGTCGGTAGATCTTTAAAACGAAATGTTTTAAGTAATGCCGTTGGCTTTGCTGGTGATGTTGCTAGTGATCTTTCCAGAGGTAGAAGTTTTAAGAGCAGTTTGTTGAATCGTGGGAAGGAACGCGGTTTAAAAACATTGAAGCAGACCTTTGCTGGTGTTACCCAAGGAAAGAAATCACCTAAACGAATGAAAAAAGGAAGGAGGAAACATCGCGGAGCTGGTAAGGTGCGATCTTCAGTCAAAAGGCATTAACGCAAACGTCGCAGAGGCTCTAATCATTCATCAGGCGCTAAACGACGACGCTGCCATAACTTCTAATCATGGAGTGTAAAACTTCCGGTTTTTGTTTGTTTGATCAACAAGCCATACAGACAGATATTCTTAGTTCAAGTATTGTAGATTATCATCCTCGAACAGCTGAGAATGCTGGCCCCATTGAATTTGTTATTCCTGGTGGTAGTGATGACTACATAGATTTGAGTTATGCGATGGTTGATTTGAGGTTTAGAATTCAGCAAGCAGATGGAACTGCTATTGACGATGCACGTAAAGTTGGACTGAACAATTTACCATTGACTACATTACTTCGCGATGTTTCTCTAACGATTGGAGAGCAGCAGGTGGAAGGTGGTCAAAGCGATTATCCCTATAAATCATATTTCAATCATGTATCACAGTTTCATCCAGCAGCACAAAAAAGTCATATGGAAGCCATGGGATGGTACAGAGATGAAGCAGGAAAATTTGATGTTGAAACAACCAGTGGCTTTGTAAAGCGATCTGCTATGATTAAAGATAGTAGAGTATGTCAGCTATATGGTCCGCTGAATTTAGACTTCTTTAGACAGTCAAAGTTTTTACTCTGTAATACCAGCATGCGACTCAAGCTGACATTGAATAAGCCTGAATTTGCGCTGAATGCATTTGCTAAAGTTGACAATTTTAGAATTCATGTGGAAGATATTGCACTTTACATTCGTCGAGTAGTACCGAATCCAAGTGTCATTAGAGGACATGCTGAAGGTCTTAACCGCCAAAATGCCATTTACCCCGTTCAGCATAAAAAGCTTCTCACCTTTACAATTCCTAAAGATCAAAAGAGTTTCATGAAAGATGGCCTCTTTCCATCGGAAGCACCGAAGCTCCTCATGGTGGCAATGGTTGAAAATGATGCATTTAATGGTAATATAAAGAAGAATCCTTTCAATTTTAAACACAATCAGTTAAGTGAAATTGCTTTACGTGTAAATGGTGTGAGTCATCCTGGTCCACCCTACAAACCAGATTTTGCTGCGGATCAATTTATGCGCAGTTATGTTGATTTTATGGATGTCTTTGGCTTTTACAATACGGATGACACCAACTGACTCACTATGAAAGAGTTTAAGAGTGGATATACTATTTATGCATTTGATTTGACTGCTGACAGCGATATTAGTGCACCCTATCGTCAAGCGAACGTGCCTCATAATATTCGTTTGGATTTGACGTTCAAAAGAACACTACCTGAGACGATCAATGTATTAATTTATGCAGTCTTAGATTCAAATATTGAAATTACAAAGTATCGTGACGTAATTCTTCAGTATAATCGTTAATGAGTTGGTTGACTGCTGACGATATTAAGACTAAAGTGCAGCGTAATGCAGACGAAGCGACGTTGAAAGCTTTCGATAATGTCTATTCACTCGATACCTTACCACCTGCAGTAAATCACTATCCCATCTTTATGTGCTAAACACTCATTCGCAGAATTTAGGCGGTGAGCATTGGAAAGCGATCTTTATTGGAGAAGACCGACGTGGTGAACTATTTGACTCTCTTGCTCAACCTCCAAATATACCAACACAGCAGTGGTTGAGAAAACATACGCGTCAATATCAGCGAAATGAACGCATACTACAACATCCACTTTCATCAACGTGTGGTGCTTTTGTACTGTACTTCATCTTAAAACGTTTACATGTATCTCGATTTGTATCTGTTATTCAAAACTTTTCATGTAATCCATCCTCTAATGAAAAAATGATTTGTAAGTTCTATCATGATTTGAAATAAAAACATCATGTTGGAAAAATTGTTTTTTATTTTACAATCCGCTGGGTACGTACATACTCAATGAGATAGTCTAGGATCACATTTGCTTGTACATGAGATTTTAGTCCAGTAATGATCACTTTACTATTATGAAAGATTGCCACATGCACAGGTAACCAACAACTAATGAGAGCTGCAGGAAAAAGTTCGGAATCATAACACAAATTCTAACTGCTGGTACGAATCTTCAAAAATGATACACTTTCACTCAATTGAGTAGAGATCACCATATTGTCCACAGTCAGATTCGACATCACACACCTCTCCCTCTTCCATATCCGACGTAGTAGTCTTTGTAGCTCTAAGCGCATTGACTGCGCCGATGAATGAGAAAGGGCGCCGAGAATCTGTACAGTCCCATTTGGGAAGAGTTGAAGATTCCGTGAATTGTTCATCTTCACCACTAACATTTGAGGTCGGCCCGGGTAATACTTGCTGTTTGGAAGGTGTTGGTGTAATGTGGTGAGATCGATTTTGGTGTAGAGTCTGAAGCGACGGAGAATGTTGACGATGGTGTAGCGATGGCGCTTCATGATGAAAAAATGAGTAAATTGAGCGATGTACCTTCCTTTTATACTTCTCCCAACTACCTTGATGAAATGTGAAGTTAGTATGAAGTTGGGAATGATAGAGTTGAATTCGCCGATTGTTGACCCGCAGCCAGATGCGATTTCCAATACGTGAATGTCTTTTCATATAGAAGTATTTCAAATCCTTCATGATATGATGTAGAGATTGAAAATGACGATAAGATAAAGCAAACTCTCTCACATTCCCAGTTGAATCTTTGAAATAGACGTTTCGATCATGATCCGTTTCAATACGTTGTAGGGAATCTAATTTCCAACTCATGGTGTGTGGTAGTCATGTCTGATTAAGATTTGCATAGTAGGGCGATGAACTCACGACGAATAAATGTCATGATGGAGCGATGTATGTATCTTCTATACTTCTCCCAATTGTATTTGCGAAATGAGAAACAGTTTGCGGAATGAGAATGGTAGATTTGAATTTCATTTCTGTAATGTTGAAGCCAAACTTGATCACCCAAGGAGATGAATCTTAATGTTTCAAAATATTCCAAATCCCTCATGATATCATTGAGGTTGACAAATTGTCGCCATGTTAATGTAATACCTCTTGATGAATGACCATGAGAATTTTTGAAATGTACGTTTACATCACGATCAACTCTGATATATTGTAGAGAGTCCAAAATCCAAGTCTTCATGATGTTATGCAAAGTCGTAGATCAGCAATATAAAAATGTCGTTTTATCATATTTTGCTTAGCAATGCGGCTACAAAGAGATTTGCTAGTAATCGAGCCGCACTCTTTTCTACTCCCATTGATCATACACAACAGCTAAATGGAAATTGGGAAGTGGGTGTCACTCAACTTGTTTATAGCAACTGTGTCTATACTTTTGATCATGAGGTGATGACTATTAATATGAGACGCACAGCTGCTTACCAATGTGAAAAGGGCTGCCGAGTATACATTCCACAGTGGCCAAAGAAAGATCTCTTATCATGTAAAAAGTTTATATATGATTTCTTGAATAAAGCGTGTAAACATATTGTCCAATTTACTCCGCACAATGATGATTATAATTATGTACATCATGTAGTTGAGAAAGATTGGATTGTTGGTTTAAGTCCAAGTTTAAGAAATCATTTATGTTACCTCGCTAGCGCCTTAACAAGCTATGATAATTTTAATGTTAATTACCACATAAGTGGTCATAAACAGTTAATATATCGAGAGGAAGCTTATTATGTAGATCTTATTCCAAGAAATGAGAAGACGTTGGTGAAGAAGATTGTGATTAAGCCAAGAAAGACAAACATGACTCCTGAAGCATTATTGAAGAAATTTAATTATCTCCTTCGAGTTGATGGTAAACAAGTGGCAACATTGACTTATATTAAATCATCTAATCATATTGCAATAAGTAAATTAAATGATGATGATCTAGTATTAGTTTGTTCAAAAGATTTTCATCAGTTCTTACGACATCATTCTGCAGCTGTTCATGGAAAATTTGATATGCAACATTTACCATGTGAAAGGTCAAATCAATTTGATACAGAATGGAGCGTATCTTTATACAGAAAGTGTGTAGAGCCTTTCGGTGGTATCTTACATGAAACAAGAGTGTTGATGCCTCGCATTATTACTTCGGTTAAATTGGTTGTAGATTATTTAAATGAAGTGATTAATGAGCAACATATTTCATTTTCTGAAAAAGGTGTTTTGTCTCTCACTATAAGTGGAAAAGGTATTGAACTAATTATGGATAAAACTCTAATGGACATTTTGGGTTTTGATCAAAATATCTTTAAAAGTGGTACTGTAACCAAAGCTAGTGCAGACATGTCGCTATCGCTTCGTATTAACTATTTTCAGATATATTCCAATATTGGTGAAGATGTACGTGTGGGAGATGTTGAAGCTCCATTGCTAGCAATGATACCATACCAGCCAAAAAGCTGCAGTATTTTATCTGAACATATTTTCAAGAAAGTGCATTATACAAAGCTGAAATCAAACTACATCCCACAAATTGATATTGCCATTTATGACGATGCTGGTGCGTTGATTCCTTTTCATAAAGATGCTGTGACAAGTATCACACTCCATTTCCGAATGAAGAGTTAATGCAAAAGTATGCTAATATATTTTCCAATGTGAATAATATGGAAAGTGAAAATAAGGACTCGTTTCTAATCTACTTGCCCAGTAATGCTTCTATGAATAAATTTCCCAAAAATAAACCATCAGACTATCGAGTAGAATTAAATCGTCCACTACATTTAGAAGGTGAATGGGAGGTTGGCGTTTCTAGTATTTGCTATGATAGCAATATTCAGAATGCGAATGATTTGGAAGAAATGATATTGACTCCTCGCACCCATGATGGAATAACGATGAATAATGCATTCCAGTTCCCATACAATTTAACATCAGATGGAAAGTGGAACTATGAATGGATTCAGATAAAATCAGATTCTTATGAACCATTTGGGAATGAGAAAATTATTAAAGCATTCAATAGTGGTAATACTTCCATCATGAAGAATAAAAATCAGAAAGCTTATGAGTTTACTATCTATCATTGGAGTGGGAGACAGTTCCTTCGCTTTCATTCTTTTACTAAAGGTCTTACACTGAGGTTGGATAATGAATTCTATCCACATCTTGGTTTTGGTCATGGACTACATCTAACGTCAATTGCTACTGCAAATGTTAAAAAAGTTTATTCAAATCGAATCAACAAATTTCATTATAGATTTAAAATATTTGATGAAGATGTTGTAGAATGCGAAGAACGCATCATTTTGAAAAAGCGTGGTGTTCAACCTTTATCACTTATTGAGTTAGTAAAACGATGGGATGAGACTGTGGGTAAGAAGTATGGAGAGAAAATTATGGTGGACAAAAATAAGTTGGTTATTCAGAAATATAATGACAAACTTACAGTTTATTTCTCTCCAACCTTGCGCCATTATGTAAGACATTATACACCTATTATTGGAAGCGGTGTGGTGTATGCTTCTCATGAATATCACACTAAAGCTGATTCAGTTAATGATGAATGGTGGGTGGACATCTATGGTGATCGCATCAAGAAAATTTACCAATCTTATGAAGAATCTGAAGTTGCTATCAATATAATGCCGCGTCTATATCATACAGTTGAAAGCTTCATTCATGTAGTAAATCCTTATATACAACAGAAGTTGAAGCATGTGATGAAAAGTAAATATGATGTAAAGACACACCACATTTCGTTTTCAATTGAAAATCAACGCGTTGTTCTGAAACTGGGCGATGACATTCAATGTCAATTGAGTAAAAAATTTGAAAAAACTCTTTGGTTTTTCAATGCTACAAACTGTGTTTACTGCTGTGCATACGATTGGTATAGAAACACCAATGACACTTGATAAACATGAACAGCACCTTTACATTCAAAGTGATTTGATTCTACCTATTTCTGTTGGTGAGAAAAAAGAATACATTTTACGCGATTTCATTCATGATAAAGACGCTTCATATGGAATAGTCGAGATGTTTGAATCTATTTTCTATCATCCCGTCGTCAAACAAACTATACCCTCTATTGCTATCAAAATTACCAATGGTTTACAAGAGTGCATCCATGTGAAAGATACTAAATCCCTCGTAACTTTAGTGTTTCGGAAAACAAAGTGAAGTCATTGTGATATGTTTATTGAAATAAAAATATGCGTATGAAAAAGTCTTTTCACAGATAAAGGGGGAATGGGCTGACTGTAGGCATATATTCACAAGGAAGGAACGATCTCATGCGATACATAAAACAACCATGTATATCTACAAAAAGCAACATCAAAATACTGAGTTAAAGTTGATTATGTCAATACATCTCCTGAATGTGGTAGCGTGAGTTTTAGTCTTTTGGGTGGAGGTATGTTTGTGTCAGGATGTCCATGTGGAAGAGATGTGTTATGTCCTATCCAACACCTCTTATCTTCCCATGCTGAAAGTGCTCGTTTCTTGAACGTGTACGTTTTCACAGTATGAACTTGAGATTTTAAGATTGTCATATTGACAAACGTTATAGTTTTATTTTTATAGGCCTTCTTATAGGACCGATGTTTCATTTTATGAACAATGGATTTTGATATACCTTTAGCACGCTTAATACTATCTGCACATTCTTTTAGTTTCATGGAATACATTTTAGGACGGAGGAGAATCATTTCATCTATTTCCTTTCCTGCTGTTTCATCCTTAAAACAACCAAGTTTGGCTTTATTCTGTATGGAATAGAGTGGATGAGTGGGATTGTAGTTAGATCTGTCGAAATATTTTTCTAATGACTTGCCTACTTCATTAAAATTTAAATCTTTTTGAGTGGTAATTCCTAAAAAGAAACTATCTGTATCACCACCCAGCAAGCGAACCTCTTTTACGAGAGGGCATGGTTTTAATATTTTGTAGAAGAGTTGATACATTTCAAGCTTGGAATAATCTAAAACGGCTTGCCCAATATAGATGGGTTTGCACAACTCAACTTCTGATTTTATCATTTTAACACCTACAAGATCTTCATCGATGATGTCTCTATCAATGAAAAGAGGTGATGAGGTCAATTTGTGATATTTTTGTTCATCAACGACTAGTTAGTAGTTCATACGTTTTCTAACATCCTCCATGGTCTTTCCGAAAAGACTGTTATTCTTATATTTATAAAAATCCTTTTCAAAATTATTTTGGGCGAGTGCACGTTTTTGACTGTTACTATCTATGTAGGGTTTGAGGAAGGCTTTCTGTCTAAATTTGATAATGCGGTGAACTGACTTTAGAAGCATGCCCATTTCTAAATAGAATTTTAATATGCAGAAGTGTACGAGATAATTTTTCTTATCATATTGGGTGAGTAAAAGTTTTTCGGCATGGTTTGTACCTTGGCTGTCCACACTCTGTTAAGTTATTATGAAATTGTGACATGAATGGTGAAAACATATCTTCAGTCACTTCACCAGATTCAGGTGCGAGTGGGAAATCAGCAGTTTTATTTTTAATGCTATTTGGATAAATCAAATCCACTTCAAAATAATATCCCCAATCACCTTCATCTGGAATCTTCAGTATGTTTGAAGGGTTGGAGTAATACTCAAGCTCATCTTGATTTAACCAACTAAACTCGGAATGAGGTAGTGGTTTAGACAGTGAACTGCCATATAAATTATTTTGGTCATAGTACTTTAGGTGGATATGATCATCACCTACTGTTTCAGATTTTATATGATGTTTATTTACAAATGTGAGACCACCGCGTATTCCGCGCTCAAATATATTATACATCTCCGGGTCTTGTAAGAGATGAATGGTCTCACCAGTCATTTTAAAGGCTGATTTAAAGGACATGGCTGGTAGACTGACAAAGTGGACAGGATCTAATTTGTCTTCTTCTAATGCCACTCGTCGAAATTCCTGAAAGACATCAGCCAGCAAAATAACATCTAATTCTAAGTAAGCGATCATATAATCGCCAAACGTTTTACAATCAAATTTTAACCATGCCTCTTGAGTATGTTCATAATCTTCTACTGGACAATCTTCACCCGTCAAATCGTTTTGGAATTTTTCGATGGAAGGAAGGGTTGTTTCATTTAGTTTAGACATTGAGCTAAAATACGCATAGGGAAAGACTCCTTTGCGAGTGATTATTTCATCCGTTAAGTTTGGATAGTGTTTCTTCAAAGTTTGACTATGGGGAAGAAACTTGAGATTACGAACGAGAGAAGCTAGTGACGCTGACATGAATTGGAATGAATCTTAACATTTTATTTCGAAGAAGACTTGTCTTATTTTCTTTATTTTTATCTACTGGTACTTTTGCTGTCATTGCCATGAATTTTTCTCTCGTTTGCGCTATTACATTAAACTGCCACGATTTCATCTGGCTCAACCCTCCTTTTATGAGCATATGACTGTCATAGCCCTTAAAGTTATGAAAAATGACGGGTAGTACACGACGTCTCAACCTAAGTGAAAAGTTACATTTGGAGCAGAGTGCGTTTCTAAATTTACCAGTGATGTGATCATGATCACGCACTTTCTTAATTTTATCGTCATCAAACGTTTTATAACATTTAGGACAGGATGTGCAACTTTCAAATTTTTGTTTGTATTCATCTGACATATGTAGTGACTTACGCTGCAATTGGGAATCATATGATTGTTGAAATTTAGCAGCTTTATCGAGAAATTCTAGAAATTTTGAAATGCAATCTTCACCTTGCCAAGTATGCATTTTGTTTTGCCTATTCCTAAAGTGGTCATGCCATACTTCATAGCAGGATATGGCTGCTGGCTTGTGGATGATATCATCAATGTAGCATTCTATGTCTGCGTAAATGACACGCAGGGGACTTAATTCGTCACCATTATCCCTATGTGAAAATATTTTATCTTTGGGCATGCGTTCCATTTGTAATTTACCTCGCTTGCACCATTCATAGTGAGTTTCAAATTTATCTTTACTCCAAAAGGAGCGGATGCAGCGGTCGCATACAAAATGTTCACCTCTTTTAGAATGCCCCAAGTGAGTGTACAAGCGAGAGATTTTGGGAATACCACAGTAGTTCCATTCCTCGCTATCATCTTGTTTTACTAATAAGAGGTTGACTACACGTTCATAACAAGTTGAACGTGAATTATAGCGGGCACCCTTCAACCCCTTCTCCCACACGTGAACGACAATTTTAATCTTATTATGTTTTTCGAACGTTTCAACATCTTTGATTTTCATGTTGTTACTATCACAACCTTCAAAGTCTAGTTCATCCTCCCACTGTCTATAGCTATAGGTGCGATCTCGGTGCGCGTTGATATCATTATAGTGAAGGATGGATAGGACTGCATATTTGAAACACTGTGATTTACAATCGACATTGATGACAGCTTTCTTATTATACAACGTTTTTGGTAGTTTAAATGTGCCTCGAGCTGCATGACTTTCTAATAGGGAAATTTTGAATATAGCTGAGTCCACACCATCAAAAATGAGAGCGCTGTCGCGTTGATTGAATTTATCTACATTTGATTTTAAACATTGAATGTGAAAATTTAGCCAAGACTCGCAGTCTACAACTTCAGTTGCGGAAGAGGAAGGAACATGAAACTGTATTCTCTCCGTCACTTGACCCGTTTGAAAATCTATCTTAATATATTTTAGTTTGAGGTAGATGAGCGCCTTCATTCTAAAATTGTCTAAATTGTTGAAGAGCGCTTCGATAATGTTAGAATTTTGAAGGAGCCACTCAGGAAAATCTACTATTTGAGTATTGGACTCCATGCAGTAGTCGCGTACTAAATTATTATGTGAAACATTAATGAGGGAGATGGTAGAGGTACCGTTGGTGTAGTGATCATTTGCATGCGTGTGTTGAAGTCTGTGCGAAGATCGCTGAAAGTGACTATCAAAAGAAAGAGGGCACAAATTGCAAGGAAAGGAGATGTCATCGTCAGAATCAACTTCACCTCCGGAGATTGACGCCGCTTTGCGTTGACACACACGTTGTTTGATGTGTCGAAGGAGACTGTGCTTCCTTGTAAACATATGTCCGCAGTCGGCACATTCCCACTCGTTGCCTTGTCGCGAGAGTCCTGAGCTGGAACTCACATCACCTGAAAGAGAAATCATTCTATCATCTCTGTTCAAGTCTCAGTGTATTGTTACAACCTACTTTGACTCAACAACTCTAAACTTTCCTCGAGAAGGGAGTGCGTTGGTGATGAAGTTGATGCCTGAAATTGAGGAAGATGCTATTAGCCACACGTTTGAGGGAGATGAGTGAAGAAATTTTCAACTTACCATTTCAACGAAATCGAGTTTAAGGTTGATACTTCAACAAGATAGAGACTTCAAAAGAGAACAGTTCACTTGTACGCCTCAAATATAGAATTCTCCAGAGAACACTTCACTTATATGTCACAAAGACAGTGAAATGACACGAATGTCACTTTACATATATACTTTCATATTCATCATTCATTGGCTGTTCATTCTGATTGGTTGCTTGTTGATACTTAAGAATTAGAAAACATTTCAAAGTTATTATTCACAGTCAACATGACAAGCCCTCCGACAACACCAAACACAAAATTCTCTTCTCCATGCTCAACACCAAAGGCGCTCGTTGCACCAAACGCTCCAACGAAGGGGAAGGTAGAGAAGGTGTACCGACTGGACAATATCAGAAAGTTGTCATTACCAGCGCACAACGAAGAGAGTGTATGTGAGAAGGAGTGTCCCGACTTAACAGGCGTGAGGTGGAAGTATCTCCAGTACGATACTGACGATGTGATGGAGATCACCAGCACCAAATTCCTCCACCAATTATGGGAGTGGTACACCCCTAACTCCCAGCCACGAACTATGGCGGAGTGGGAGTATATCGACAAAGTGAGGCTCGCAGTGGAAGAACGATTGAAGCAAGTGAACTGTTTTTGTTATCTATGTGAAGCCAGACTCTGGGACGATATTGACGATGAAGACCTTTTGAAATACATGCCATAATAAATTTTTATTTCGTATTATCTTTGCTTTCATACTGACTTACTTGAATGGGGCTTCAGTGGATGATTTAACCATGTATACTTTTTCATTTGGAAATAGTAGCACGCTTAGTCTAACTTGTAAATCTTAAAACATTTCATATGGACGATGATGATAGATGAAAGTGTCAAATAAAATTAAGATAGCTTACACTTCTGATACAGGGATAGCAATCGACTGCGATCCATGTGTAAAGAGCTTGTTAGACTACGGAAGAGAGAAGTGTGTTATGTTGCGTGTGGCGCGTGAGTGTCCTCCCATTTCATTCCATTCATCAATTCGTCTCATTGATAGAGACAGGTAGAACTCATGGTTCTCATAACGTATGCAATGAAAAGTTTTAGGCAACCTTCGACAGTTGGCTAAATGTCGCCCTGACGCGAATGCATACTACGTTGAGACAGAGGCAATCACTTGCAAACATGACGCAGAGAGGTTAAACAAGATTGACCATTGCCGAATGTCCCTTGCGGTAAACATAGCTACGGGTTTCACCGCCGCCCTTTACAGGAACGCCCGTTGAAAGGAAGTATTACACCGAACTTCATTTGCAACGTTCAAGTTGACTGATAGCAGATTCAACTTAATGATAGTATTTGCCAGTCCGAAGACTGCCCAGGGCAAACCGCGGGGAGGTTCTATCATGTCTTGCCCCATGGTGGCCCTTAAGAGAGCCGATGGTTCGTTCTCGGGGTGTGAATTTAAGTTGACTATTGGCTGGAATAGTCAATGGGTATGACGGTTAGGTTCTCGTAGACCCTATACCGCCTAGGTCGTGGTGGTGCATCTGGCACCTTTCGGATGCGAGTGGTATTCGGAGTCCACACCCCATCCGTCCAAACGATCTTCTCGATCTTCCCCTTCTTATCATCCTCTTCATCCCACTCGTCGAGGATGACGAACTCGGGAATGGCGTTGTCTTCATCGATGAAGACGGGAATGGTGCTAGCAGATGTCGCTTCCATCGTGACTTGAAATTGAATGAGAAGCGCTACAATCTTCTGGCTTATATAGGGTTTTCAACAATGAATTGCTCAACAGCGAATCAGAATGCTTCAGGGATAGCAATCGACTGCATAACGTTCAAGTTGACTGATAGCAGATTCAACTTAATGATAGTATTCGCCAGTCCGAAGACTGCCCAGGGCAAACCGCGAGGAGGTTCTATCATGTCTTGCCCCATGGTGGCCCTTAAGAGAGCCGGTGGTTCGTTCTCGGGAGTAACGTCATCTTACACCCTACCAATTCTGCTGAGTCTTTGACTCTCTCTTTGGTAGCACTGTCGACTTCCACACTAACTGGTACATGGCTAAAAAGTGGAATGTAGCGCCATTCCGTTGGATTGACAACAGTTGCTGTCATCGGATTGCCAATCCGAGCAAGATTATTGTGTACTCTGTCTTGCTCCTCTAGCCTGACAAACTCCTCAAATAAATTTCGCGGCCTTAACTGCGGTCCGCGAGGAGAGCTGACTTGACTGTTCGGCGTCTGCATGATTGAAATGAAATGAAATGAGAGGCAGTGGTTTATATACCCCTCTAACGCGACGCAACGTTCAAGTTGACTGATAGCAGATTCAACTTAATGATAGTATTCGCCTGTCCGAAGACTGCCCAGGGCAAACCGCGTGGAGGTTCTATCATGTCTTGCCCCATGGTGGCCCTTAAGAGAGCCGATGGTTCGTTCTCGGGAGTGTCGTGATGGGGTGGTGAAGGCGGGCAAAGATCTGCAATGAAAATGATATGTATTAGAATAGGATATACTATCTTATTTACTTTTCACTTACCAAGTTAGCCATCCTTTGGCAGTCTCGCGCGCTTCCGAACAGAAAATTTGTGGAGATGACCGCGCATTCTCAGGCTGGCATGTAGGCATTTTTTCGTCGGATGGCCGTTATAGCAAATTATTGACTCGTCCAGATTTTGATTGACGAGTATTTCGCCGTCCAAATGATTATCCCGAATAGGGATGTGAAATTCAAACAACCTATCCTCATTCACACGATTCCACTCATCCCTCATGCGCTCCAACTTCTCATACGCCTGCCTCTCATCACCCCGCCGAGCCACAGTCCTCTCCAACTCAACATTCCTCGCTCTCAACACACTCATCTCCTTCATCATCTCCTCAAACTTCGCTTCTGCATCTCTCATTCTTCTCTCCGCAGCACTCGCCCTCTTCTCACACTCATCATTCTTCTCTTCCAACTCTCGCGTCTTATTCTTCAAATCAGTCACACTACGCCTCATTCTAATATTCTCATCCGCTACCTCCTTCGACTTCAGTTCCTTCTTTTTCAACTCATCCAACTCATTCACGACTTCATCCTTCACCTTCTTCAAACTCTCATACTTATTCACCAACAAATCATGCGCCATCTGCTGCGAAACATGCTTCTTCTCTTCATCCTTCAACCACCTCGCCGACTGCATACGAATCCCACCACTCTTCACTTTTGGGGAAGATGAGCTCTTCGGGGGGTCGGCGATGACAATGTTTGACACCTCCGACGACGAAGAGCTCAACTTCCTCACACGCTTCCTCACACGCTCCCTATCTAAATCCACATCATCCTCATTATCACTCTCAAGCACTCTCTGTCGCCCAATCTTGCTCCAACGACGCAACTGCTCTCGCCAACTCATCCTTCTCAACAACATTCTCAACCTTGCCCTCTCGCTCTATCGCCAACATTCGCTCCCTCTCTTTAACAATCAACTGCGTGAATCGCACGTCATTCACCAATCCTCCACTACAGTCAGCATGCACTCTGTAGTAACGCGCCTCATCCTCATCACCCTTCAGCACTCTACACTTTACACACGCAACCCTATTCAGGATAATCATGTGGTTGGTGCCCGCCTTCTTGACATGAGCCTTGGCGTCCGCACTGCGATTTATTCGCCCACATGTGCACATCTTGATATGAAATTTGCGGTTTTTATCGTTAGCCATGCCTGAGATTTCTTGTTAACTGTAAGATAATGAAATTTGTATAAGTTTGGAATCATGTAGTATACAGCCTAAAGCATTACACTTAGCCAGGAATGATAGATTTGAGTATAGTGAGTGGCACTCGATCCCGTCGACAGCCCGAAGGCCTTGTACTTATCACTAGGGAAGTGAGAGATCTTCCCCGATACCCGCTCTTTACAGCTGAAGACATTATTGTCACTGCCCCGAAGTGGTAACAGTAACGCCGAGTCAAAGGTAGTGATCAGTAGCTGGGATCTAACCCCTCAAAGCTGCCTTAGACTTAGTTAAATTTCAAATCTGATAGCAGATTTGAACTCAGCATACTTGAAAACCTTAGTCTACATGTTAAAACTTTGAAAAAACTGAAAATAAAGAATTTTTTAAAAATTCCGCATTTCACTACTCATACTACTTTTAAAAAAATTTATCAGTAGTAAAGACACTATCAAACTCTATCATACAAACTTTCAAGTAAGAAGATAGTTTGCCTACTTCAAAAGATAGAATCCTTTGAAACACCCGATATCGGGAGCTCAGAGCGACGACCGTCGCTCACCTCGTCTTTCGATGAAGTGATCAGACTTACGTTGTCGGGGGTTTATATATGCTCGGAAGAAAACTTAAAATGCCTCTATCTCCGAAAGTATTCATCGTAGCGACATGCGGTTTGTTGCAAACGATTCGTCTTATCATTCTCTATCATATGACACCTGAACCATTCTCATATGACCACGGGAAGTCGGTCCGTCAGCACATGTCCATGTAACATGCCACAAGTGAAAAAATTCCTAAGCGTGAGAGCTCCAGTGTGGTGAAAATTTTGAAAAATTTAAAACTTCCGAATTTCGACCTGGGACCTTCACCAAAACATTTTTCATCTAATTTCACGGACCCCCCCTCCCCCCCTCGTTCAAAGCAATTTGATGAAAAATGTTTTGGTGACGGTCCCAGGTCGAAATGCCACACTTTGGAAAATTTTCAAAATTTTACCCATACAAAGCCACTCTGACACTTAGGATTTTTTCAGGTGAGCTCCGACCTAAAATCTTGTAACAGCTCTAACTTTTGAACGAAGACAGATATGAACAAGGCGTTTCTTTCACTGAATTTGTCTCACTTTTAGCTTTCAAACGAGCTATTGCACGACAAAATCCGTCCACTAGAAGCCAAGATCGAAGCTAGCTCTCCCAAGGGGGGGGAGGTCAGTGAAATTTGATGAAAAATGTTTTGGTGAGGGTCCCAGGTCGAAATGACACACTTTGGAAAATTTTCAAAATTTTACCCATACAAAGCCACTCTGACACTTAGGATTTTTTCAGGTGAGCTCCGACCTAAAATCTTAAATGGCGTCTCACACCTAAACGAAGACAGATATGAACAAGGCGTTTCTTTCACTGAATTTGTCTCACTCTTAGCTTTCAAACGAGTTATTGCACGACAAAATCCGTCCACTAGAAGCCAAGATCGAAGCTAGCTCTCCCGAGGGGGGGGGGTCAGTGAAATTTGATGAAAAATGTTTTGGTGAAGGTCCCACGTCGAAATGCCACACTTTGGAAAATTTTCAAAATTTTACCCATACAAAGCCACTCTGACACTTAGGATTTTTTCAGGTGAGCTCCGACCTAAAATCTTGTAACAGCTCTAACTTTTGAACGGCTGTTCCGATTGACTCGCAACAAAAAATGGCGTCGAGCAGTTTTTTCTCCTCTTTCAAACGAGTAGCTGTAAGACAAAATCCGTCCACTAGAACCAAAGTTAGAAGATTGCTGTCGGGGGGGGGGGGGGTCAGTGAAATTTGATGAAAAATGTTTTGGTGAAGGTCCCAGGTCGAAATGCCACACTTTGGAAAATTTTCAAAATTTTACCCATACACAGCCACTCTGACACTTAGGATTTTTTCAGGTGAGCTCCGACCTAAAATCTTAAATGGCGTCTCACACCTAAACGAAGACAGATATGAACAAGGCGTTTCTTTCACTGAATTTGTCTCACTCTTAGCTTTCAAACGAGCTATTGCACGACAAAATCCGTCCACTAGAAGCCAAGATCGAAGCTAGCTCTCTCGAGGGGGGGGGTCAGTGAAATTTGATGAAAAATGTTTTGGTGAGGGTCCCACGTCGAAATGCCACACTTTGGAAAATTTTCAAAATTTTACCCATACAAAGTCACTCTGACACTTAGGATTTTTTCAGGTGAGCTCCGACCTAAAATCTTGTAACAGCTCTAACTTTTGAACGAAGACAGATATGAACAAGGCGTTTCTTTCACTGAATTTGTCTCACTCTTAGCTTTCAAACGAGCTATTGCACGACAAAATCCGTCCACTAGAAGCCAATATTTCGAAGCTAGCTCTCCCGAGGGGGGGGTCAGTGAAATTTGATGAAAAATGTTTTGGTGAGGGTCCCACGTCGAAATGCCACACTTTGGAAAATTTTCAAAATTTTACCCATACAAAGTCACTCTGACACTTAGGATTTTTTCAGGTGAGCTCCGACCTAAAATCTTGTAACAGCTCTAACTTTTGAACGGCTGGTCCGATTGACTCGCAACAAAAAATGGCGTCGAGCAGTTTTTTCTCCTCTTTCAAACGAGTAGCTGTAAGACAAAATCCGTCCACTAGAACCAAAGTTAGAAGATTGCTGTCGGGGGGGGGGGGGGGTCAGTGAAATTTGATGAAAAATGTTTTGGTGAAGGTCCCAGGTCGAAATGCCACACTTTGGAAAATTTTCAAAATTTTACCCATACACAGCCACTCTGACACTTAGGATTTTTTCAGGTGAGCTCCGACCTAAAATCTTAAATGGCGTCTCACACCTAAACGAAGACAGATATGAACAAGGCGTTTCTTTCACTGAATTTGTCTCACTCTTAGCTTTCAAACGAGCTATTGCACGACAAAATCCGTCCACTAGAAGCCAAGATCGAAGCTAGCTCTCTCGAGAGGGGGGGGTCAGTGAAATTTGATGAAAAATGTTTTGGTGAGGGTCCCACGTCGAAATGCCACACTTTGGAAAATTTTCAAAATTTTACCCATACAAAGTCACTCTGACACTTAGGATTTTTTCAGGTGAGCTCCGACCTAAAATCTTGTAACAGCTCTAACTTTTGAACGGCTGGTCCGATTGACTCGCAACAAAAAATGGCGTCGAGCAGTTTTTTCTCCTCTTTCAAACGAGTAGCTGTAAGACAAAATCCGTCCACTAGAACCAAAGTTAGAAGATTGCTGTCGGGGGGGGGGGGGGTCAGTGAAATTTGATGAAACAAACTTTGGTGAAGGTCCCAGGTCGAAATGCCACACTTTGGAAAATTTTCAAAATTTTACCCATACAAAGCCACTCTGACACTTAGGATTTTTTCAGGTGAGCTCCGACCTAAAATCTTAAATGGCGTCTCACACCTAAACGAAGACAGATATGAACAAGGCGTTTCTTTCACTGAATTTGTCTCACTCTTAGCTTTCAAACGAGCTATTGCACGACAAAATCCGTCCACTAGAAGCCAAGATCGAAGCTAGCTCTCCCAAGGGGGGGGAGGTCAGTGAAATTTAATGAAAAGTGTTTTGGCGAAGGTCCCAGGTCGAAATGACACACTTTGGAAAATTTTCAAAATTTACCCATACAAAGCCACTCTGACACTTAGGATTTTTTCAGGTGAGCTCCGACCTAAAATCTTAAATGGCGTCTCACACCTAAACGAAGACAGATATGAACAAGGCGTTTCTTTCACTGAATTTGTCTCACTCTTAGCTTTCAAACGAGCTATTGCACGACAAAATCCGTCCACTAGAAGCCAAGATCGAAGCTAGCTCTCCCGAGGGGGGGGGTCAGTGAAATTTGATGAAAAATGTTTTGGTGAAGGTCCCACGTCGAAATGCCACACTTTGGAAAATTTTCAAAATTTTACCCATACAAAGCCACTCTGACACTTAGGATTTTTTCAGGTGAGCTCCGACCTAAAATCTTGTAACAGCTCTAACTTTTGAACGGCTGTTCCGATTGACTCGCAACAAAAAATGGCGTCGAGCAGTTTTTTCTCCTCTTTCAAACGAGTAGCTGTAAGACAAAATCCGTCCACTAGAACCAAAGTTAGAAGATTGCTGTCGGGGGGGGGGGGTCAGTGAAATTTGATGAAAAATGTTTTGGTGAAGGTCCCAGGTCGAAATGCCACACTTTGGAAAATTTTCAAAATTTTACCCATACACAGCCACTCTGACACTTAGGATTTTTTCAGGTGAGCTCCGACCTAAAATCTTAAATGGCGTCTCACACCTA
Organism: Prostheceraeus crozeri; assembly: GCA_907163375.1. Lineage (NCBI taxonomy): Eukaryota > Metazoa > Platyhelminthes > Polycladida > Euryleptidae > Prostheceraeus > Prostheceraeus crozeri. The sequence continues at coordinate 181,366 of CAJQUW010007426.1, read as the reverse complement.
AACGAAGACAGATATGAACAAGGCGTTTCTTTCACTGAATTTGTCTCACTCTTAGCTTTCAAACGAGCTATTGCACGACAAAATCCGTCCACTAGAAGCCAAGATCGAAGCTAGCTCTCTCGAGAGGGGGGGGTCAGTGAAATTTGATGAAAAATGTTTTGGTGAGGGTCCCACGTCGAAATGCCACACTTTGGAAAATTTTCAAAATTTTACCCATACAAAGTCACTCTGACACTTAGGATTTTTTCAGGTGAGCTCCGACCTAAAATCTTGTAACAGCTCTAACTTTTGAACGGCTGGTCCGATTGACTCGCAACAAAAAATGGCGTCGAGCAGTTTTTTCTCCTCTTTCAAACGAGTAGCTGTAAGACAAAATCCGTCCACTAGAACCAAAGTTAGAAGATTGCTGTCGGGGGGGGGGGTCAGTGAAATTTGATGAAACAAACTTTGGTGAAGGTCCCAGGTCGAAATGCCACACTTTGGAAAATTTTCAAAATTTTACCCATACACAGCCACTCTGACACTTAGGATTTTTTAAGGTGAGCTCCGACCTAAAATCTTAAATGGCGTCTCACACCTAAACGAAGACAGATATGAACAAGGCGTTTCTTTCACTGAATTTGTCTCACTCTTAGCTTTCAAACGAGCTATTGCACGACAAAATCCGTCCACTAGAAGCCAAGATCGAAGCTAGCTCTCTCGAGGGGGGGGGTCAGTGAAATTTGATGAAAAATGTTTTGGTGAGGGTCCCACGTCGAAATGCCACACTTTGGAAAATTTTCAAAATTTTACCCATACAAAGTCACTCTGACACTTAGGATTTTTTCAGGTGAGCTCCGACCTAAAATCTTGTAACAGCTCTAACTTTTGAACGGCTGGTCCGATTGACTCGCAACAAAAAATGGCGTCGAGCAGTTTTTTCTCCTCTTTCAAACGAGTAGCTGTAAGACAAAATCCGTCCACTAGAACCAAAGTTAGAAGATTGCTGTCGGGGGGGTCAGTGGAATTTGATGAAACAAACTTTGGTGAAGGTCCCAGGTCGAAATGCCACACTTTGGAAAATTTTCAAAATTTTACCCATACAAAGCCACTCTGACACTTAGGATTTTTTCAGGTGAGCTACAACAGTCCACCCTCCCAACCTGGCCGGCACACCACGCCAACCTGGACAGCACATCACCGCGCGCTATACGACGGCCGACCAGGGGGGGGACGTCAGCGAACCTGGCGGACGCACTTGGCCGGCACACCACGACACTCTGTCGTTCCAGAGGGGGGGACGTCAGCGACGGCGGCCATCTTGCGCGGTCCAGAAGTGGAGTTTTACTTACTACTTATTGTTATAGAAAATATAAAATATTTCCATGTAGGAAGTGGATACAGATCGCCATTTTGTTTCTTGAGCTCTATGAAGAAGCAGTCAAACAGATAGTTCATCTCCATCTTTTGATAGGCAATCCTCATTCAGTGCTTTTGATACCTTACTCTGGTAGTCACGAGCCACTTTCCATTATTGATGCCTTCGCTTGAATCAGTTGAAGTAAAGCGCGACTTTTCTATCGTCTTAGTATTGAGTCTGGAATTCTTTCAATTCCTTTCTTGTTTGATCGTAGCCTTTTTCTACTGCTTTTCCTCAATGTCAAAGTTAAACAGCTCATCATTAAAGTTCACTACTGCACAGTTGATGACCGTGCTCTTCCTCTCCTATTTCATAAAAGGATAGACTATATTTGACCTATTTTGTGGAATTCTTAGATTTCCATGATCATATACTTCCATTTGTATTTCTCCGCTCAATTCAAAGTCAAGTATTTCTCCGCTGAAATCACTAAGATATTTAAGATATTGTTTAGTTTGTGTTTCATTGAAATATCTAAGTTTGTTATAAAAATGGATCTATAGAGCCATGGACTCCTACATATATAACACCTGGACTGAAAGCTGAAATTCATTTATACACAAGACGGCTAATTTGACTCTGACAGGAGATAGAGAAAAGTATTAGTTATCAAATGAAAGTGAGATGATTTGAGAAAAAGAAGTAGGAATTTCTGGAAATCAGAGGAACATGGGATTGAAACCAACTGATCATCGTTGACTGATTATGGAATATTGACAATATTAAATGGAACAATAGCGAAATCCCCCGCAAGAATAGTCCCCATAACGTATTAGGCGTACAAAAAAAGGGTCAGAGTAGCATACACCGCATCGGCAGCAAGAAGTGATCTGGCCCACCGAAAATACCATGAGACCCTATGACCACACCCGTGGGGCCAATCACAGTCCCACCAAACGAGAGGTCCCCAAAACTCACATACTGCAGAAACCCTCTCACTCCTACCCCCAACCCCCTCTGTGACACCCATCTAGTCCCCACGTACCACCTGGATAGCAACCAACCACCATACCAATACCAAACAATACCAACGATTCATGGAAAAAAAATTAAAAATTCTCCCCCCACCTCCTCCTCCCCCCCCCCATCCATCCAACTTTGACCCTGTGCCCGCAAATTCCACCCGCTAACTTGTCACTCATAAATCAACACCACAGTGGCAGCTGAGAATTACCCCTAGAAGTATCCACCAGTGCCCACCAAGAATCTCCCATACTACTACCTAGCCACTAATAGCCGCCTAACAACCCAGCACCTAGCCTCATCACGATGCAAAAATGTTCCATATTTTGACAAACCAACTAACATACAACCCAAACAGCTAAGCGGAATACATTAAACCAGGATAAAATCAAGTTTGCCCTACCAAGGCCCCATCCAAATCCACCACTCACCAACGTTAATCCATCTACCCAATCATCCCCCAACCAGCACAATGCATCAGCAGTTCAAACCCACCAGCCAGTACAAACAGACAAAAGTCCCTCTCGCCCCCCCCAAAACCTCTTCCATCCCAATCACACTCCCCTCTTTCCCCATAATAATACCAACCCCCACCTTAACTATCTCAACACACACAAACATATAAACCACCCCACACAACCTACCCCACATCTTCCATCCTCACCCCTCATCACTCCCCACCCTATCTCCCATCCTACCAGTAAACCCCACCGCTAGATTACTCAAGCCCCCTAAAAAACCACCACGTCCCCTGCCACCCCAAACCCCCCCGACCCCATATCCTCAAGAAAGTAACTTCAGCCCAGCAGTGACCAAGCACTTCAACTCAGGACACACACCCCCCGCGACAAGGTAGCCCCCAAACAGCCCACCCCCAATAATCAAAAAAATAAAAACAAAAAAAAAAAACCCTACAATCTCTACATATCCCACTCCATCCCCACCCAATCCCACCCCACCCCCCACAACCTTCCCACAATATTCCTCCCCTACCCCTCCAAATCCAAGTCCAAACATGCACAACAACCTAGCCTGACCAACCATGGAACCACATGGACATACTTTCAGCAAACAACCAGATCCGGAATTTTTAAGTAACCTGGCTGTTGTACGAGATGTTGATCTTTCGATCGGAAAGATATGTTTGAACCATTTTCAGTACTTCTGTGAATTGGAGTCCACAGTGCAAAGACCACATCGAACGCTTCATCACTGTATAGTCTATAATGATATCTTTCTCCAAATTAAAAATTCGTCCTCCACTACCAAACTGCGACTCAGCACAATACAGATCCAAGAAGGGGATTATCATAAAGCTCACAGAAGCTGTATTTTTCACTGTGCATACAATTGAACTGATAAAACGACATCCTGACCAACACAAGGTGGTATGATGACAACGGTGCAGCAATTTGAAGTAATTTCTCAAAAACATTACACTCTCAAATCTGATAGATGATATAAGCTCAAGGTGACAAGTTTTCAATGTCCTTCATTAGTGAGTAAAACGATGATCAGTTGATTGCAATCCCATTCGTCTGATTTCCAGAAAGTTTAACTTCTTTTTCCTAAGTCATCTCGTTTTCACTTGACAATTAATATTCCACACTAATGTAGGGCCTGAATCAAGGCCGGATAGGACACGTTTCACATTACAAACTGATGCAGACTCAAGCTGCCGCTGCTGATACTGTCTACACTGACCATAATTTTACGCACTACGTACATTGTACAAATCATGCTGTCAAACGCTATTGTTCCATTTAATATTGTCAATATTCCATAATCAGTCAACGATGATCAGTTGGTTTCAATCCCATGTTCCTCTGATTTCCAGAAATTCCTACTTCTTTTTCTCAAATCACCTCACTTTCATTTGATAACTACAGTCCGTTTCATAAAAAGTGGATCATCCCAAAATTTGACTAAATAAAACATAAGTATGATATAGAAAGCATTTTTCATGTTATTTCATGTCCCTAATATATTTAAGTGTCCTTATATAATCTGATAAGCTATGATGCAGTAACGGTTCTTAAGAAGCTAATATTTTGTGGCCCTACCCTTATTGTCAATGACATTACCAATTCGTCTAGGCATTGATTCGATGACATTGTTGATTTTTGACTGATCTAACTTTCTCCACTCTCTTTTTAACAGTGACGTAAGTTGTGATACGCCATCTGTAGGTAGCAGTGAACGTAATCACATGTAGCCGTTACATTATTGTTGATGAATAATGGTGCTATACTGGCTCTGATTGACCGATTTTCTTTATTTTTGTTTTGCTTGATAGCTTTTGGCTTGTAGAACAACATATTACATAACAAAGGAAACAAATGTAATTTAATAAGAGTGAGGTATGATTTTGTGTAACATTGCTAAATGAAGATCAAATTATCTACTACTTTTTTATCTATAACAGGAAAACAACTCAATATTCATGCTTGAAATTTCCAACAATGATATTAGTAAGCACAACTAACATATTTTCCAAATTTCAGAGAAATTCGTTCAAGTTTGGCGGAGTTAGACAAAGTTGAAGTTAAGGCGATGTTTAAGGGTGATCCATTTTTTATGAAACAATCTGTAGTACTTTTCTCTATCTCCTGTCAGAGTCAAATTAGCCGTCTTGTGTATAAATGAATTTCAGCTTTCAGTCTAGGTGTTATATATCTAGGAGTCCATGATAGAGCGCAACATAGATCTATGGTATTGGATCTCAGATTGGGCATAGGCATATTTCATATCTTCTCATGGGTTACATATCAGTAACCTAGCTGTCTACTCGGAGTTACACAGAAATCTCCTCGCCTTCGGCTCGGAGATTCTCACCGTGTAACTCCTCGCAGACAGTAGGTTACTGTACATTTCTATTCCTCCATCCCCTATGTCTCCGTGTATTTTCTAAGTAGACGAAAAACTGTCTAAATACTGACGAAAGTTTCAGATATCTATACATCTCCATATGATAACCTAAATTCCCATGAGATTGCTATAGTAGATTAAATGACCTACAGACCAGGAGGCTTTTAATTTAATATTTAATCTACTGTAGCGCTGGTATAAAAGAACTCACAACAATTATAATGTATTAGAATGATAACAAAGCTTACTGCAGAAGAAGTCAAAAGTTACATCCACTGAATGTGCAGTTATTAAACACAAATGTATTTGATGTAGACTTGTCTGTGTTGTTTGACTGTTGATTCACTTGTCTTGTAACTGATGAATATTCTCCGGAACCGTCATTGGGATTGAAGTACAAGTAAAGATGTAAAGTGAAGGGAAAATAAAATCCAATAGTACAAAATTAGTGGATTTTTAAACGTTTGTGTTTCTAAACTTGCTTGTCGTATGGGTGTGTTATAGCAATATTTATTTTGCTTCTCTTTCAGACAATCCAGGATCCTCCTTTCCTATCGAACGTATTACAAAATCTTTGGGTGTCAGTGATCAGCAGCATAACTCCACTTATGAACACCATGAATTTTCGCATAATGAGCAAGCAACTTCTCAAAGTGATAATCTCACTATAACTGGTAAACATTCTGCTGATGATTTTGGCATTCCATTTTCTGCGACAGCCACTCAACATCCAACGACAGATACGCTAGTGCACAATACTTCACTTGACAGTAATCCATCTGCAAGTATTTTGTCCAAGCTAGAAATTTTTCGTCCCTTTTCATGTGATTTGTGTGGAAAATGTTTTACTGCAAATGCTACTTTAAAAAATCACTACAAAATTCATACCAACGATCGCCGACATATCTGCAATATTTGTGGAAAAGCTTATGTTCTAAAGAAGCATTTAACTTACCATGAACTCAGTCATTCTGGAGAGCGGCCATATTCTTGTGATTTCTGTGGAAAGTCTTTCAAGCATAGGAAACATTTACAAGAGCATGAACGCACGCATACGGGTGAGCGTCCGCACGCATGTCAGCTTTGTGGAAAAGCATTTCTCAAGTCAAGTAATCTTAAACGGCATTTGGGCACACATTCCGAAAGTCAAACACAATTGACATAAGATGGATATTTCGTCAATTTTTGTTATTTCGCATGATCAGAGACATAACGAGTTACTAAAACATCAAGGAAGTCAAATTTTTAAATTCCCACAGACATGATTTATTTTTGTAGTGGTTGCAGTTTACTTAACTCCAAAACCAACAACGACAAAGCAATAACGCAACAACATAAAATAGGTTTTTAATCATCCGACTCAGACAATTGATATATAAATGTTTTTGTGTAGCATAGAAAATGTTTGCGGCAATAGACACTATTCTTAACGGAAACGCCATCACATCGCATGAAATGGAGAAAAGTACTATCACTGGAAAGCTAATATTGGACTCAAATGTAGACGGTCGTCTAAGGCTTTGTTTAGTAACCATATATTCTTTTATGTCAATGGTTTCTCATGCTAGCATTCACTGAAGTGATGATTATAGGTCAAACGGGCTCTTAAATTTATCTGCTAAATACATATAATGTAATTTCCAACAATTGCACAGTAATTAGTGACATATTCATGACAAGGAATTGGAGTTCTAGTGAGCCATTGTGCTAACGTGCGAATCGGTGAGCCAGCTCTACTCAAAATGGGTCTTAATATTCATTCATCTTCATGAAATGAGCCAGCTTAATTTTCCTTCAAGTGGAAATATTTCTCAAAGTGGCTGTGTTGCCTTGGGATAATTGCCCACTCTGTGTAAAATAGATTTTTTGTATGCACAGAAGTTTTGCCTGAATGATGCGTTTGAGTGCTGATCAGTGCATTCGAGTGAACGTCGGCTTTCTCATTTTTAGTGAGTGCTAGGATTGAACGAACGGAAAATGTGACTAATCTAGCGAGCAAATGGTATATTTATCAAACAATTCAGAAATGAATAATTTTGATGCAATTATTATTAGACAAGTTCGATCAATTGAAGCAATTTCAAGAATTCTGACCTGCTGACACTTCTTACATCCATAAACATATTAAGCTCCGCTGTTAATATACTAACCTAAAAACATTCATCTATAATGAAATGTGGATCAGGTGCGAAGCCACATGGCAATTTGTCGTTGCATCTGAATCTTGATTAATAATAATAAAAACTTCATTTAAGCTCGAAACGCGTTAGGAAGGATCCCTTTTTCGATATGGTCGTGCAACAAAAATTACACATCAATGAAAGGGAGGATAAGACATCAATGACTTCTATACGCCATTCAAAAAGTCATTAAAGAGGCTTTCTTGAAGGCTTTCAGTGACTGTGATTTTTTGATTATTTAAAGAAGTTAGCATCTAGCATAGAAATCGAATTGATGAATTATAATAATATTGATGATGATAATAAGCTAATTGATGAACTGATTGATTACAGTATAAATAGTTCATGCAAGATAATGAACGAAGACGAATAATTATCTTCTACTGACAAACAAATGATGACAAAGTCGAACTCAAGGATAGCCTTTCTGAAACGCGAATTATGGTATTGGAGTCAAAAGCTACAATGAAAATTTCCAGAGGGAACACGTTATTTTTTACTGTTTCGTATAATATGCATAATGATATTTTTTCTATGATACTTATTGTAAGGTACACACTCTACATACCGTATGGTTAAATGAAGGTTTCATGTCACTACTCTCCCTTACAGGGGGCTTGGACGGTGCTGACGTAGTCTGACTTCAGTCAGGAGCGTTGTAATTTTTTAGGCCGGATGCCCTACCTGACGACTTTCATTCACTCTTTTGGGGCTCGGCCTCACTAGGCCAAGCACTTAACGACTATGCCACGGAGACCACCATATGGATGTGAAATTAAAAAAAATTATGATATTTTTTTGACATATATAGGCCTTAGGTACTACAATTCACTAGGCCTAATCAGCGTTTTAATAATTTTGTTCTTTCTTGGATAAGTTGTGATACTGCTATTTATCATAGTGTTCGGACGGAGTAATAGGAAAAATGCTTGTGCCATGAACGAACTAATGACTGAAATTAATTAATGAACGAAAGAACTGTCGATTTACATCGTTCGAATGCAGTGCTTTGTGTCAATGTATGCAAAATGCTTTGTGTCATGCGCATCGAAAGCTTTTGACTATTCATCATGCTCCCTTACACTATTTGTTCTGTTAAATAAAGTCTTCACTTTCTCTTTGGCGATCTCTCATTTGAATTTTCTACGAAATCATCGTACAAATGCTGAAAAGCACATGGTGTTAAACATGGTACTTCAATTCTAAGTAAATCATGTTGCACCTTATGAATCGTAAATAATTGTTGCCATGAAATATATTCTTTCAGGAAGACGGTTTGTTTTTAGTATTGTGTACAATACATGTATCGTATCTTCTTAGTGCATCAAATTCGATCTCTTACGAAATCCTTATAATCTTTTGCCTCTTTCCGCACATATACATAGTAAAATTTTTCAGAAAATATGTAAACAAGTTGTCGAAACTTCCAACCAACTAAAAAATGCGAGAAAATGAAACCAGTGAATTTACAAAATGAAAGTATATTGCCGCTAAACACTGTTAGCAAGGTCGAGTCTGGAAATGACCAAACCCAGAACTGTGCCTAGAGATGACTGGAGCTGTTTCCATACCTGTGTGTGGAAAATGAGTAGCGCCGTGCCCGAACCAGTGTTGTTGTTTGCTGCGGAAGGTTAATGCGCGATTGATTTGTACATGTAACTCTTCAAGACTGCAATTTGCAGTGATCCACATATGTAATAATAGAGCATTCAGTATGGTTCACAGTCGGTATGATAGACGCTTTCTAACGACTCGGCAGCCAATGAGCGGGACAACAGCCGCTTTCTCCTTCCACGAAGTGATGCATTGCGTGCGACCACGCGCATTCGATCTAAATATAACTGAAGATTGTTTTGAGCTCACATGTCAAAACAAGCTCAGTGCCCCTTTAAAGGAAAACTGAGCAGTTTCTACAACTTCAGGATTCTTAAATTTCTTTTCCGCCGATACTCTTATACTTTATTTCCTAGCGCATTGACGACGAAAGTTTTGAAAGTTTGACACAATTTAGTAAAATGGGTCATTTTTGGTTGCAACGGTAACCCATTGCTTCAGTTTCACAAGGTGCCTCATCTTTTCTGATCATAAGTGTAGCGCATATAAAGTGATTTTGAATCTATTTAATCGTTTTACTTTCAATAGGTGATATTATCAAGCTTAGTTGTAACTTAACTTTATTGCATTAGCATCGGCGTTCATTTAGGTCTACTAATTCCTTTATTATTTAATTAGCTTTTTCTATACGTCATTGCTCATGCTCTCAATGAAAAATGAAGATGATGCATATGCTCGTGATGCTTGAAAAGACTGGAAATGCTTCCATCGGTGCGCTTATTCAAGACGCCTGGGTTCTCTTCGAAATCTGTTCTCTGCAACATTTGAATGATACACGAAATTTCATTGCAACGTATGTGAAGTTGGCATCGCTGCTCTGAAAAAGGGTGTGTCACCCAAATAAGCCTCACAGATCGATACATTTGGAGTGCGCAAGGATGTGCCGCCCATCATTTTTGAAAGAATTGATTCTAGTTTCGCAGAAATCGTTAGCTCCCAAAAACCGAAAGTTCGGCATAGCGGTGATGTAAAGTTAGCACCACCACTTCTAAAAAACGCATTCAAAACTTACGAGACAAGCACGAATAGATTAGATAAGCATTACCAATATTGTGCCAGCAATTTTCTACATCTAAATCGCCGCAGGCCTATTTTAGGAGATAAAGTTATATCCCGAAAACACAAAATAGAGTGGTAATGCGAAGCTAACACCGGCATTTTGAAAAATGCATATGCAATTCTTTCTAACCGACGGTTAGAATCGATATAGATGGAGTGTGTCATATTGTGCCACTCGTCCATCTCATGGAATACGCACCAGTCTCGGAGGAAAACCAACCCGAAAGCTCTATGGCGTGATTTGAAGTTGGCACCGCCAATTTGAAAATTAATATGTATTGGTTTTTCATCTATCGACTGATTCGCAACTTTACTAACAAAACTTACTGCGTCATTAATTGCCATAACTGGTTATAGAATGCTGATGCTAATGCCTTGTTCATAATTCTGCACATACAGTGAAGGCATTGACGTACACAGTGCAATGATATGGTAGAGGACTTACCTATTGAGTTTTGTGCAATTGATGAATTGCATGTGAGTCGCTTAATATTCCAAGGGGATGCACGGTACTCCTTACTATTTGCACGAGGCGCAATAATGGGTAGTAGATTGAACTTCATTTCACGCAATAAACAACTATCAAATCAATTTGATTATTCCTTCGCAACAACGACGTCCTATGATTGGTTTCTATTTGGTGGCAAAGTGATCAATATATCGCTAAATACAAAATATATACAGGGCTGCCATTCATCCGGTTTTAACCGGGATTCCGGTTTTTTAGAATAAACTAAGTAGTGAGAAAATGTTCTGCCACAACTAATTTGGATTTTGAACAACTAAAATTTTGAAAGGGACCCTTCAAGATTGTAAAATGGCCCTTATGATATTGTGAAGGGGCCGCTTTAAGATCGTTAGGGGCCCTTTTGAGACTGCGAAGGGGCTCTTTAGGATCGTGAGGGGCCCTTCTGAGATTGTGAAGGGGCCCTTCTAAGATGGTGTGTGGCCCTTCAAAGATCGTGAAGGGGCCCTGTTGAGACTGCGAAGGGGCACTTTTGACATTGTGAAGGGGTCCTTTTGAGACTTCGAAGGGGCCCCTTTAAGATCGTGAGGGGCCCTGTTGAGACTGCGAAGGGGCACTTTTGACATTGTAAAGGGGTCCTTTTGAGACTTCGAAGGGGCCCCTTTAAGATCGTGAGGGGCCCTGTTGAGACTGCGAAAGGGCCCCTTAAAGATCGTGAGGGGCCCTTTTGAGATTGTGAAGGGGCCCTTTTGAGACTGCAAAGGGGCCCCTTTAAGATCGTGAGGAAACCTTTTGAGACTGCGAAGGGGCCCTTTTGAGACTGCGGAGGGTCCCTATAAGATTGTGAGGGGGGCCCTGTTGAGACTGCGTGAGGGGCCCTTTTTGAGACTGCGAAGGGGCCCCTTTAAGATCGTGAGGAAACCTTTTGAGACTGCGAAGGGGCCCTTTTGAGATTGTGAAGGGGCCCTTTTGAGATTGTGAAGGGGCCCTTTTGAGACTGCGAAGGGGTCCCTATAAGATCGCGAGGGGCCCCTCAAAGGTCGTGAGAGGCCCTTTTGAGACTGCGAAGGGGCCTCTTTAAGATCGTGAGGGGCCCTTTTGACATTGTGAAGGGCCCTTTTGAGATCGTGAAGGGGTCCTTTTGAGACTGCGAAGGGGCCTCTTTAAAATCGTGAGGGGCCCTTTTGACATTGTGAAGGGCCCTTTTGAGATCGTGAAGGGGTCCTTTTGAGACTGCGTGAGGGGCCCTTTTGAGATCGTGAAGGGGTCCTTTTGAGACTGCGAAGGGCCCCTTTAAGATCGTGAGGGGGCCCTGTTGAGACTGCGTGAGGGGCCCTTCTAAGATCATGAGGGGCCTTATAAGATCGTGAGGGGTCCTTTTGAGACTTCGAAAGGGCCCCTTCAAGATCGTGAGGGGCCCTTTTGAGATTGTGAAGGAGCCCTTCTAACATCATGAGGGGGCCCTTTAAGATCGTGAGGATGCCCTTTTGAGATTGTGAACAGAGCCGTTAAAGATCGTGGGGGGCCTTTTGATATGGTAAGTGGCCTTTAGTATTGAGACCGGCACATTTAAATATAAGAGCATGTGCGGCCCTTTTAGATTATATATATAGGGCTCTTTAAAATTATGAACTGGTTTATGCAGATTGTTAGGGGACCTTAATGACCCTGCAATTTTTAAGGGTGATCAAATTGAAAGCTGATTTTTTCTAAAAATCCGCTTGACTCTTGAGCAGAAGATTCTTCTATAATGAAGTCAGTGATCCTTTCGTCAATCCTGAAGAAACAGGACGAAACGCAAGTAATAAAGGTTTTGAAATAAGAAGTAAATTTAGGTGGGAATGCTTGACGAGAAAGTTGTAATACGCAATCATGGAGTCTATTATGAATAGAATTCTGATCGCTTTGATGCTCTCCAGAACGTGTCATTTAAGAAGCGTGCCAGAAAAATATGAAAGAAAAATATAATAAAAAGTTTCGGGAACACAAGGGAGTGACGAAAGAATATTTTGTACGATCACTTGTTGCAAAAGCGGCTAAATTTAGGCGAAGACACCAGCGAAAATTTAAATCTCGCAGACAACTTCAGAAGTGACAAGGATTTCTTTTCGTGTAGTTTTCGTGTAGAAATTCCGCATACCGGTACATTCAAAAATTCTCTCTAATTCTGAAACTACCCTTCCAATTCAAATGAAATGGATTGTAAGGAAAAAGTACACAGATTCACTTGTAGGCTGCATGTACAATGTCATGGTGATTGTCCAAGTCGATTCTGTGGCAAAACAATTTTATTTGTTGTAGTGAGTATTAATTGTTACTTATACAGTATGAAACTCATTACAAACGCCAAGAAATTTTGATTCACAAAAACCTCCCTCATCATGACATTTTGAAATAACATGGAGCTGAGAAAAGTTGTAGGCCTAATTCCTGTTTGATAATGTAATGCCGAGAAAGTGCTTTATACATTCCAGGAGGTTTCACCTGCAGAGCATTAAATGCATCAAAATTCTACTAGTTATACTCTCAAAAGGTTGGAGGTTTCGCGTGCAGGGCTTTGAAAATATCAAAATTCTACTAGGGTAGGTGTAGGTAATATGGGACGGCGGGTAATATGGAACACTTAACAAATATCTTCGAAAAAAGATACTTCCTGCAAATATTTTGGAATAATGAAGGTGGTTACTTATTGATGTGATCATTAGCTGCAAACACAAAATTTAAGCGAAATCGGCTGCATATTTCCGCTTGAGTGATTAAAACACAAGTGATATACGAATTTTTGTAGGTCAAAAATAGGGCTGATCTAAAATTCAGATTTCAGTAAAGCTACTATTATATCATCAATCAAACTTTCTCATGAAATGAAATGCATTGGATATGGAAGCTTGGGTCTTGTGCTATGCTTCCAATATTTCAATTTTCAATTTAATAATTTTATCAAATATTTTTATAGCTTTTGAAATAAGATCTGCATGGCGGGTAATATGGGATGAGCGTTATGCCTCTCCAGCTTTATAAACCTCATCGTGTGAGCAACAAGAATGAAGCAGCTGAGAGACCAAAGATATCCGGTGTCTTGACTACCTCCAACTATGTTTCCGAAGTTCAACAATCAGAGAAGAAAAAAGAATGCACTCCTAGAAACAAAGGTAAAGAAAATATGCCTATGAAGAAAATAAAATCTCGAAATATCTCCAATCCAACTCAACCTGTTGTAATGGATACACAGCCTCAAACATAAACAAGTGACACAAGTAACTTCTGTCAGTTCTGTGATGGGGAGCATAGTGATGACCTAAGATGTGGTCTTCAGGTTGACTGGATACAATGCACTCAATGTGGATCGTGGGTACACGAGGATTGCGCTGTAGCAAATGGAAAAGTACATTACATTTGCTATGACTGTGAAGAAGACCAGTGAATTGATTTGATACTTTATAGACTCTCTGATAATTCGTTTCATTCGTTGTTTAAAATAAAACCAGATTTTACCGGGATTGTTTTTTCAAAGTGGGAATTTTTCAAAGTACCCTAATTTTGAGAAATTCTAAAAGAGGGATATATTGAACATTCATTCTATTCATCCAGCTAAATATTAGAGAATTAAACAGTCAGAGGCTTATCCCAATAGCCTGGAGGTTTTGCCTGCGGCGCTTTATAAAACATCAAAATTCTACTAGTTGCACTCCCAAAAGGCTCTAGGTTTTGCCTGCGGCTCTTTATAAAACATTAAAATTGAACTAGTTATACTCCCAAAAGGGAGCAGGTTTCGCCTGTGGCGCTTTAAAAACATCAAAGCTCTACTAGTTACACTCATAAAAGGCTGGAGGTTTTTGTCTGCGATACTTTGCCTCAAAATGGTTAAGCTCTAATTTATTATTATCTATGGTCTTAATGCATTAATAATGTATTTTTACTCGCAGTATATGGTATATAATGTGTAGGCGCATAAAGATTCATAACTATTTAAAATTGAATCTTGGATTACTTGTAATCATATCAAAACTGAAAAGGGGGCCCCAAGAAAGGTAACGTTTGGGTTCATAGAAGATATCTTCCGGATTTTTTTCTGACACCGCGCTCTCATTCCTGGATTTAGGAGAATTGCTGTTTAAATAATTTACGATGGGTCTGTAGTAGTGCACTGGCATTCCATCCTGCATGAAGATATTCCATCCTTCATGACATTCGGTATATTTTATGCAGCATAGAAACGAAGATTTTACCACACATTATCGATTTCTCGAAAGAATGATGGCTCTCTCAAAGAAAATGGTTTGCCCAAGCATTTAGACCGCGCTGACCATGGATTTTGTATGAAGATATTTGCTATGACCAGACCGCTCTGCTGAAGCGGTCTTCCAAACGTAGAACAACTGAATAGCAATTTCCTAGTGGTATCATGAAAATTCTTCACAATAAAGACGGGATCTTGCACCGTGTGACGTCATGGCACGATTAATAGAAAATGGCAAAGCTGCACGAGAAATACTGCATTATAAATTTGAATGTAAAATCTTTGATCGAAATTAAGAAACTTGTCTTTGAAACAGTTAAGTAAAATCATCCATAGACCTACATGTAGATTATTCGATAATATGCAGTCTTTATATCGAGCTGAAATCGTCAATCGTTCAATAACTTCATGCTGATTTTGCAATAGGGGGAGGGCAGAGGGGTCTTTGTAGTACACTCTGTCTAACCTTCGAAAACGGTTCTCCTGAAAATAGTAGCTGCTCGAGTCATGTCTTCTAGTGCACCTTGATGAAGCTGAGTATTGAATAAGCATCATGTACATTTACTTGCTAACTGTGACGAGTCAGAAGCATCTTTGCTAGAAGAGACCCAACTTCTGCTTTAACGCTTTCAAAACTTACCGGGTTGTGTGATATCGAATAATCGTAAGTTTCTTACTTTGAGGGGGCCCACGACTACGTTATCTAGGGGGGGGCATTTCGATTTGACTTTCCGGTTTTTATTTTTGATAAGAGTGGCAGCCCTGTACATAAGGTGTGACTAAAAGTTATTGAGACTGTTTTAGTAGACCAATTGAATTGACGAGTTTGCTTTTTTCGATGATGATTATAAGATAAACGCAGCTTAGGCTTAAGCTTATTATTCATGAAGAATGTGATAAAAATAATAAAATGCACCTTTCTTGAGCACGCTCAGAAAAATCTACCATTTTAAGTGCAACGAGAGACCAAAAGTTTCGAGTATCATGTAAATTCAATCAGAAATGATTTCAGTTAATCACACTTTTAGTCAGATTTTGACGAAAGTCTATCAAATTTTGTTAGAAAGTGCTATAAGGAGACATTCAGCTGAACGGGACATTCATTTAGCTACATGATCTCCTCCATATTCAATCACATTTCCTAGGGCCCTGCGAGTCGGGCTTTTGGCAACCTCGAGTCGAGTCGGCTAAAACTCGAGTTGAGGCGAGTCGAGTCGGGAAAGATTTTCCATAGATATTAAGTATTATTAAAGATTGTTGAGCAAGTGTGCCACTATTCTGAATACCTGGCAGAGATTACTAGTAGAGCGCATGGGCTGAGTAGCAGCGTCTACGTCACCTTTCTCTTACTCCTCGTTTATTGTCTCTTCTTCCCCAGGTTTGAGGGTTGGACCCTGAGTCACCAGGAGGATCTATTGATTCGAATACTAACAGATGAGATGACTGATGAATCACTTTAGTCAACAGCGTGCTAAGGCAATGACACCGCTACAGGAATTTCTACAGATAAATGAACCGGATAATGTTATACCCCATCTGCAACTGCGATATCTACATGCAACACTCATATGTCTGAGGCCTTCCGGGTATGTCTGATTTTTGATATTGGGTACGTTTTTTTAATATGAAGGGGTCCTACTGATGGATGTCCGCCAAAGAAAGCATGTAAGAGAAGGCATACAAAAATCAGCGGAAAAGGGGAATGGACGAATAACGACCCTTTTCCTCATGAAATCTGCAAAACAGTTTGTCGTTTTTCAATTAGCTTTATATACATTGTATAAGGTGGATCACATTCACTACATTACCAAACCTATCCCTTAAAAAGCCGA
Organism: Prostheceraeus crozeri; assembly: GCA_907163375.1. NCBI lineage: Eukaryota > Metazoa > Platyhelminthes > Polycladida > Euryleptidae > Prostheceraeus > Prostheceraeus crozeri. The sequence continues at coordinate 164,745 of CAJQUW010007426.1, read as the reverse complement.
AGTGACAGTTAGCTCGACATCGAGAAATTCATTGTAATACAGTACCATGACAGCATTATGATGTGACCTACCATCATTTTCAATGAAAGTTGAATTCAAGGACAGACGGCGATGCTATTGACTAACAGATATGGAGTCGAAGAAGCATGTAGGCGAATGCCAGTGGCGAAGTGGTTCTTCCTGAGGTTTAGTCAATGTGGTCCAGTGAAAAATAAGAAGGTACAGAAATTAAGTAAATAACATTGGGATTCACAAGTTGAGCAGCTTCGCCTGGCAATGCGGGAGCTCAGGCTAGCCGTAGAGAAAATCCTGCATCTTGTCTAAGTGGCTCTGAAATTCATCACTGTGGAGATAAAATGAGAGAAATTCACTCACTCAATGGATTCCCGCGTGACACGGTGCACCCACGGACAGAGATTGAGATAGGAATAATTAATCGTCTCCTTTTGATGTAATTGTCCGTCGTTAAATGTGACTGAATTTAGAGAACATTTCACTGCAACTTCAACAATATTCCATGACCAGGCTGTGACCAAAAAATAATGCTGAATAAAACCTCTAAAGTAGTAAGTCATTAAAGAAATTCATTGTAATCGAAATAAGAAAGCTATGCAAACACAGTATATTTTCACACATGTTCGCCAACTGGATTCGAACACTCATCATCGCTCAAGTATTCGTCGAATAGTTAGAGTAGTCGAACGGTATAACAAAATGTCGAGTCGAGTCGAGTACTCGTAGGGCCCTAAGATTTCCTCAGCAGTCTAAGAGATTTTCAGACCTTGATCAAGAACTCCTCTTGAGAAATTGAACGAAAAATTTCGATAGAATAATCCACAACAACATCCTCATCTCTAAACTCTATTTTCATGATTTCTCACTCGAGTCAGTCAAAGAGACACCTATCACACAAGTTTGAATCTGGCGAGTAGGCCTTTGCCATGGTGACTACCAAACAGCATCGACACTTCGACGTGCTAAGTATTCCTTTGTTTTTTGGAAGAATTGGAACTCATTGTTGATGAAAGATGGAGTTGGTTCAACTAGAAGGGGTCAGATCCTACACTATTTTCTCACCGGTTCTCGGTCCAGATCTCGTCGTTAGCAACGTAGTCAAACTACGTAGTCTTCATGTCTCTTTAGCGATTCCTGATTGAGATGGCGCCATTTTTGCAAAGCAAATGGCGTTCAAGGCGTGAGGAACCAAGGTCAAACACAATCAGTAGTTTTTCCTTGATAAACAAGTCCATGCCAACCTCTTGCTAATTATCCAATATCCAGAAGTGAAAAATGGCTCTCCTTACATGCAAGCCAATGAGCGCCACATTTCATCGGTGGGCACTGGTTTTGCTCGAGTAAATGTTTTGCAAGCTTCAGCGGAATCACCGGACACGGATGGCATCCTTGCCTAGCGGAAAGTGGTCGAACGGGAAAAGTTTCATAGCCACATGGAGTTTGGAAGTCATAGCAAGTGTTTCGCCAAACAAAATTCGTGTTTGGGTGAAAAACCTGATCAAAACTTTCGTCGACACAATTTCCAAAAGTGACCGCCTGTAATGCCTATTGCACGCACGTTTGTATATCTATGATAATCAGCGATTTGAAGTGATTTGTCAATCGGAAAGACTCAAATTTTTGTCAGATAATTGCTAGAGCGCTACTGTTCTACGACACATTGAATTTTAAACCATAGATGTGATATTTCATCCCTCATAAAGGTCTCAATAATTTTCAGGCACACCTTGTGTCACTGTGTTATCACAGTTTCTGGCTAACAAACTTACTCCTCGCCGTCTGTGCCTTTTCATAGAACAGTTTATCAATTCTTCAAAGCAGACTGGTGTGGCTTTCGCACTTTCCCTAGATAAATTTAGGATGAGAATCTGATTCTCAGTAAGAGCGTCCACAGTACAAGTCGGCACAAGAACTGACACAGTGGCTTCAGATAGGGATGTTGGCCTACATTCCTCACCGTACTTTCCAGATGAAGCCACACTCTCAAAACCTTAGTAGTAGTTAGATTTTTCCCACTTGAGGCACATCCGGTTCAAGATTTGGCCCTCTCCTCTATTTGAAGCACAGCGGTTCGGATTTTGACCCTATTTGAAGCACAGCGGTTCGGATTTTTGGCACTATTTGAAGCACAGCGGTTCGGATTTTGGCCCTATTTGAAGCACAGCGGTTCGGATTTTGGCCCTTTTGAGGAACAGTGGTTCGGAATTTGGCCCTATTTGAAGCACAGCGGTTCGGATTTTGGCCCTTTTGAGGCGCAGCGGTTCGGATTTTGGCCCTTTTGAGTCGCGGAAGATCGTATGTGTCCTGTTTAAGTCCACTAGGATCGTGTTTTGACCTCTTTAGGATAGGGATTTGGCCGGAAGGTTGTGGATGGAAGGTCGGAAAGGATGTCGGGAGGCGGCCGAGTATGTGATGGTAAGCAGACCAAGGGAGAGACCGGTGCAGGGCGGAAAGTTGGAGAGTTGGGGGATGGTACCTCCCCCTCGGCAGCGATCTTCCAACTTTGGTTGTAGGGATCGTACAAAGTCGTGTGATAGCTCATTTGAAAGCTAAGAATGAGAAAAATGCAGTGGAAGGCTCAGTTTGGCCCTATTTTCCTGGGTTTAGGGAGGAAAATGGCAGGAAAACGTCAGAGATGGAAAAGTCAGGTTTTGGATGTTTCGGGATGAGAAAAGTCGTTTTTCGACAGGAAGGAGACCTCGGATGGGAAAACGGAGTGCAAATTCGGAAGTTTTGGCCAATGTTGGGTCTAGGAACTTCTTTCCAGCTCAATCGGAGAGAAAAAGTTTTGAGGACGCCCCCCCCTCTGGAACGAGACTTCCAACCTTGGTTGTAGAGATCGTACAAAGTCATGCAATAGCTCGTTTGAAAGCTGGGAGTGAGACAAATTCAGTGGAAAACATGGCTTGTTCCTATCTGCCTTCGTTTAGAGGTGAGACGTGGTGGACGGGAAAACAGAGACCAGATTTGGAATCAGCGTCAAATTCTGCATCGGCATGGTAAATTTGAAAGCCATCGTAGAGAAAAAATTTCGGTGTCATACTTCCTGTGGGTGGGCGTTCTTTCGAGACAGCGGTGAAGTCCGTTGCGATGAGTACTGCACCGGACGTGGGCAATGGTATACCTTGTGGAACCTCTCTGCGTCATGTTTCCAAGTGGTTGCCTTTCGTCTCAACGTTGTACTCTGACCGCCAGGGCGACATTTAGCTATCTGCCACAGGTCACCTCATAAAATCTCCATTGCACTTGTCTCCCGACAGTTGGCCAACCATGGGAGAATGAACCATAAGTTCTTTTAAGAACTGTCTCTATCACGGAGACGAAATGATGAATGGAATGAAACGGGAGGCCACCCTTGCACCACATGCAACACATCAGATTTCTCTCTTTTCTAGTGAACAAGCTCTTGTCATACGAATGAAAAGTCGTGTTAGATGACTGTTTACTGCAATAAAGTTGAAAGTAACGTATTGGCATGAAGAATGAATCGGTGTTTCGTAAATGAGTACACTCCAAACTCTAACGTGCTTCGTTGTAGGAATGTTAACCAACGTTAAATTCATGAACGTTAAAGTAAAACTCAGAATGTAACATCAACGTGTTGCGTTTTCATGACATTACCAACGTTGAATGTTGGAGATGAAGAGTCAACATTCGATGCAGACAACAGTGAATCAACTAGAATGAATCAAACCTGCTCATCACGTTTCATAAACGCTAGGTGTGGTCATGTGAAGACTTAATTTAAGACTCATACGTATGTGGGAGATGCAACATTCAGATTGAAAAAGTAGAAGCGTTTTGATGGTTTGCAATCACGAAAGGTGAATGCACAAACACTGTTTCGTCAATCAGTACCGTCTGTGTTAGAAAAGTGTATTGAAAGATTTAATTTGACTCATGTGAAATTCGTAAACATCAAAGTTGTTAGAGTTAAACACTAATATCCGCGGTGTAAGAGACCAAGGGTTCAATGCACTGCGCTACCAGCAGTGACAATGAATTTTATGTTGGTGAAACTTTCATGTAGATCATGATAGTGCTAGCGCAGTATTCCAGAATAATGTATCGAAATAACAGAATCAAATGTGTAAGCTGAAGCGTCTCATTCTAAACTAAGCGTGCCTTGGAAATCAGTACTTGTACAGTATCGAAATGACAGTATCAAATGTGTAAATTGAAACGTGCATGGGGTTAGTTGTTTCATTCTAAACTAAATGTGCGTTGCAAATCAAAACTTGCATTGATAGAATCAACATTGAAGCATGTATCATTTCAAGCTGTGTTACTGGAAGTCAACGTTAAGTGAATGTAGACGATAAATTCGATTATTGTACACTGCAGCCCTATGACTTCAGTCGGTTACTAATCCGATGCGGTTACTTCTAAACCAAATGTCTCCCTGATAAAAAATCAACTCCATTACTATAGGATCACTGAATGCTTCAGTGTTCAACACATTTGTACTCACGAATGCAGTGAGAGAACTCAGAATGGTTTGGTCGCTTATATTCATGTCAGGTTGGATGTCATAGGTCTTGAAGAAAGTAGCAAGCGCAGATGTGAGTTTCAGGCAATGATAGAGTGAGGTAGTGTGGAAACATGTCTTATGCAGTTGAGTTTGACAATGAGTTCTGCTCCTTTCGCTTTCATCGACAAAGTTTTCGAGGTAAAGTGCGCGACTACATCATTTCTTTTCACAATGAGTGTGCCGACTTAGGGCTTGCAATTGGAAAGGAATACTTAGTGTTTCAACAGCTGATGGAAAACATGAAAGACAAGTATGTGAAGGGACGTCTCGTAGCAGAAATCGAATTTGAGAAAACGAAAGGTGAATACATTGGTGAACGTGAGTGTTTTCACTTTGCATCATATTCTGCAGAGTGTATATATGATCCGGATGATTTCTATCAGCGGCACATGGCAAAGGTTGCCTCGCGTTTGGAAACATTTCATGAACATGGTTCAAACTTGCTACTATGTCGCATCAAACATATACATATTCAACTGAATGTGCTTGATTGAGATATTGAACTGCATAACTCTTATCACAAATCATGAAGTCAGTATATAAGCCATGCTCTGTCATTGGTTTCGTTAACTAATCGTGCTTATAACTAAACGCTGGTTGTCATTCTTCAGAGGTACACGTTCGGACATGATACTGCGGATACATGTGAGACACGAATTCTCTACATTCTATACCTTCATTCATCATGCTGGATTGGTAGTGTATCTGGAGACTAACACATGCATTATGACCACACTAAGCTGAAATGATCTTTGACATGACTGCATGTCTCGTAGAAGACATCTCATTTGCTGAACACCATTGCATTTTGTATGAGGAAGTTACCTACAGCGTAAAATATCATCCGAAGTGCATTGTAGCTTCCATGTACATGGACCCTTTCCTTTTTAATCGTCAACAGTGAATTTGTGAATGTTGCGCTGCTAGACAATTCAATAGTTGTTCATTGTAACATTAGTTTCGAAAGATGCCGTTTGTATTGAAGCACTTTATGTTCAATGTAAACGGGCATTCAGACTCTCCTACGTTGAATACAATTTAAGTAGAACATGCTTGTTTTCTCTATCTGAATTTATAGTGAAACTTAACAGCGATGGCCAATGTGGATGATTTAGATAATGTCAAATCCGGTTTTCAACAACCATGTATTGACAAATTAACAATAACTGCGCATTGGCTCGTGATATACAAACCTTCAGCGGATTGTTTATGGATTCAGTTTTGTGATGCTTTACGATCAACAGTTGTAAGTAATTCCTTACAGTTACAATCGCTGCAATGTAAAATCTAAGGTATATAGAATGTAGGCAATAAATGCTTAAGTAACAGCCATTCACTCTAAATCAATGTTTAGATCGCTTTCATGATTAAACCATGTCTTAACCAACGAAGTGTTATAAGGGATGGATCATGGCTTATGGAATGGTTATAATTACATCTGTAAATGTTTTATTCAACTATGAATCGAAAGTGTGTCAACCAAATATATATATATATATATATATATATATATATATATATATATATATATATATATATATATATATACACACAATTTAAATCGGCAATAGGAATGTGTCTTGTAAAATAGTTCAAAAAGCACAAACGTCAACAAATAGCGTGAACGGCTCATATATCATCGCAAGATGGAGGAAGAGAAAATTTTCGTTTTTTAGGTGGTGGACGATATGTGTCCGGATGTCCATGAGGGAGTGAGTGGTTGGGACTCAACCAACAACGTTTGTTCTCCCACGCGCTGAGAGCACGCTTTCTATATGTGCACGTTTGAATTTGATGGTTGGTTGATTTTATTATTGTCATATCGACGTAGCTATCCATTTTATCTTCGTATGCTATGCGGTAATTTTCATGGTTAAAATTTTTCACAAAGGAACGTGAAATACCTTTGGCACGTTTGATGGAGTCAGAGGTGTCCCTATATTTCATCGAATACATTTCAGGCCTTAGCAATATCATTTCTTCTAGAGGACTCCCACCACATTCATCTTACCATAATCTTACCATTCATCCACCATGAATCATCCGAGTTTTGCCTTGCTCTTAATTGAGTAAAGTGGATGTGTTGATGGATAATTGGAACTATCAAATTTATTTTCAAAATGTTTAAGGATGTCATTTTCTGGAATTTGCTGTTTCACTGTGACGGCTAGGAAAAAGCTATCGGTGTCACCACCAACTAGCTCAAGGCGATGGAAAATTGGACAAGGTCTCAGTGTTTTATAAAATACCTTAAACATTTCCAATTTAGAGTGGTCGAGAACGGCTTGTCCGATGAAGATGGGCTTACACAGCACCACACTCGACTTAAATAATTTGAAGCCTGTGACATCCTCACTTATGAGGTCATGCATCAAGTAAAGTGGTGACTTGATAATTTTGTCTACTTTTTCTGGATCCGACACTAGCTTATAATCCATACGGTTGCGAACGTCTTCCATGGTCTTGCCAAATAATGAATTATTCTTAAATTTGAAATAATCTTTTTCAAATGGGTTTTTGGAGGCAGCACGCTTCTCACTATTAAAATCAATGTAGGGTTTCAGAAAGCACCTTTGTGTGAAATGTATGGCTCGATGAACTTTAGCTAGTTGCATGCCCATGTCAAGATAGAATTTTAGAATGCTGTAATGAACAATGTAGTTGCTCTTGTCATACTGTGTTAGCAAAAGTTTGCGACATGGTTTATATTTTCGGCTGCATTGCTGTTCTATTTTCCTATTGTATTCTTCCATATAAGGAGAAAACATATCTTCGGCTACATAACCCGATGTTTCATCTTTTATATCATCTGGGTAGATGAGATCAACTTCAAATAAGTAACCTACGTCTCCCTCATCATCCAGTTCCAAAATGTGTTGTGGGTTTGAAAAATGTTTTATTTCATCTTCACTAATCCATTTGAAATTTGAATGTGGAAGCGGCTTTGATAGCGCACTGCCATATAAATTGTTCTGGTCAATGTACTTCAGATATGTGCTATGAATGCCATCCGAAACATAGTTGACTTTATGTTTATTGACAAAAGTCAGACCACCTCTTATTCCACGTTCAAATAAGTTGTACATTTCGGCATCTTGCAAGAGGTGGATCGTTTCACCGGTCATTTTGAATGCTGACATATAGGACATGGCTGGTAAACTTATAAAATGCACCGGATCTAAAGCACCTTGTGCCAGTGTCATTTGACGGAAGGCTTCAAACACGTCAGCTACAAGGTATACATCCAACTTTAAATAGGCTATCATAAAGTCATTGAATGTGTGACAATCAAACTTTTGCCATGCCAATTTGGCATGTTCATAATCCTCGATGCTACATGCTTCACCCGTTAAGTCATTAGTGAATTTATCAATTGATGGAAGGGCAGTTTCCTTTAAAGTGTCCATAGAAGTGAAATAACTATATGGAAATACTCCTTTCCGACGAATGAGGGTGTCGCTGATGTTTGGATAGTCTTTTATCATATTCTGTGTGAGTGGAAGTTGGTCTAAATTATTGGCCAATACTGCCAGAGAAGTCGACATGAATTGATAACCGTCCATAAACTTAATTTCAAAGAAAACCGGCTTCCCCTCAGCTGTTTTATCAACATGAGCTTTAGCCGACATTGACATAAACTTTTCCCGACTTTGTGCAATGACATTCACTGTCCACGATTTTATTTTACCTATCCCATTCCGAATGAGAATATGTGCATCATAAGACTTAAAATTGTGAAAAATGACGGCGAGCGATCTTCCTTTGAGTCTCATACTGATGTTACATTTATTACACAGTGCTGATCTGAACTTGCCGCTAAGGTGGCAGTGGTCTCTGACTTTCCTATGTTGTTCATCGAAGTTAGTCTTGCATTTGGGACATGTCATGCAGTGATCAAATTTAAGCCTATCTTGCTCAGTGAAGCACATGGACTTCTTCGTTAGATCAATTTCATAACGTTGGTGGAAACGTGCTTTTCCATCTAAATATTATAGGAATTCTAATGTACAGTCTTTACATTGCCATACATACATCTTATTTAGATTTTTGTAGTAGGGATGCCAAACTTCATAGCATGCAATGGCGGCGGCCTCGTGGCTTTTGGTATCGGGATCAATATAGCACTCTATGTCTGCGTAAATTACGCAAATAGGACTCAATTCGCTTCCACAAGGTTTGTACATAAAATTTTTATCTTTTGGCATCACTTCCATTTGGAGTTTGCCACGTGAGCACCACTCATAATGTCAAATAATGACTTTGATGTAAAGTGTCGTATGCAGCGATCGCAATAAATAATTTTGTCGCTCTTGTATGATTAAAGATGTGAGTACAATCTCTTTATACTTGGAATTCCACAATAATGCCACTGTGGTTGATTTTCATTATACACAAGGAGCACATTGACAACTTTCTCATAGGTGCTGGCACGATCATTGTAACGCACTCCTTTCAGTCCACCATGCCAGAGATGAACTATGATCTTGATTTTATTCAATTTTTAAAATTGGGCGATGCCTTTAAAATCTATAGTGTTGACATCTAACCCGTCAAACTTAAGCTCATCCTCCCATTCGATGTATTTGCTGACTCTTTGATGGTTCCTATGAATGTCATCATAATGGAGAATAGAGAGGACGGCATACTTAAAACATTGACTGCTACATTGGACATTTATGACTGCTTTCTTTTCAGCCAGTGACTTTGGAAGGGTAAACGCACCCTGACCATTTGAATTTTCACTAAGAATGACTTTGAAATCGACTGTTTCTACACCATCAAAAATCAAGCCACTATCTCTTTCATTTTGTTTCTCAAGCTTAGTATTTATGTGTTGGATGTGAGACTGAAGCCACTGGTGAATATCCGTGGCAGTGTCAGCCTGAGCAAAAGGAATGTGCAACCTAATGACATCACACACTTCACCAGTGCTATAATCTATTTTATTGTAGCGCACTGTAACATATATGAGAGCCTTCACTAGAAATTGATGGAGGGTTGCAAACATTTGCTGAATTTATGACAAATTCTCAATAAGAAATGATCCTATGTCTGATACTGCCTCAGTTGACTCCATCCTATTATCGCGCACAAGGCTCTCGAGGGAGAACTTGCGCAGCTGGAGAGTAACAACGTTCTGTTGATAGTGCTCCATGGAACGTGTGTGTAAAAGTGTGTGTGAAGAGAGAATAAAATGACTTGGGAAAGTTTTGTGACAGGAAGAGCAGCTGAAGCCGATGAGCTGTGAGCGATTCTCTCTACTTGTCGACGTCGGTGGTTTCCTCACCATTCCACAAGAGCCGCAATCCGTATGCCGCTGTAAGTTGTAGATGGTGTGAAACGTTTTCCCACATGCTTCACACTTAGGTTTCTGATCAGCTTGCGGATCGATTCTGTCACAATTACTTGTTGACCCAATTGCCAGTTGTTGTTCATATTGGTTGTTGGGCGCACTTCCACAGGTCATCAACGGTGACTTCTTCTCTTCCCTGCATGCGTCACGTCGTTGATGTCGCTTTAGACTTGAAGGCGTAGCAAAATGATTGTAGCATGTTGGACATGTGGAGTCAGAAGTCCTTGCTGCCTTCTTCGCTGCCTCGCACACCGCATTTCTAAGATGCCTTCTGAGTGTGGCCTCATCGAAGAACGCCTTCCTACAGCGGCTGCAGGTTGACTTTTTCACCTCACTCTGATTCTCCTGACTGTAGTTCTGTCGCTGAGTCAGTATGTCTTCACTTGAATCAGCTCCTTCACTCTGTATTCCATCGTTTTCCTCCTCAGCATTTAGCAATTCTTCTACTTCCTTAGCCGAGATGAGAGGAGGATCGCGTGGTGATGTTGGTGGAACGGTAGGGAGGTCATTTTCCGGCAGTGGGTTTGTCACATGTGCAAAAAAGATAAATGAATTAGTCATATGAAATTCATTTTACTTAGCTTAGCAATCCCGCTTCCCACAAACGTGTACTCACCCTCTAATAAATTCAACTCTGGTATGGTGGAGGGATGCGATGGCGGTAGGAGAGAAACATCGGCGGAGAGTGAAAGGGTTCGCAGCTTTGGCATTGGAGGGATGAGTTTAGCGAGGAGCAGGTGTAGGAGCATGCGATGACGGACGATGTTGGGCGATTATTATTCCCGAAGTGCATGGGTGAGACGGTAGGGCCGGATAATCTTCCTCATATTTCCGCCTCACAGCTTCTTCCAAATTCGCCTTCTTGCTCAAATCTGTAGAGAAATTGATGGAGATAAGTCGCATGAACTACTGTTATTGAATTCTAGTAAGAATCATCATTCACACAAACTTGCACATTCCAAGTCGCACATATGCTCGACCGAGTACCCCTTCAGGGACAGACTCCTTGTTCATAATGCGCTGCTTCACTGAAAAGGAATGGAACCGCCACATTGAAATTTACGAAAATGAGTTCGGTTAAAAAATGAATAAAATATGGAGACACTAGGGTCTTGATTCACAAGGACAGAACTCCTGTGGTGTTAAGTTATGAGCAATGCTTCCTACATTCAACACACATTCTAGCCTAATGACGTTAGTCATAAAGTTAGTCAACTTACATTGCTGAATCAACCTTTCCTCCAACTTGGCAGAGACGCGGTAACGTTCGATTTCTCCTTGGAATTCCATGTCGGACAGTTGGTAGGTAATGAATTGTAAGATTTCAATAACTGAAAAGGAAATATGAAGTTTCATCTACCCAGTCAACGTTTATCACGGGAACAATCATTGAAGTGACATCTAATGAGTTACATTTCACTCTACTCCATATCATAAAGACTAACCTTTGTCGAATGGCTAAAGTACTCTGACCTGGCGAGAGAAAGCGTCACGTTGAGTATGAAGTCGAACGCCCAACATGAGCAACGGCTCAGAGGTTTCGGTCTAACAAACGACGAACAACCCGTGCAACGCAATCCCTCTACGGCAGTACCCGCCGTCCCGAAGGAACGCTCGAGCAAAGGAGGTATTACAGCGATGATATGTTTTATGAGCAGAAGTGAATCTCTTGATAGCAAGAGACTATTCAACTTGATAGCAAGTCAAAACAACCTGATAGCAGGAGCTCACCGACACTCACCTTGTGAAAGATAAATGTGACGAGCAAAGTTGGTGCAATGCCTTTTATAAGATTTTCCTAAGCGGTGTATGGATGAGACCTCTCGTCCAATCACAGACGAGCTAGAGTTCCTGATGTGCGCACGCACATCTGTAACGCGTTATTGAAATCTTCCTAGGTAAACATGATGTTTAGCAATAGACTCAACCATGGCGCCCGAAGTCAATACTGATGATTGCACGATTCGTTTTCATCAAGAGAGTTTCGGAGGCTTAATACAAGATTACATCCTTGAGTTTCAAAGGGAGGAGACAGAATTGGAAGCATGTTTAGCCTATACACGAGAAATATTTACGGAGTTGATATCTTTTTTCAAAGACAGTATCATCAAGGCTCACTTAATTGCGCATGTCAATTACACTCATTTTCCACAAGGTGAAGCAGCGGAAAGTGTTGACATATAATTTCGTTCCTACAGACAAGAATATGTTACTGATGCTTGTGAGTTTTACACACATCTCCAGAAGATTATTTCTCGGATGGACAATTTTCATGGTTACGGCGATCATTTGCTTCTGAATAAAATAAACCATATTGTCATTGCTATTAGTAAACTATTTGACTACACTAACGCATGCATTTCATGACACTTGTGTTTCGTAAAACTTCAATGATCGAGCTTTACTTTTACAAACATGTGTCACAGTAAAACTATTTGACTACACTAACGCTTGCATTTTATGACATTTGTGTTTCGGAAAACTTCAATGATTAAACTTTCTAACTATACATCAACCTGTGTTGCAGTAAAACTTTTGCAAACCATGATACACTTTCTGACTACACGCACGAATAAAACTGCAATGATCAAACTTTACTTTCACAAACATGTGTCACAGTAAAACTATTTGACTACACTGAACTTTGCTTTTGCAAACCATGATACACTTTCTGACTAGACTTACGAATAAAACTGCAATGATCAAACTTTACTTTTACAAACGCGTGTCACAGTAAAACTATTTGAATACACTAAACTTTGCTTTTGCAAACCATGATGCACTTTCTGACTACACTCACGAATAAAACTTCGATGATCAAACTTTACTTTTACAAACGTGAGTCGCAGTAAAACTGTTTGGCTACACCAAACTTTGCTTTTGCAAACCATGATACACTTTCTGACGATTCTCACGAATAAAGCTTCGATGATCAAACTTTACTTTTACAAACGTGTGTCGTAGTAAAACTATTTGACTACACTAAGCTTTGCTTTTGCAAACCATGATGCACTTTCTGACTACGTTCATAAGAGCTTGTTCACTAGCAAAGAGAGAAGTCTGTGATGTGTTGCGTGTGGCGCAAGGGTGGCCTCCCGTTTCATCCCTTCATCATTTCGTCTCCGTGATAGAGACAGTTCTTAAAAGAACTTATGGTTCATTCTCCCATGGTTGGCCAACTGTCGGGAGACAAGTGCAATGGAGATTTTATGAGGTGACCTGTGGCAGATAGCTAAATGTCGCCCTGGCGGTCAGAGTACAACGTTGAGACGAAAGGCAACCACTTGGAGACATGACGCAGAGAGGTTTCACAAAGATTACCATTGCCCACGTCCGGTGCAGTACTCATCGCAACGGACTTCACCGCTGTCTCGAAAGAACGCCCACACACAGGAAGTATGACACCGAAAATCTCCGTGATTTGCACCGTCCATGACTTGATCGCCAGACATGAAAAACGGTGGAGTTGGTAAGAGGTTGGCAGACTTTGATCAGATTGATAGCAAGCCGTAGAGAGGGATAGCAAGCCGTGTTTCACCAGCGTTTTGCAATGGAGATGTGTAGATGCCACCCATGACAAGATAGCTAAGACTCAACCGATTGGCGTTCAAAGTGCTACGTTGAGAACTGTGTCAAATGCCCAACATGAGACATGAGTTGCCCCAGCGGTTTCGGTCTAAAATATGACACTCTCCCTTGCCACACTTATCACTACGGCATCGTCCGCCGTCGCGAAGGAACACCCCGTCAGTGGAATATTACAGCAAAACTCTCCGTGTCATGTTCGCTTTCAGTGAAAAGCTGCTTGTAACATGAGAAGACTGGCTCAGACATCATTAAAAATCCTTTCATTGACTTCAGCAGGGTCGAAAACTCCAGAAAACCTCCAAAACTAGTGAATTTAAATTCTTCAACTTTTTAGCACTACTTATGAAATTTTATAAGTAGTCTATCACTTAGGGTAAGTCAATAGTGACCGAACCTTTTTTGAATCAAGTCAAACGGACTTGTAGAAGCAAAGTTACAAGCCTTTAAAGTTTTGGAGTCTTTTATGGCCTGGAGACGAAGGCCATCTCCTGGCGAACATCTAAGTCTGACGCCTTAGCTGAGTTCAGCAATGAAATTTTCTAAGTCGGTTCTTACAGAAACCCGGTTTTCGGAGATTTCCAATGCTATCATCAGAGCTCCGGAGTTCACCTACCTCAACCCAGTCGGGAGGAGAACTGATGTCCACAAGCAGAGTTTCCACTTATATAGTTTGTGGCGATCAGCTGATGACGTAATACCCATCATCCAAAAACTTTAAACCCGTCTATCTCCGGTTCTAGTGCTCCGATTGAGCTGGAAATTCACCGTTTCAATGTAGAATTTGACGCTGAATCCGAATCTGCCCTCCATTTGGCTCTACAGCCCACAGCCATCGCAAAAATTCTAACTGTCGTTTTTCGGAAAAATGATGAAAAATTTTTTTTCTCCGATGGCTTTCAAATTTACCATGCCGATGCAGAATTTGACGCTGATTCCAAATCTGGTCTCTGTTTTCCCGTCCGAGGCTTGCTTCACCCGCTAGAGCAATTTTCGTGAAAATTCTAACTCTCGTTTTTTGCCAATGTCCAAAATTTTGAATGACGTCTCACCTCTAAACGAATGCAGATAGGAACAAGCCATGTTTTCCACTGAATTTGTCTCACTCCCAGCTTTCAAACGAGCTATTGCACGACTTTGTACGATCTCTACAACCAAAGTTGGAAGTCTCGTTCCAGAGGGGGGGACGTCTTCAAAACTTTTTCTCTCCGATGTCGCTGGAAACATCCTTCCTAACCCAACATTTCACGAAGATTCCGAATCTGGCCTCCGTTTTCCCATCCGAACCCTCCTTCTGCCCGAAAAACGACTTTTCTCATCCCAAAACCATCAACACCCGCCTTTTTCCAACTCTGCCGTTTTCAGAGATTCCACCCCTTGCTGCTCCTCTTGCCTTCCTTCCTAACCCAAAATTTCACGTAGATTCCAAATCTGAACTCCAATTTCCCATCCGAACCCTCCTTCATGACGATTTCTGACTTTTCTCATCCCAAACACCACCAACATCCACCCTTTCCTCACTCTATCCTTCCCACATTCCACCCCTTCTCCCTTCTGAGATTCCTATCCTAGCTGGAAAACTCCTTCCTTCCTTCCAGGGGGGGTAGGGACCTGTTTCTTCCTCTCGGACCCATTCCTCCCAGCACATCCTTGACGCACTCCCTCACCTCTTTTCCTTCCTTCCTTCCAGGGGGGGGAAGGTCCTCAAAATCTTTTCTCTCCGATTTCGCTGGAAACAACCTTCTTAACCCAAAATTTCAAGTAGACTCCGAATCTGTCCTCCGTTTTCCCATCCGAGCACTCCTTCATGCCGAAAAACGACCTTTCTCATCCCAAAACCACCAAAACCCACCTTTTCTAACTCTGGCGGTTTTCAGAGATTCCTACCCTTGCCTCACAGGAGAACTCCTACTTCCTTCCTCTTTCAGTCAAAATTTGGCACACCGTGGACAAAACACGTCCACTTCTTCACGACATGCCTCAAAACATGACCCACTTTGGACAAACTCTGCTTGTCAGCTTCTCTCTCCTACCTGCACCGGACTGTCTTTCCAACTCCACTACACTCTCTCCTACCGACTTCTCTCCAACTTTCCGCCCTGCACCGGTCTCTCCTTTGGTCTGCTTACCATCACATACTCGGCCGCCTCCCGACATCCTTTCCGACCTTCCATCCACAACCTTCCGGCCAAATCCCTATCCTACTATACCTAAAGAGGTCAAAACACGATCCTAGTGGACTTAAACAGGACACATACGATCTTCCGCGACTCAAAAGGGCCAAAATCCGAGCCGCTGCGCCTCAAAAGGGCCAAAATCCGAACCGCTGTGCTTCAAATAGGGCCAAATTCCGAACCACTGCGCCTCAAAAGGGCCAAAATCCGAACCGCTGTGCTTCAAATAGGGCCAAAATCCGAACCACTGCTCCTCAAAAGGGCCAAAATCCGAACCGCTGTGCTTCAAATAGAGCAGAGGGCCAAATCATGAACCGGGTGTGCCTCAAGTGGGAAAAATCTAACTACTCTTAGTTTACACTAGAATTACACTACCGGTAGTAAACAAGCGGGTGATGTATGAAGATGACACGCCAATCTTCAATATCAGTGAACGACTAATAAAGAGCACCCAGCAACGTCAGCGGTTTTGCGACATTCTTAATGAAGACCTACGTAGGGTCTCCAAATGGGGTGCCAAAGCTTTGAGATGTCAGACAATAATATCAGATAACAAGATTCCATCTCCTTCCTTTGAATGGCAGTTACGAAAGACTTGCCATGGAAACCGTACATCCAGTCCATCAGCAAGCAGACAGCTCAACGAATTGGTAGCCTCCAACGTGCCGGTAGCTATCTTCTACCACAGACTGCTATCTTTACCAGTTCACTGTTCTTCCTCTGATGGAGTGTTGGTTTTCATCTGTGGACCGGCGTCCCACAAAAACAAATTTGCCTCCTCGAACGGGTTGAGAAGCGTGTCAAGAATTCTATGGGTGAAAAACTCAAGGATGAGTTGCAGTCGCGCTCCGTCAGACGGGATGTTGCTTCACACAGTCTCTTGCACAGATACTATTTCGGCAGAAGCAGCTATGCAGTAAATGAGTGCGTGCACAGACCTAGGATCTTCTTCAGAAGCACACACAAAGCTAATGCATTCACATGCTATCATGTGAGCTTAGAACGTACTCATAGTAGAATAGCTAGAGTTTTTTTGCTCACAGGGCACAGCTTTGGAATCAGCATCTCCAGACCAATACGATATTGATCTCCCTGACCAATACGATATTGATGCTTTCAAGAGGCGTGCGAGCAGGTTTCTGATGAGAACAACTTAATCACACAGATTACAAGATCTGTTGTTTTGCCTTTATTTATTTAGAATAACATAATTTATTACTTTTTCATTGATAAGCCCTTGCTTCGTTCATGGCTTGTAGATGTACTATGGGTGAAAAATTTGCAAAAGAAGCCTGAAGAATGTGTTCTTATGCCGCCATTCTAAAATGTGGTGACAAGTTGGAAAAAATTGGACAAGTTCTCTCAATATGCGGAAACACTGACTTTTCAATGAATTTGTTTAACAGCATAAAATTGTGACTAAATTGAAAAGTGACCAATTATTATTTCCTGAGGAGAACGTCTATGACATATCCGATATCGACTTTGAACTGCATGCATACATGATATTCGCCAATCTGGCCTCCTCAAATGATATAGAATATAATTTTGCATTAGATTTTTTGAGAAGGTCAGATTGGCGAATATGTGATTCAAATAATTTTCCATTTTTGTGCGTCGTGAGAGCAATTTCAATTTTATTTACAAAAGATAGCATACGAAAATGCTATCGAACTCCTTCCTTGTCTCGGTATACAATTTAAGTGCAAAGCAAGCGATGTTCAAAGTGGCAAAATATACCCACCAATTTTTCAAAATGGCGGTGCCTATACGTAATTCACATAGCCTCCATTTAGCTTTGGAGTTGGATTTTCACCGGATCTGGTGCGATTTTGTGAAATCAACGTCATGGAGCACCTATGATTTACAGTTCATTGTTGAACACCTATAGCTTCTCGGGTTTTTAGGCTCTGAGTTTTGGGCATGAGTTCACAGAATGCACACGTATAGCAACTGTATTTTTATCGACGAAGTATTCGTTGATTGAAGTCAGACATTAACAGAGAGTAAAAATAAGATATAACAGAAGTTTGATGCTAATTTCAATTGATTACTATCAGTGTTTTTTTCAACTATTAATTTACAAATGGACTTATCAATCCAGTCAAGTACTTGATGTAAATAAAATTCAACTATTTTCCAATCTCTCGTCTTTCGTGAAGAGCCTTTTAGACGTCTGTGGCTGCCAATAATTGTGCTTAAATTGTTCGAGACTGTGATGGACATCTTTCCATGAGTTAGCTTAAAAAATGTCTGTTTGCTGCTTCAATTTTTAGATATCGGGTTCAATGGACGTGTGTGAAGTTGGCCGTACCACATCAAAAATCGCCTGTACCACTCTCGAAAGCAGCTTTTACACATAATTTTAGAGTGTGCCAGCTTGTGTCACCACTCATTTTTCAAAATAAGAAATTGTCGATCAAAAGTTCGAGGTGGTACGGATGTGAACTTAGCCGCACCAAATTCCAGACAAAATCATAAATCGCATATTTATGAATTTTCAACCACATGGACGTCTAAAACAACACGTGCAAAGCATGTGCCAAGCACTACTTCGCCAAAATTAACAATAGCAACTGAGCAAATAGACAAAGTGACCTCAAAGTGGTACGGATGTGAAGTTTGCCGTACCACTTGTGAAAATCGCGTGTGCCACCCCTCAGACAGCCCCAACTCTCCGTAGAATCCTCAGAAATGCGGATTTCCCACCGCAGCCACGCCCACAGCCCATCCGTACCACTTGTGAAAATCGCGTGTGCCACTCGCATCAACCCACCGAATACACTTATTGGGAGTGTGCCAGCTTGTGCCACCCCTCAGACAGCCCAACTATCCGTAGAATCCGCAGAAATGCGGATTTTCCTCCGCAGCCACGCCCAAAGCCCATCCGTACCACTTGTGAAAATCTCCGGATTCTACGGATAGTTGGGCTGTCTTAGGGGTGGCACAAGCTGGCACACTCCCAGTAAGTGTATTCGGTGGGTTGATGCGAGTGGCACACGCGATTTTCACAAGTGGTACGGATGGGCTGTGGGCGTGGCTGTGGTGGGAAATCCGCATTTCTGAGGATTCTACGGAGAGTTGGGGCTGTCTGAGGGGTGGCACACGCGATTTTCACAAGTGGTACGGCAAACTTCACATCCGTACCACTTTGAGGTCACTTTGTCTATTTGCTCAGTTGCTATTGTTAATTTTGGCGAAGTAGTGCTTGGCACATGCTTTGCACGTGTTGTTTTAGACGTCCATGTGGTTGAAAATTCATAAATATGCGATTTATGATTTTGTCTGGAATTTGGTGCGGCTAAGTTCACATCCGTACCACCTCGAACTTTTGATCGACGATTTCTTATTTTGAAAAATGAGTGGTGACACAAGCTGGCACACTCTAAAATTATGTGTAAAAGCTGCTTTCGAGAGTGGTACAGGCGATTTTTGATGTGGTACGGATAGTGGTACGGCTAACTTCACACACGTGTTCATTGGCGTCAGTTGCTAAATAGTGGTTTGAGTAAGTATTTTTCAATGGCTTTGATAGTGCATCTACATGGTAGAAGAACATCTACTCGCACTGATGTTTGCATGTATATGAATTTACCTTTTCCAACTTCCTGACGACGATTGAGACAAACAGTCTATCTGAGTTATCTAATTGAAATCGGTTAAAAACTGTACATCTGTTTCTGTTAATCATTGATTTGATATGAAAGACGTTTTCTTATTATGAAGAGATCTGATTGTCATTGCGTCTTGAAAGCGCTGGTTGATACTTTTTTTATAACCATGTGCTTGTAGATTATCTTCGCGTTTTCAAGTCATTTGCACTTCGGTTGCGCCATAATCGTCAGAAATCTAAATTCGGTGTATTGCTTACATTTAATTTAGAAAAACAGTGCACACACAGAAAATGGTCGCAGAAAATGGTCGCTTTTCGTATCCCAAATTTATTCACAATTATTATTATTATGCTTTCCTTTAAGTGTTCCTAAAGTGTTCTTTAAGTTCCTTTAAGTGTTCCTTTAAGTATTCCTTTAACAAAAAGTATTTTCATGCATTCTGCAAAGATAGAAAGCTTATTGCGATAAGAAAAAATTAAGCCGTTGCTGCTGAATATGACGTATTATTGAAAATGCACAAATTTTCAATAATACGTCATATTCAGCAGCAACGGCTTAATTTTTTCTTATCGCAATTGTTGATAATTCTGCTAAAGGGAAACTTTGATTTATTGAAATAGAAAGCTTAATTTCTTGTTAATTGTATCCGTCTAAAGATGCTAAATAAAGAGAAGACTTCATCTTTCTGTACCGTGCTTCGTCCATTCTTTATTGATAGATGACACGGAACTGACAATACACTTAGAGATGGCTGCAGGTTCAATCATGTTGAGCATTTAGCCTTAGTTATTAAATCTGTAGCCATGTTCATGTAAGGTCTCCATAAAGTACAGAGGAAGCGCAGGACTGAAAGATGAATTTTCCTCTTACTTGAGCTCTAAACATTACATCTTTGTAAATATATTGGGAGCGTAAATTTCTTTCTATGCCAGTTGCTAGTCGATAGGATGATTATATATATTCGCTACGATGGTTATAATAAAGCCTTTATATGAACTCTTTTTTTGTGATTATTCGTCAGTCTATTTAATCATTTGCACCATGCTCATGAATAATCGACGTTATTTGTTTTTTTTGAATCAAGGTTTGTTCTCTTTTTCAGGGTTCAGAGCATGGACATGACAGATTGTAGTACCACTACAAATGTAAAGAATATATTAAGCGAAAATGATAGCAATAAAGACACTTTCAATAGCAAATCAGATCTTCATCTTGGAGCAGATGGATGGACAGAAGAAATGAAAGACGGAAATAGATATCCAGCAAAACGAAGATCACATGATTTAAAACGTGACTCTAAAAAGTGCACTATTTGTAATAAACAGTATTCAAGATACTCTAGTTTGAGTCGGCATCTTAACACACATGTTCGTCAAGACACGTATGTCTGCAATATCTGTGGAAAAACATTCTTGCAATCAGGCCATTTATCTGGTCATTTGATCACTCACACAGGTGAGAGGCCGCATTCATGTACTTTGTGCTCAAAGTCATTCATCAGGAGGAGTGATTTGGTATCTCATATGCGAAGCCATACGGGTGAACGACCTTATACATGCGACGTTTGTGGAAAATCGTACTCTCGCAACAGTGAAATGAAACGACACTATCGAGTGCATGGTGGTAAAACCTTTCATTGCACCATTTGTGGAAAGTCTTTCACAAGAAATTGGATTTTGACTAATCATGTGAAACTTCATTCAGGTGAACGCCCGTATGCTTGTAATGCATGTGGGAATTCTTTTTTTAGACTGTGTGACTTAAGATCGCATGAAATAAAATGTGATAAGCAGGTAGATGGTGACAAAAAATGAGGAATTAAATCGAAGGCATTGTCATGATTTCTTATTTGGTTCATGAGAGAGAAATAAAACGTTTTGCGAAGAAATATGATATTTTTACAAAAGTAATTAAAAACTGCACAAATGAATTTTCATTGATGCGAAGACAGTACGGCCTTAACGTTCCATTTCTTAGATATTTATAGTCTGGCTTTACAATGCACTATGGAGTACAGAGAATGGATAGGCCTAGATCTGGATATGAATGATGGCTTTTCCCAGTTTCCATATGCCTACGTTCACAGGCTAATCTATTCTTCTCGTGAATATTACGACCTTTTCTTATAGGATGGCCAATTTGCCATGGAATCATGTTTAAATGGGCTCGCGTTTATCTACGAACTTAAGCACTGTATAGCCTAATCAGTCATGACCCGATAGGATACCAACCATAGTGCACTCGAACGAGGCCATTTTTTCAATTCCGGTGCGAACGTATCACAGATAGATCCACTATACATACAGAGGGCGGAAGAATGTGTAAAACATTGACTTAATTACGTAGACCACGTTGCATACAAGTACCGTGGACGTTGCGTAGAAGATGATCTGCCTTGATAATTTTGCTATGGTGCGTGAGTAGGCCTAATTCAAATCATACTGCGTGCAACAGTAGCTATTCCATTTCATAAACTTGGGGATTTGCTTGGAGAACAGTCGAATACAGTATGTGAACTATGCCTACATGTAGGATATCATTAAATCCTCTTGATAATCTAAAAAAAGTACCTATTTCAGTCTATCTTTCACTATTTGTACACATCTCATGGTTCCCATTTCATCAGTGTAGAACCCTGTTGATTTTTCAGGAGTTGCTTCGAAACTTTTGCATACAATAAATTAGGAGATGAAGAGGCAATCAACACTAGTTGACCGGTGTCAGTTAATGTACAGTCATTTGTCTGACCATATGCTAGCAAAGTGTCAGTTAAGTGACAGTTGAATTATCTGGCGTGATATTCCGTATTTTGACTACTTTTACAAATATTTTTAGCAGCATGATGGTCGTGATAGATCACGAAAGGAATTATACATGCTAATTAATAGAATTTCTCTTATTTCTAGTTCTTGCAGTCTCTCATTTTCATGCATTCGATTGACTTCAATACCGAAAAGTTTAGCTGTAATGTATATTTTTTAATGGAATTTACATTCTGTAGAATGCAGAGTTTTAAGAAACGAATAAGATAAAGGTCGGCCCTTCATACATTCTTATACATAAGTACCTATTTTTATAGAATCTGTGAGACTAAACCCTTGCAGCATTGAGACGGCTACTTATCACGATTGAAGACAGTTCAGCTCGTCACAAAAAGCACATCTCAGCTGGCGTGAAATGTCTGTGAGCGAGTCGTCTCAAGGCATGACTTCTGAAGACGAGTAATGGCGAGTTTATGTGACCAGTTTTCTGACGAGATATGTATATGCTATTATCGATGCATCCAAGCATAGCGCCCTTCCAAATTCTCTGAAGACAGCCCTAGAGCCGAGAGAATGATGGACTCGAACCATCTGACGCCAATCTGAATGAACCAAATCTATGATAAGCTACAGGCTTTTTTATCACTTTGTTATACGAGTATAAGACAAGCGCGCAATGTCCAAATATGTTAGTGATGATAATGTTGATCAAATTTTAATGCTCCAAAAATTACACATTACAATTTATAACTGATACATGAATATAATACACATTATCTGAATATATACATTATCAAGTCTGCTCAATTCAAACCAGATTCATTTTGTTGAAATCAATTTCATTTACGTTTCAGACTTAAGTAAGTTGACTGCTATCATATTTCAGCAGTTATTAGACAAAAATATCGTATGAGAGCAATGATAGCTAAAAACATAATACCAAGTTGTGTCGGAAAAAATGCCTACATGAGGTCCTTTTTACAATCATTCAGCGTAATTCATTAAGGAGGAACATCAGCTAAACTTGGAAATTTGTAGCTCTAATCTCATCATCTTGGGCCTATCATAAATTCAGGGCATTTGAACGGTTATATATGTTCCCCGTTCGATCGATCTTCCGTTCATTAGCCTTTCAGACCCGTTCCTTCGTTCACCAGCTCAAAGGAGCTATCACCCCGTTCCGTTCGTTCATGGAATAAACACCCGTTCAATCGTTCTTTTTAAATCAAAGCAATGCTCAATTTTGATGGACCATAATGCTGATCGTTTCTAGCTAACATTGGTTTTTTCAGAGAAACGTAGTAGGCAATGTGGGATGTCATCCCATCTATCTGACATCACGAAAAGCTGCATATCGGAAAATTCGTTGTCGGTAATGTCCCGCAATGACAATGAGAAACATAAGTTGACGTCAAGCGTACGTTACGTCACACACGCCTTTTCCATCAAACCCAATCAAACTAGAGAATATCAAAATCCATGCAGGAAGTCAAAATCCTTCTGTCGTGATGATTAGCCTATAACTCGCTTTAGCATCACGCGGCACGTAAGTTGCTGTAAGTGATGATGAGTTGATGTTCACCCATCTGACACTTCGCTTACAGAAACCTTGGAACTTGCTAGCTAGCATAGACAAGAAATAGTGACTAAAGAATACGATGTGATCAAATTCGATAGTGACTAGATTCATTTGCATAGTGCTTAGCCTGCATACATTAGACCCACATCATGTACGTAGGCCGCCATGAATCCCTATCTGCATATCCACTGACAGCTGATAAGAATTCGCAGATTAAGCCATTATTGTACATGCCTGTGCCGGCAAAAATTGAGATGCCCGCAGCGGGCCCCACCCCAGCGTATGACTTCACGTGATGCAAAAGTAACATAATGCATGCTATTTTGAAAACGTAAAGATCAGATTGACACTCACAGTGCAATTCTATCACAGCTTCTGAATTCAAACTTCAACGCTTTGTGACCATGTGATGATTATTGGTGCGTATCATGAGAAATTTAATTGCTTCATGGAAGGACGTGAAACTTCTTCAGTTTTCACCACTAAACCGCATTGATGTGGTGCGTAGATTGTTTTAGAAGTTTGCGAGTTACCCTGTGAAGAAAAGCTGTCGGGCCAGCAACGTTGCGTCGACATTGGGCCGACACAGTTATGGTTCCTGATTCTTCGATGTCGGGCCAATGACGTTGCATCAACATAGCGCCATCAAACTGTCGCCGTAAATTCCATTAAAATGCCAACGACAAATCCTGCATGAAAACCAACCCCTGCAGCATTAAGACAACTCAATAATATTCATGTTATAATCAGGGCTGTGGAGCCGGAGCCGGAGCCTTAAGGAGCCGATGGTTTTGGTCGGAGCCGGAGCCGATTTATCACAAAGGCTCCGGCTCCGATAGTTTGAGCTTTGATATAGATCTAGAATTTTGAAAGTTATTAATTGGCATCATAAAAAAATTAAATCATTTGAAATCTAAAGATATGTCTTTTAAGTATACCAATGATATGTCCTCCACGATATCTTTCTTTGCAGTTGCCGCCTTCTTTTGTATTATATTTATTATATATTTACACACGTGTAATATTTTTTATTGCATATGTTTCGTAAGACTAATTTCCATATTGACAACGTATTCTCCAAAATCCATTAATTTGAAGACTTGTTATATGCATGCTAACTAGATGATTGTAGATTCCTAGAGACAAGTCGCCAGTCATTTATGTACACATTTCCAGTTCAGTCAGCAAAGATAATATAGCTACATTTCTTGCGCAATGTCTTAAATCTAATACGGTTACTATGTAGGCTATCATCTATCGGTATGGCTACTGGCAGAAGCTACTGGCATCTGTGACAATGCCAATTTCCTTAGATTGTATTGTAGGCTCCTGTGCAGTCCCCCCACCTACATTTTTCAAAACAATCGATTATTCAATTTGATCAATTTTGATTGGAGGGATAACTCTTCACACTCACACGAATGACCTGACTACAAGTCCTCACATGGCTATAGCAATAAGCGACCCAGCCACTTCTAGTAGCGCCCTATTATTTTAAGGTACCTCATTCACAATGAATTTCCTTTGACTTCAAAATTCAAAGGGTATATTTCAATGCGAAAAACCCGAAGGCAAATTACAATGTTGACTTGCTGACGAAGTTTTCGACCATGACATCGCAATTACCCACGCAGATTTTTACAACAGCATGGAATGCTTCACGCAAACCGGTGATGCTGAAACGTACGGACATCCAATGGTGCTGCATCTTCTGACCAGAGAAAAAATGGGGGGGAGGACTGCACAAGAGCCGTATCGTGTAATAATATTTCCCCAAATGTCATAGACCTATAAATTTCTAAATACGTTGGCCATACCCGAGTTTGAATAATGGAGTTGATTTGTGCTAATAGCCTTGCGGGTATAAAATAAAAATACTCTGTTGAGCAAATTTTCGATTTAATCTTCGTCAGACTCTCACATTTGATGAAGGCATGAATAGCAAGAGCTTTTATAAGAAAGATGAAAAGAAAGATTGTCACTTCACAATTAGGAAGATTCTCTGATGCCATCAATCCGGCAGGGTGTCAAGTTACATCACCGTTGGATATTTTCCCCCGCATCCTGTGATGAGCGGTCAGCAAACGCGGTGAGGGGCGATGATTGTTCCTGTCTATTGTCACAGGTGGGTCGGTCTGTTGACAAAAATCTTAGCGTGCGGTTTCCCATGCAGCCATTCATCAGGTTGTTTTCTTTCACATGTCATAGACCTGTGGATTTCAAGAATTTTCATTATTATTTTTTCCGTCTGTCAACACTTTATGCTGATCATGATGACTTATATGTAAACAATAAAAAAAGACTGAGACGCTCTCAATAAAGGCGCCTTTTGACCTCCCTTTTCTATTGTCTGTGACATTAAATCGCACGCGCATTCGAAAGCTAGCAAAGTAGATGGGATTTCTGCTCGGTGCTCGCAGTCAAATTTTTATTATGCATAGCACCCTGCAACATACTGTGTGATACTCCGAGTTCAGTTTCATCAGCCTAACCATCATCAGAGGAATAGTGGTAATGTGTTATACATAAATTGAATATAATAATATACATGAATCATTGATGAATTATTTAGTGCAACTTTACGCCATAATGAAAAATACGAAATTAATATAATGTAAGTTAGGCCTTAACGGTTAAATGATGAATTGGGGTCTGGTCAGACCCACGCGGTCTTTATAAGGCTCACACATCTAAACTCAAATGAGTTGGTAGCCGATATTCTGTGATTTTTACACATTCTATGAGTGCTTATTACTGGCCTAAAAAATATTTCAAATAGTAGTTTCGTTTTACTTCATTCAGATACATACTAGGTCAACGATGAACATGGGTCTACAGAGACCCATTAGAAAATATTCGGTAGCAACACTTACAAGTGCTTTATTCAAGTTCAAGACGGTTAGTCAGCGTATTGTGTGACCCATATGTGTAACTGCAATTCTCTGTCTGATCGATCAGTGCGCGCGCCTGTGTCAGACAAGCTCTCCTGCCTTCCAGGCGTGCGATCGAAGCGTGTGATGACTTGTAAACAAGTGTCAGCTTTCGAGTTGCAATATAGAGGAACAGTTACGCTCTCCAGTGCGTGTGTGCTTATTTGACATGGCTTCAAACAGCGAGAGACGACGACTTCCTCCACGTGCTGCTCGATAACATGCTAACTTGAATCTCGCATATGCAGAAGACGAGGAGGACGAGTTTCCAGACGAGATTGCTGAGGATGACGTCGCCGTGAACGCTACTGATGAAGAAGGAAGTGTGGAAATCTCGATGGTAGAGTCACTATCAGACGATGAAGAATTGGATTTATCAGTTATAGTTGACGTGATGAGCAATGAAGATTCTGATGATGATGATGGTGAGGAACAGAGTGAAGATGACAGTGCCCATGTGACTGCAACGTCATCAACGGCGAATGCCCAGGTCTGGAATCTACAAACTAGTCAACGACATCCACCAGGTAGATTAGCAGTGCACAATACGTTTCGGCCACCTCATGTTGGTTTAGCAGTTGGATTTCATCCACAGTCTACATTAGAGGCATTCAAAGCGTTTTTTGATAACTCCCTTGATGTAGCCGTCCTCCACACCAACCGCGAGGGACGTCGAATTGCAGCCTCCAAGCACTTGCAATGGAAGTCTGTGTCTAGAGTTGAACTCGATGCCTTCGTTGGTTTACATCTAATAGCTGGTGCTTTGAAAGCCGGACATCGTGACACTCGAGAATTATGGGACACTAAGAACGGAAATCCTATTTTCCGGGCTACTATGAGCTTTCAACGTTTTCAACAAATAAAGGCCGCTCTCCGATTTGACAACAAGACCCGGCGCGACACCAGTGATCCTCTTTCGCACCCATCCGCGAAGTGGTTGACCTAGTCAACAATAATTTGGCAAGACTGTATGACCCAGGTTCTTTGTTATGTATTGACGAACAGCTTGTTGAATTTCATGGGCGCGTACGGTTCAAACAATATATTCCTTCGAAACCGGGAAAATTCGGAATCAAAATCTTTTGGATCACTGATGCTGAAAACAGCATCCCACTTCGCTGTCTGTTATATATCGGGAAACAGACACTGCCGGAAGTTGAGCGGAATGGCCCTGTTACGAAGCAGTGGTCATGAATCTGGCCAAGCCATATCTTGGGGTGGGTCGAAATATAACCATGGATAATTGGTTCACATCTATCAGTTTATGTGACCGTCTGGAGGCGGAGAAGACCAGCGTCGTCGGAACCATTCGGAGCAATAGGCGAGGTATTCCATCTGATGCTCGATCTCTACGAGGGAGAAGAAAAGGTGACTCCAAGCACTTTATTTGCGGGAATAAAGTACTATGCTCATTTTGGGATAAGTCAAACGCCCCGGTTTTGCTGCTATCAACAAAGCATTCACATGGAGTTCATGCGGAAGGTGAGAAACCCGAAATTGTGTCGTGCTATAATGCAACCAAATCAGGGGTTGATAACCTCGACAAATTGGTAAGAACATATCGTAGCCAACGGAAATGCCGCAGATGGCCTTATGGTGTTTTCATGACATTGACAGACGTGTGTGTTATCGAAGCAATGAAATCCATGTCAGCGTCAAATCACTACCAATTCAAAATGGATCTGGGGTACGAAATGACTCTTCCACTGGTGCATCAAAGATCTGCTCAGCCGCGTCTGACGAAGTCGATAAGGCTGGCGATGCAGATGGTGGGTGTTGAGTCGAGTGTACCGCCGCTGACGGGACTCAACAATCAACGTCGACGCTGCAAAACATGCCAAGATTCGGGACGGAAAGACAGAAAGACTCGTTTTCAGTGCTGTGAATGCGCAAAAGCCATTTGCAACGAACATGCAAGGATTCAGTACTATTGTACCGAATGCAGTTGACTCTTGATTATGAGGTTCGTGATCTGTATAGCCTAAATTGTTGTCCACATAAACTTACATGTGTGTTGTTTGGACGGAATATGTTTTCATTTTTTAGTATGAGACACTACTGTAGAAGATGGGACAACATCATCAGCCTAAGTATTCACATTTTGAACTGATATAGGAATTGCATAGTACGGTAGCCTGTAACCTATAGCAGAGGAAAAGTACAAGGGGGAAATGTAGCACATTGTATCTGCACTTAAATGAACTACAAAGTTATCGTTTCGCTACAAATCACAATTATTGGTCCTTGGGTCTGGCTGGACCCATGTTCATCATTTACCTAGTATGGAATGACGACATCATTTAACCGTTTTAACTTATTAAGTATGCTGCATAGAATTACAAAACTTTTCCTAAATTAGATATTTTTAATTTTTTTAAGTATAATTTTCAATTGTACATTTCTAGCCTACACTGCAATGAGGCTATCTAAATTACAATTTCTACAGATGATGAGTCGTGGGCTACCCACCGATCATATTATTCATGGACCAACAGACTATTGAATAAAGGCAATAACAAATAACAATAACAACCTAAGCTAGCCTATATACACTTTAATATTCAATAAAGCAATTGATATCTTTATTGATACGGTATATTTGGCTATATAGGCGATACCCTTTCCATGTTCGAGTAGATATAGGCCCTATAAGCTATTTGGAGGCATACGCTATCCAGTTTCATATTCAAGCTTTGTTAAAATGCTTATACTACTATTCGGCCCCTGTGACGGCTAATTAGGTATATCATCATCACTCATGTGGTCTTATTTAATGTAGCCTCGTAGTAGACTGGTTGCAGGCTAGGCCAATTTATATTTAGCCAGTGCGGGAGATCTTTATCTAATTTAACCAATCCTGGCTATAACTTTATTTTATCTTTCAGAGATAGTCAATTCATGCAAAAATATATGACAATTATGTTATTTGTCATTATATTAGGCTATTATCATTCTTATTATTAACTTAAGTCGTTGCTTGTTAATGAAAACTAATTTGATGATTGTAGCAAGCCTCTAAAGGCCACACCGTTATCCAAAAAACCCGTTCAACGGATCCAGGATAACCAGCATAGATAGAAACTGAATTTGAAGTCGGAGCCGAGCCGGAGCCTTTCACATCAGTGTCGTGGAGCCGGAGCCGATGAGATAACGCATCGGCTCCATAGCCCTGGTTATAATAATTGCATATTATTACATGTATATATAGTAGTTATTAAATACATAATATATAAAAAGTAACATCAGGTATAATGATTATTACGGATGCATTCAAGTAGCTCTCTTTTAACCCTTGGTATACCATGGGGTAATTTTTTACCGCAAAACCGACAAGAAGTGGAATGACGTTTGAAATGTTGTATTTTTTTCAATGCGCTTTTGTGACTTTTCCTAACTCAATAAACAAGAGTACCGCGCGTTGAAAATATTCTGCTAATTACTTTTTTCCGCACATCGACTTAAACTATTTCTAACACGGTTTACCGGCGAGGAAAAAAATTACCCCAGATCATATTATCAACTTTTCCTCTTCTCCCCTCGGACGTAAGTTCGAATATTGCAGATGGGGTATTGCTACAATCGTGCTTCGCCACGCGGCAGTGCTAAACTCGTCATTATTCTATTTATAGCCTGTGGGAAGTCCCCAAAGCAGATCTCATCTGAGGTAGCACACACACTTTTGCACAGCCATTTCTACTCATTCTGCAATGGATGTGCACGCAGCTGTACGCATGATACTTGCTGAAAGCAGCGAGAGCGACGAAGGTGCAAGTGACAACGAATTCAGGGATGAAGTTATCATTGACGACGGAGCCGTGGATGAAGAAGAATCTGGAGACGACGCAGTGATGGAAGTTGTGGATGCTATTCACCAGCAATTTGTATATCTTCGATCTCGTAATAGACATGAACTGTGGTCAAGAGAGCCTGTCACACCTCAGGTAGGTCGCGTCGCTGCATATAATGTGATACGAGAGCGTCAAGGACCGACTAATGCTGTGCGAAATGTTTGCGGTTTGAGCCCTACCGATGCATTCAAGGTTTTTATTACGCCTGACATTGTGCGCTTTATCGTCGACTACAAATATTGAAGGTGCACAACGCTTCAATGACTGGCGCTCAACGGATAGTGAAGAAATGTATCGCTTTTTCGGGTTACTCATTGCTGGTGGTGCTCATCATGACAACAAGACACGAGTTGCGGATCTGTGGAATACTGAGCATGGACGGGCTATGTACGCATCTACGATGCCCCGCAACCGATTCACGCAGCTGCTGTCAGCGATTCGTTTCGATTTCCGTGCAAACAGGAACGAAAACGACAAGTTTGCTCCCATCCGCAGCGTGTTTGAGCAGATTGTAACGAAATTCCGGTCTTCTTATAAAGCCGGAGAGGCAGTAACAGTGGACGAACAACTGGTTGCAACACGTGGACGATGTCAATTCAAAATGTACATGCCGTCAAAGACAGGCAAATACGGCGTGAAACTGTGGGCGTTAGCTGATGCACAATCCTTTTACTGTCTCAATCTGCAGCCCTACATTGGCCGTACGGGTCTCGTGCCTGAGCGTGGTCAGGGTCAGCGCGTAGTTTTAGAACTGACAGATTTCCTCACCGGAAGTGGGCGAAATGTCTACATGGACAACTTTTTTACGAGTCTTCTTCTTGGAAGGACTCTGCTTGGACGAAATCTCACAGTTACGGGCACGATTCGCAAGAATAAAGGTGAAATTCCACAGGAGCTGTTACCAAATCCGAATCGCCGCGAGCAGTCTTCGTTATTTGCATTCCAAGAAGATGCCACGATGGTTTCATACGTCCCGAAAAAAAACAAGGCAGTAATTATGCTTTCGACACTGTACAAGGACGCCGCAATCGATCCCAATGGCGCGCAGAAACCGAAAATTATAACTGATTACAATCACGGCAAATGCGGCGTGGACACATTGGACCAGCTGGTACGTTCTTATTCTTGCGCCCGGAGCACGCGCCGCTGGCCACTCACCATCTTTTTCAATCTGTTGAACATTTCCTGCTACAACGCGTTAGTGCTGTTCTTGCACATACATCCCGAATACGAATCGACGTCAGGCCGTCGTCGCAAGCGTTTTTTGATGAATCTTGCTGCGCAGTTATGTGCTCGTGCGCCAACTCATGCAGCTTCTATTCGACGACAAGTGGTACCGCAATCGGTGCGCCCAGGCTCCAAACGGTGTGGATTCTGTCCACGAGAAATGGATCGGAAAGTAACCAAAGTCTGCTCTGAGTGCGGCGCTGGTGTCTTCAAACATCACATGGTGCTCAAGTGTAATTTGTGTGTCTAAAATTTACTGTTTTATATCATATTTTGATAAAGTTCTTTGTGGCAACTTTGAAATATAGTGTCAAAGTTTTGCAAAAAAATTGTCCAAAAGTTTTCGTTATCTAAAAGTATGGAAATTTGGAATTTTAGACCAATTATTTAATTATATTATAATGAGGAAATTTTTTACCCCACGGTAAACCATGTCAGTATTTTTTTTGGTATACCAAGGGTTAAATTCTCGACAATCAATGCACTCAGACGAGCACTGATTTTCATGATATTTTGGGCAATTCTCATTTAAAGTGCGCATTTCGGGGGACTAAAAGTCATATCGCTTTTCTTAATCAAAAAGATGATGCAATGGGGGTTTTCTGGGCGTAGATTATGAATTTCGACATGAGAACCACACCACTGTTCATTTTCATTGATTTTTAGCAACTGCACCGTCGGTCTGAATTCATCTGTCGTCGGTCTGATTTCATTTGTCGTCGGTCTGATTACAGATTTACTGTGACGATTCTAATGAACTGGGAAATGGCTCATGCCTGTGTGTTCTACTCATAAACTGTAATATCCTACATTTTGTGTTAACAATCGCATAAGACGTGCAACAATGATGATGCAGAGCGATGCCGGTGCATCAGTAAGTTCAGATCAAGCCTGATCAGTGATGCTAGCGCTCAAAGCTATCTATTGCCTCAATATGACGGTGATTCAGCATGATTTTCTCACAGTATTGAACGACTAAATGCAGTTGTCTAGCTACTCGTATCTATGTCGTCTAGACAGTCCCAGCGCAGGAGCAGGATTTCATTGCTACACTTCCTATAAGGTCAACACAATTTATTCGACGCCACGTTTCTTGTCTACTCCGCGCGACGACGTGGATGTGACGATTTCATCTAGGCGACGATTTCATTACAGTGTTCTTATTTTGAAAATAAAAATGCCCGAAGACCTACAAAAGAAAAGAGAGCGTGACCGGCGCTACAGAGAAAATCAAAAGCTGACCAACCCACACTATATGCAAAAACGACGCGCTATTTGCCGGAAAACTTATCAAAAGAAGGTGAGCGAGATGACAACACGAGAGGCTATAATCAATAGAAGAAAGAATCGCATATATTTGAGAAAGTACAGAGAAGGGAGAAAGAATTCTAGACCCACTAGACAGGATCAAGGCAGCATAGGAGATGTGCAAGTAGAAAGGAAAACGACAAAATCAATCGTATCGAGTGAGAGAGAAAAGAAAGACCGAAATCATTCGTCTTCGGGGGGAAAAAGCATCCTTACAACGCGAAGTCTGGAGGATTAGAAATCGACTTTGGAAGTCTCAAAGCAACAGTAAATACATGCCTAGCTACAGTAGAAACTCAGCAGCCTCTGATGAAGTAAACACGTCGGCCATTTTCGTAAATGACACAATGAGATCAAATAAATCAACCAAGAGATCTCTGACTGCATATTATTCCCTGCTGCAGTCTCTGAAGTCATCAAAAGGGAAAAGGCGCTGGGAAAGACTGTACGTCGGACTAGTGGTACAAAAAATTGTGAGGAAGTACAGAGGATTTCGTAGTCACCTATTCATGAATATTAGCATTCACCATTCTACAGTTGCGTCTGCTGCGCCACAAAGAGTTCTGCACCAAGATCGGTCTACAAAATGTAACATTGATGATTTGCAAGCCTTCCTGGAGAGAGATGATAACAGTCGAATAACCAGTGGAAAGAAAGAAGTTGTCAGCAGAAATGGCGAAAAGTGCAAGTTCGATACTATACAACTTCTCAGTAAATATTCTACATCAAAAATTCTGCAGCGAAAATTCAAGATTGCAGCTATCTGAGTCAACCTTCTACAGGTACATCAAAGACTTGAGGCATCTTAAGATGCCAAATGTGAATAATCGCAGTCAGTGCCTCTGCAAGCAATGTACAAATATGCAACTTTTGACGGATTCTCTCTTCTCACATAGGATCATTTCCACTCGCATAAAGCGGACACCTGTTGAAGGAATTGCTTGCTCTCCACAAAACTTTGAGTGCACACATCGATTGTGTGACTCCTGTAAGGATAAGAAATGGATCGACACAATCAACATTTCCAAGTCACACATTCCCTACTATCAATGGGAGAAAAATGATGATGGCGTGATGACATGTTCAAGAAGATGAACCTGTCCTTGAAGTGACACAAAAGTTTGAAAGAACCCTGTCTCAATTTTCTGGTCACCAATACAGAATCCATCATCAATACCAAGAGATTCAGTATGTCAAAAATTCCATCACTGAAAACGAAGTGATTCTGTACATCGATTTTTCAGAGAATTTTTCTTGTAGATGGGCACAAGAAATACAAGCAACACACTTTGGAAATGCTCACAGACAGGTGGTAATACACCAAGGAGTGATATATGTAAATGGACCTGATGCGAAGCCGGTCTGCTTTGCCACAGTTTCAGACGACTTGTGCAAAACTGGTGAGGCTGTTATCGCTCACTTGGACAGCATTCTCGCGGAAATTGGCAGCCATTCAGAGAAAATCACAATTATTTCGGACTCACCATCCTCACAATACCGGAATCGGTTCTCATTGCATCTCATGCAAGAAGTGTGCAATAAATACCAAATACAAAGATTCCAGTGGATTACACAGAGTCAGGACACGGAAAGGGGGCCGCCGACGGCGTGGGCTCTGCTCTATAGAGACTGGCCGATAGGCACGTTGCAATCGGAAACTCCATCCTAAACGCAAAAGATTTCGCATGTGTCGGTCAGCAGAGTAAGATTTTAATCAAACAAGTTTCGAAGGAAGAAATAGATCGATATGCCGACATATTGAATGATTGGAAGGAAAATATGACCTCGATGAAAGGAATATCTAAATGTCATTTTGTCTCATTACAAAAATAAGATGCGCTATCAACAGCTGGCTTGTCATTGTGATGAAAGCCTAGAATGTGAATGTTTCTCACCAATCATGATTGATCTCAGCTCACGTGGCAATTCTCAGCGTCGGAAACTGGCTGTCGGAATGTGGGTCATCGTCAAATATAATACAAGAAAATATCCAGGAATCATCACGGACGTACAAGGGACCAAGGTGAAAGTGAATTGCCTTGAGGCGGCAATACAGATGGCCACAAAGAAAAGATGAAATCTTGTATGATGTTTCAGACATTCTCACTGTGATGGATCCACCAAAAAAAGTTGGTAAAGGGGGCTATTATGACTGTGAAAGCCATTTCCTTCTATCATGATTGAAAC
Organism: Prostheceraeus crozeri; assembly: GCA_907163375.1. Lineage (NCBI taxonomy): Eukaryota > Metazoa > Platyhelminthes > Polycladida > Euryleptidae > Prostheceraeus > Prostheceraeus crozeri. The sequence goes on along the minus strand of CAJQUW010007426.1, from coordinate 129,632 downwards.
TCTCTGAATTCAACAGCCTATGTGCATTTCGAGATGCTTGCTTGCAGTTAATCAAGCTTTCATGTTGCTGCGTTTTCGTGATTTTTCTAGCCGATTTGGTTCTATTCGTGCATCAAAAGTTGTTACTGCATGATCTCTACACTCTTTTTGCTTTTATTTGCAGTTTGCGGGATTCGTCTTAGCTCATTTCACATCAAGATTATCGGTCTTGCAATTCTAAAATATGAAATAGTGGCCACTATAGTAGGCCACTGATTGGGCTTTTGTAGATAGTCCATGTGTTCTGCATTCAAACAAGCCTATAGAGCCCATCAGCATTCTTCCATATAGATATGAAAAATAATAGATATTTAGCAATGCAGGAGGATACAAATGAGGGCCATTAAGCCGATAACAATGCATTATTGCATGATAAATATTTTATGTAATTTGACCGACGGCTCTGTAATCAGACCGACGTCGGTCTGATTACAGTTTGTGCCATTGTCTGTCGATTTCTGTATGAGGGATGGCAAGACATGAGTGACTATTTGCATCTGCCGAAACGTTGTGTCTCACAGTTTAATTCCACTGAATATTGTTTTATCAAAGTAGAGGGGACATGATTGAACCCAAGTTTGACACCGTCGGTCTAATTACGATTTCTGCTCAAAAGTAAATACTTTTTCTTTAAATGCACTCAAGATTTGATCTCAGAGCTTGATTTAGCATAATGTACATGCGGTACATGACAAGATAGGAGCAGCCGATGCTTTTCAGTGAGAAGTATTAAAAAGTTGGCAAGTGGCTGCCATAGAAGAAAGCAAGAAAACCGTCGGTCTGATTACACACGTTTTCGAGAGACCAGGCATTGTGCCAATCCAGAGCAATATGCTTTTTATTCGAAGACGATTGGCATTATGCTTGATAAAGTAGGCAATGTCACTAAAACAACTGAGCATTAGATCTTCGCCATGTTATTTTGGAACTATGAAATAAGTCTGTATAAATGCAGCTACTTGGGACGTGGAAATCTGGCTACTTGTAATCGGACCGACGGTGTTGGACCCACTAAACTGAAATCAAACATGAGAAAAATGCATTGGTTTCAGTTATGTGGACGGCAGAGTCAATCATACCCTCGAAGTTGAGTAGGATAATACTGTTTTGTTGAAATTTAAGAGGTGAGAACGATTTTTAAAAAAATATGCACTTTAAATGAGAATTGCCCTTTTACAACTAATGAGAAATAATGGAAACACCGATCGAACCTCAAGCAAGCGTAATTTTGAGTCCAGTGAATGTATCAAAGCATCCATCAGGATTCAAAACTGCCGAATTTAAGGTATTGAACACAGCTTAAAAATGAAAGAATCAATCCCTGTGGGAACGCATCTTGCTAATATCAACAGATTATCTGGCGAGGTAGCGATTTTGTGGATAATTTTTTTAAAGGTTCATTTTCGTGTAAAAACTATCTCCGCATGTGAAAATGGTCATCATTTATCCAAAAACATGTGTAAAATTAAAAAACGACAGGTGGCGAAAAAGTTGCTATAATTAGTTGGTAGATATTTGTTTACTAATGCGAGCTGATTTTTCGCCAACCGGCGAAATCATGGATATTGTAGCAACTAATTAGTGGTAAGTAGTAATGTTCGTATATTACCTTCACATGAAAATGTATTGTATTCTCAGTCTGATCTGATAAAAAGGGATCTTTTTTAATTCACGAAGGCTTAAACTAAAAAAAGTATGTATCTTCCATAAATGTCGCAGTAAATACTATGATATTATTCAAATATTTGTCATTGTTGTAAATTATTGAATGTCAAAGAGATGTTATGAAAAGTGATATATGCGGATTCTCTATATTCTTATCATTATCAAAGAATGATAGTCTGCACTTATTTCTTAGTTAGATTAGCCATATGTGGGGAATAGTGAGGAGGTGAGGGAGAGAATAGAGCCTCGGTTGTAGAGACGGATTACTAAAGAAAATAAAAGAGAATGTCAAAAGTAAAAAGAACATATAGAGCGCGAATTGTCGCCGGCGAACTTCGCCAGCGAATATCCCGCAAATATGACTGAACTTTAGCATGATATTCTGCAGCTGACATTCGCCAGTTTTTCGCAAGATTCGTTCCCACAGGGATGAAACTCACATAAATGTAAAGTGAATTGCTTTCATTACAACAAATTCTGCACAAAAGGGTCTGTTCACTGGTCATTTGCGTCATATATACTACAATTAGATCTACGTAATTTTAACAATCAGACAATAACAATCTATGATATTCACTTCTCATACATGTAATTCGTGTTTTCTACTGTAATTTTAGTAAAAGATTTTAGAAATACTGAATTTCCGTTATATTCTTATGCTCTATTCAATGTAGGTAATTTTTCATTTATTTTGATAGCTTCAATGATTCTAATGTCTAAGTTATTTCTACCTTGATATTCAACTTTAAAGCAGCCATGTATTTTATTGGTACATGCAATACATCTACTTGAGCGCTTACTACTGTGTTACCTTTTATGTGTTCACTTATTCGTTGGTGAAATAGTCTTTTTGCCTATTGGGCATCAGGATCAATTCCTGACATGTAAATCGATACGCAAGATGATTTCAACAACTTTTTTTAAAGTGTTTCATCTTTTAGATTAGAGTAACCACTGACTTTTGCAGTTTGAAAGACGACATTTACGTTCAAATCCAATATTCGAAAACGTTTTTTATATTTTACGTCTATATTTTATCGATATTTCTCAAATGCAGTAATAGGAAAAAACATTTCTGTACGTCTATTGTATCTTCCGAAGTATTTCTACATTTATCGTTAAATTTATTATTTAAGACAGAATATTTTTTATGGGAAATCGACGCCGCGATGCCGAAACGAGATTTCATGCTTCGGCCCGATGAAATTTTTACCACCGGCACCGGGAGATTATTTAGATTATCTATTATAAATTATTTTAGAATACTTAACTAAACACTAATTTATTATTTTCGGAATACTATATCAATAACAAGAGATGGGGGGCATTGTACAATATATCAAGTCTCTTGTCATCTGATTCACGATATGTGATAGAGCTGAAGGGTCATGCCCAAGTTGGCACAGAAATATTCTTAAATTTCAAAACCCTCTTTCTTGGAGTCAGAGTGTGTAAATAAGCAATTTTGGAAAGTATCAAAGATTTTTTACCATTATTTCTTATGGGGTTTCCGAGAAATTACCGTTCAATCAAGCAAAAGAAGCCGTTCGTTCCGATCACCGCTCATCGGCTTTTCAGACATCCCGTTCAATAATCCGTTCATCAGAAAAACGAAAAAAATGACATTCAATCGTTTGTTCAAATGCCCTTCATAAATTACTGATTTTCAATGCGAAAATCACTTCATCGGCTCGTCAGCAGACATCAATGGTCTTGCAATTTGAAAAATGTAGATGTCAAAAATACACCTAATCGCTAAAAAAAACGAAACCGTTAATGGCAAAGGTTGAAGTGCAGTGCATTGATTGCCATATCGTATTAACCAGCTTTTTTGTAAAAATCATCAAATTTCTAAGAAATATCTCTAATTGAAATAATTAGAAAAATGCGTACATGTAGGCAATTTTCATCTATGATAGGAATTAACACTGGCTAGAAATCATGGCTTCTGTATATATTGCATATTTTGTTATATATGTAAATTTATATGCCTTAAATTACATCGGTATGGAAAAATTCACATTCAGCTTTGCAAAAACGTACTTCATGATCCAAGTTAAAAGCGTGTGAATTTGAAAAAGCATGCCTTCTAAAGTAGGGCCTACTGATACTCTTTCAATCTCTTACATAAGATTCAAATTTTCAACACATAGGGCTACAATTCAGCGTGTTTTTGTCTCAGAACTTTTCTTGTGGATTAAAAGTATGTCTATTTAGGTAGAGAAATGAGATTTATTTGAAAGACCACAGTAGAGAATTTTTTGCGCTTTGCAGTCAAGTCAATAAACTGTGAAACGCATGTTGCCTAGCCCGTATGTCAAGGTGTTTAAAAATAAAGCAACAGTTTTATTCGATTTCATTTCATTAGATGAATATCATTTATTGAAGATGTAGGACAATACATGCAGCCTAAAACAAGTAATAGTAGGCATACTATGCAGCATTTACGTTAGAAATAAAATGCCTGAAATAACTGTATCTAGACACAAAGCTGAATTGGGCACTACTGCAGTTTAGTGCACCCTCTATGAAAGAGACGGAAACGCGCCTACTGCAGTTTAGTGCACCCTAAAACAACGGCGCATTCTCCCGCAAACGATGACTACGCACATTACACCGAAGCGCGCGCTCGGTGTAATGTGCGAAGACGAAGACACAAAGACACTCATTTATAACTATAGGGAAGAACGAACGGCATTCCTTCTGTTGATTAAATCATGTTGTTAAACGATCTTATTACGCTTGTTCATGACTCGGTCAGTGCTCTAAGGGTTTAGGGTGCACTAAACTGCAGTAGGGGTAAAAGAGGGTGCACTAAACTGCAGTAGTGCCGCTGAACTGGTCGCTTCATATATGATCGTTCACAAAAGACGTCGGTCATGACAATTGTGAAGCTTACTTACGTAATTTGACACAATGTGGGTAGGAGTAAGTGAAAAGTTGACGTCAACAAAAGATAATCATGACATCGTAGGTTTTGCACATAGACTTTTCTGTCCTATCATGTCATACACATGGCAGAACAGAAAGATAACTTCGGAAAAGAAATTGAAAGCACAGAAAGTTTAGAACTATTTAAGCATTCAACTCAGCGTCTACGGCTTCCAAGGAATTGCTGTGCTAGAACTGCTCAAGCTAGGGGACTTTTCTCTATTCCATGTTCAGGCACATTGATGATGCATTATTTCTTGATGCAGTAAATGATCTATTGTCAATCATTTGCGAGCATACTACAAGCAGGTCGGCCTGTGGTAGATTTATCAGGTTAAATTTTAGTCATGTTTTATCCAAGATTATTACGACTCGTTGGTTTGGCTCAGTTACACCAACGAACGGCTCATCTCGGCTCGGCTTGAATATTTCCAAAAGCATCAGTCCGCGGCTCGTTCCGCGTGTACAATGTATATCTCTAGCTCGTGACGTTTGAATTTGAACTTTGAGTTCCAATTCTTCGCTGAGTAATTGTTGAAGGCGATAATTTATTATTTCGCTACGCATTTAGAGTTTTGCATAAAGTAACGTTAAGTGACAGTGGGGAACACATTACTTATGTAGTTTTATAATTTTCAGCCTAATCTCTAAATCAAGAGGTATGAAATGAAGAGGTGATCACCTGATTGAACAGATGAGTTGTGTTGTTTTGACACCTATCCTAAATAAGCACACTAAGAATTATTAGTATAATAATCGAAAGTCAATGAATGGTCGAAACATCTATTGCTAAATCTCACATTGACTGCATCAATAGAGAATTAGCAATCGGTGGAAATCGTGAAAATGAATAATAACGCAAAATGAAGGCATACAATCAGACCTACGTTGCACAGAAACTAATTGATGGAGAACGATCACACTTTGTAAGACAAAGTCCCACGTCTACAGCCATGAAGAAGAAAAGTAAACCTTTGCCTTCTGTGTGGCGGACCGGCAGTTTTTGCGCAATTTTTTGACTGAGCTCACATATTCAAACAGTTTGAAAAAATAATAATAAAATATTGAGTTACATCCTCAGTTGAAAAATGGGAACAGACCTGAATAGTTGCCGTTTCATCCAGTATCAGGAATCATCATCAGGCCTAGTTCACATCTTTCAACATCGACAAAACTCCCATTTTGGAGTTGCAGCCATACCCGGGATAAATTTTGACATGCGCAGTTAGAACATGAAGTGATCTGATGATGAAGTATATCATGTGATCTGATGTTGACATCAACATGATGGAGAGTACTTAAGGTTACAAAGGTTGAGGAAGGGACGACGAATGACAATCGGTAAAAAGTGTGACGTCAATTGCGAACGACTCTATTTGATGAACATTAAATAAATTTTGATTCACTCAGATCCAACTGTACTTCTTATGTGAGTCAGTTGATGCTGTTTCAATGTGCTTAGTTGTGAAAAACACTTCCCACATTCTTTACAAGGATACGGACGTTCACCTGTGTGTGTCCTGTGATGTTGCCTCAAGGTACTTAGTTGTGAAAAGGATTTTCCGCAAACTTTGCATGGATAAGGGCGTTCGCCACTATGAGTCCTCAGATGTTGTTTTAATGTACTCATCTGTGAATACCATGTTCCGCATAGTCTGCATGGATATGGGCGGGCACCATTGTGGGTTTTCAAGTGAGCAATCAAAGCGCTATTTTGTGAAAACGATTTCTCGCACAAATTACATGGGAATGGACGTTCATTTGTGTGAATTCGTATATGAGATTGGAATGAACCTTTTGTTGCGAAAGTCCTTCCACAAGTGTTGCAAATAAACTGCTGTTTAGTCTCATGTTCTTGTTGGTGAAGTTTGAATTCGTCAGATCTCCAAAAAACCAGGCCGCATACATTACACGAGAAGTTCCTTGTGCCACTTTCCTCTAATTGATTATCGTATCGAAGGTGTTCACTGTGGCCCACAGTCGCTCCAAAATCTTCAGATGAAATTGACTGCTGCATTGACAGATGTGTAATGCTATTTTCACGAATGCTTCCCGTTGCCACGCTGTTGAAATTTTCGAAACTCTCAGCTTTTCTTTCGCTCAAGTATCTGCATTTTCCATTGTTCAATTCCACTTTTTCCTTCGCATAGCACGACTCACTGGTCTCAATGTCCCGCACATCAGCCGAATGCAGCATTCCTCTCGAATTCTGGTTGGTGGCTACAAAGAAAAGAAGGAAACAGTATACGACTCCGCGAATGTCAAGAACAAATTTTAGATATTAACGGAAGTGCTCCATGCTCTGGTAGAAGTGTAAGCAGATTTCTGGAATTTATGACTACTAGAAATGTACCAGGTTTGGTTGAAAATGGTTGCAGGATCTTGGGGCAAATACGAATTAAATTATCAGAAAAATTGCTTAATTTTGCGAACAAACACGTAACCTATAATGCTGTACAATGCTGCATAACCTATAATGTACAAAATCGTTTGTCCGAGTGCATAAGAATAAGGCTTTGGATTATCATTCAAGATCATCAAATACATGAGGATATTTTTGACACCGAAGAAGAGGTATGTTTAGGTAATGTTTTAGTTTGCACAATCAAAAATTCAAGACGAAAGTATACTGTGTAACCTACGTTGTCTGCCTACAAAATCATGTAACAAACTTTAAATCAATAACCTGCTCCCAGTTATCGCATTTTCGGATTTTCTTGCAAGAGCATGAAGCGTCCAGCTTTCAAGAAAGAATCTTGCAAGTTGTTGCACTGCACTTATAATAAAAATGCACAAATTTGACATTCGCATGTTGACTAATTTCTTGCACAAAATATAACCGAATACCACCGTCTTTCCAAAATGGATTGCCTTTAATTAGCAAAACAAAGTATCGAGCCATTTTATCAATGGCTTGATAACACATCGGGTGGTATATCAACTATCACAGTTTAAATCTGGGCCGGAATATCTTAGCATTTGCGAAAGTTTTCAAAAATATTACACTCTATGGATTTTGAGCACAAAATTTAGAATGTCAGTTATTAAAGACATAAATTATTAGAATAGCAATTTGATGAATTATACTGAATTATTATCTTTCTCTAATTAATAGAATTTAATGATTGATATTCATGATTAACATATTAATGATTAGAACAGATGCGAAGTTTCTATTACTTCCTATTCAGAAACTGCAAAATGAAAGTGCTATATTTCCACCCCAGCAAATTGCCAAGAAAATGGATTCCCCGCGAAAAATACACGTTCTTGAAACGTATTCGTGAGGTTTGGCTCTCTGTCAAAGGAATAGTGCCGGATTTATGCTCATGAACAGATTATTCCTTCTTCAGCATGCCAAATACAGCTACACATCTGATGACTCTTGTAAAGATCACTCAGGAACATAAGCACTATTCTTCAGCCTCAAAGAAATTCATTAGGAAATGAGCATGCGAGATACTTTCATCAAGATACTGTGAACAATTTCTGAAATGAAATTATTGTCTGAGGTGTAGTATTTTCGATTGAAGATCTCAGTCGACAAGATATCTAATTGCATACAATGCAAAATGTTGCGCCAATAACTAAAAAAATTCTCATTTGGTCATTCTAGGGTTCTTCGCATTTCTTCACTTGGTGGGATATTTTCAAGAAATATGCATTCAAGGAATATATAGCAGTGATTTAAGCCTGTGCGAAAACCACACGAGAAGAATATTCAATTATCAGCGCAGATATCCCCTTTTTCGTATTTGAAGACCTTGAAATTCGCATTTTATCGCTATTCTTGCGTGTTATCGTTAAACGTAAGGCCTATACTGCTTTCATTATTTATTTGATGCTATTAAGCCCTTCATGCGCGAATTTAGGAAGAAGGTGTCAGTAGTTCCCGTCCTGCTACAGTAGAATTCGCATATATCGGCGCCTCAAGGGACAGACGAAAACCGCCGATATACGCGAACCGCCGATATATGCGAACTCCCTGAATTTTGAAGTTTTATGAAATCTACACGAGCTCTGAGATCATGCCATGCATCATGCAATGTATATACGTGTATTGACTCATGAATTATTGCGTTGCTATACTTAAATACATGTACATATTGACTTACTGTCCAACATGTACAGTACATGTACATGTAATTGTGTCTATGTAATCAATAGATATCTAAAAATTGTGCCTTTCTGAACTGATGCTTGCAACGTAAGTATCGCAAACCGGATATCACTATGTTTGTCAAAAACTGAGTATGCTTTTTGAATCAAGAAGATTGAAGCTTCTTCATGCCTACATGCTTACCTGCTATATGAAGCACAAAACAAAGAAGAGTTTGCATAAATCAAGACGCTGCTAAGAGTCACGTGCAGGCGAAACCATAGAGATGGATGGGGTGGCGAGCCGCTTTCTGTCTAGAGAGAGGACATGCATCGAACTCAACAATGTTTTCGACGGTAGCTTGTGCTCCTTTGATGACGCAACAGTCACTAAGTCAGGTCTGACAATAGCATCGTAGGTGAAGGCGTTAACAATGCAATCATCACGTCGAATGAAAGACTAATTATGTGAGAATTATCAGTGAGATACAGTGGCAAGTCTACTTATCTTTCCTCGGCTGCTAGATTCTACAATTTTGATCAAACCCCCAAACATGATCGAGATGAATTGTAGAAGATCTAAATTTTCACATGCCACTAGAATAGTTAGAATCGGATAGTCCTAACAGAATCTGCAGCCATCCGCGTCCACATATACTGTCATTCTAGTGACTCTTCTAGGCAAAACACATCGCTTGAGGATTTCCAGGAAATCCGCCGTTATAAACGAATTTTTTTCTGTCAGGGACAGCGAAAATGCGCCGATATAGGCGAATCGCCGATATAGCCGAAGCCGATATAAGCGAACTCGATTATATGGAAAAGATAGGAAATTCTGCCGGGACAAAAAGAAACCGCCGATATAGCCGAAGCCGATATATGCGAATTCTACTGTATAACATAACCATAATTTTAGTTCTGCGTCGAAGAAATATGGTAGCTTTAGAACTACTTCAGAAATCTATACAAGGGTGCATAATTGAATGATGTGTGTATTTGTGTTTTCCATGTAACATCAAAAAACATCAAATAAATGATGAATGCAATATAACCCTTACGTTTAACGATAACACACAAGAATAGCGATAAAATGTAAATTTCAATGTCTTCAAATGCGAAAAAGGGGATATCTGCGCTGATAATTGAATATTCTTCTCGTGAAGAAGGTTTTCGCACAGGCTTAAATCACTGCTATATATTCCTTGAATGCATATTTCTTGAAAATATCCCACCAAATGCTATATTTCTTGGTAGTAAGATTGAAGAAATGTCAGAGCCCTAGAACGACCAAATGAGAATTTTGAAATCATCCAGTTCTCATTGCATAATTGTTGCGCAATCAATGTCATGATCAAATTGCTTTCGTGAAAGCATGTACTTGAAAGAGCACTTACATATTTAATGCGACAACAGGTGAGCAGTTAATTTGATATCTGACGCTATTGACGGACTAGATCTCAATTTCAAGGATAATCTAGTATACAAGGGTCAATTTAAGAATCTTTAGTGACTTCTTATAACAGAGATATAACAGAAATATAATAAGAGATATTCATTACAACTTACTGATATTATCTTGTAGAGGAGAAACGTTGGTGATATTTTGGTTCAATGAAGCTTCGGAAGACAATCCATCAAGCAAAACAACGTCATCATCAACTTTGAAATTGTTTACTCCTTCTCCATACGATTTGTTGGAATCATTGGGCAAAGCATCTGCCAAGTTGTTGTTATCTATTGGTTGGTCATTAAATCCACATTCAGTACGTTGCTTCTTTCCTTTACGATATCCTTGCACATTAATGACTGCCGAATCTGTGCAATTAAAGAATTGGTGAAAAGGTTTTCTTGCATTTCTAAAAAAATTGGGTGCTGTTACCTGCTGTTTCTCCATTAATTATTTCTTGCATTTCATCATTACTAACGCACTGAAATGAAATTGATTACAGTTTAATAAAAAAGAATACATTTATGAACTACTCAAAATCAAGGAGCATGTACCTCCAATGAAATAGCTGATTCACTCTTGATTAATTTTCCATATGTTTCCACTCTGTGTCTGTAAAAGTTAAGAGAGACTAGGAAGTTAGCCGATATGGTTTAGCTAATAGGTCGCTCAAAAACTACGTTCAACAGACATTGTTTCTTATGGTTTAACTCCCTCCTTATTGGGTTCCAACCCCCCTCGATCTATGATGAGTCAGAAAAGAATGGACCATAGAGGTCGAATTGCTAGATATATGTTATCCAGAGAGGATATGAAATATCTCCAACATGCATTCATAACGGAGACAATATCATTTCAATGTAGAGTCATTTGTGAATTCAATGTTGTGTAGTTTGCAAATATGCTTGTGGACTCAACGGGAGGAAACTTTCATTATTTAATAAATTTACTTACATTGGATGCATGCGCATCAAACAACATCTCTCAGTTATGTGAACGTGTCAATGAATTAGATGAAATGATATTCTGTAGTGTTGATTGTGGACGATACGTCAGGAGAAGTCTTAACGAACAGAACAGAAAATTCTTCATAAACTGGCGAGCAACGGGTGTTATACATGTATTAGTGTCTTCCATGAACCTGAAAGATAATCCATTTGAACCGACGATCAATTGGTGAAAATCAATGACATGGCCGACCATTAAAGATAGAATCACAAAATCGCCTGTAGAATCGTTGAAAGACATGCTGGAGTATCACTCTGCTCAGGATCGTTTGCAATGGATTATGAAGATCAATCATGCAAAAAATGCAAAAAAGAATCACGAGTCTGTGGTCACAAGATCAATTATTGTTATTTTCTTTCAGCTCTTTCATGTCTACAGGCTTTGTAAACGGTCCAATTTCATCCATATTCAGACAGGTGATATGATATCCCTCATGTGTATCTTACTCTGCTTGAAAAATGCAGGTTATACGGTATTTACATCAGAAGTTATCTCAAAATCACGACATAGAAGTTCTGAACTACACCTTTTTAATCTCAAGTTCAGAAGTTTTAAAATGAAATTCAGAAATTTTAAAGTCAAATTCAGAAATGTTAAAATCAATGTCAAGTATTAAAATCAAATTCAGAAATTTTAAAATCTATTTCAGAAAAAAATTTAACATTTAAAAACTATCAAAGAACACTATATTCTCAGTAACTAAACACATTGGATCGCTTCAACCGCTTTGGTTAACGCCCACATTTCCATAAAAAAGTTCTGTCATTTTACCAATGCCCAACTTCCATGGCTTCCGCAGCAGCAAAGAAAGTATGACTGTGTTGACAGCAGCGGGCACAGTCCTCACCAGTTATGCTGTGGATTGCGTTTTCTATTCTAGTTTCTACATATTGCAGTCGCTGTTATCCAAGATTGTCCCTAGGTGTAGTCTCGATGGGAAAGAAGATCAATCTTCCATTGAGCGTGATGCAAATTCAAGCCTGAATTCTGACGAATCAGGAGATTGACATCACATTAAATGCATACTCAGCAGTTGAACTGCTACTTTGGATTCCTATTTTTCGCATGTTAAAGACCCAGTCCGCCCAATTTTTCATGTTACCCTGTTTAGATAGCTCATGATGTTTAAGGAACTGTGTGCATATTCATTCGTTCGTATCGAGATGCATTAACACACTCGGTGCCGATGAAAGTATTCTCGTGACGTCATTCGAGGAAGTCAAAGGAGCAGACAACAGTACAGCCTATTGACATCAGCCGCGGACTCGCCCCTTGCTGACGCTGAAACAGCAAGCGGAATCGCCAAGCAATCGATCATGGCAGCTTCTAAAGAAAGTACGTGATCCTGTTTCATTTTGGTGCGGTAGATTTATAATACAGAGTCAGGACAATGCCCAAATTTTCATATTTTACATTAGTACATCATCATTTACGAATTTGTCAGAACTACGAATTAGCGATGAACTGAATGTACATGTATAAGGCGCAATGAACTAAGGAACGCGATGAAGATGATAAATGTTTATCGCATTTATTGATACCAGATGATATAATTTTACGATATTTCACTTGAGTATTTCACATATTAGATTTCTGATGCAGTATTATGATAACGCCCATAGTTTCATATTTTACCTTAATACAGCATAATTTACGATTTTGTCAGAATTACGAATTAGCGATGAACTGAATGAATTAGGCGCAATGAACTAATGAACGCGACGAAGATGATAAATTTTTGTCGCATTTTTTGATACCAGATAGCATTAATTTGATGCCAGATATCAAATTAATTTGATAACAGATATGAGTCCAGTGCATTGTGTCTTGAAAAATGCAAAAAAATAATTGCATTGAATATATTTGTCACCTGTATCCTACTTTATTCATCTTTTTTTAAAGTATGAAACTCAAAAAAGAAAATGAATAACAAAAAATAATGGTCTCAAAACTCAAAAATAAACTTTTGCCGTTACCTGGTTTTATCAATATTTCACATTCAAATTGAGGTTTTCGCCAGAGCGTCCAAAAAGATTTTCGGATTAACCTAGTCACAAAATCATCTAAATACATGTAAATTTTAAGTCTACATTATTACTCGCATCTCGCAAATAACATCGTGGCACAAATGTTTTGGATCAGTCTCAGCTCACATTATATTCTCACCTTCATTATATCGTCTTCGCTTCAAGATAAGTGATTCTAATTCCAAGATAGTTTCAAAAATGAAAATTAGTGTCGAATTACGCATGAACATGAATATGAATAACACTTTTACAAAATAAGGACATAAATAAATGAAAATGAAAAAAATACTCACTTGAAAGCCTGATCTTATTCTCATTAATAAATCTATGAATAATTCTTGTCAGTTTATTACAGATAAAGAAATAACTGGGTATGCGTTTGAGCCCAGTAAAGTGTCAAGGAAGACAAAAGGCGAGTATTCTGAAGCAGGTGTCGCTCATCCAACTGAAGAGACTGAAGAGGACATGCATCCTCAAGTGATTTGTCCAGACGAACGGCGGTTATTGACATCATCGTCATGGTGTTTATGTGCGAACTGTGAAGTTATGCCTTCATCAAGAGAGTGTGTTTGCTGCCTTGAACAAGATAGTGTTGATGAAAAACGCTATAATGGATGTATCACTTACAACTCTGATTTTCAAGCTACATGCTTGAATCAGGGAGTGCTAGACATGTCCATCGCTATGCTTCTTTTTTGGCAAAAGCACCCGGTGCAGATCAGCGAACACCAGAACTTTACCGACATATAGCCTACTGTAATTTTGTGCATTGGATATAATGTACAACAGGAGTTTGGGCCGTCATAATCGTCTAGTCATTCCATCATGTGTGGTCATAGCTATCAGAAATACAAAGGGTTTTCTTTTCATGATTCTGACACTGCGATGTAAATATCATATTTACGTCCTTTGCACAATAATTAAATAAATTTACAACATTACCCAAAAAAATCGATTTAAAGTTTTTAATGTATTACAAAATAAGTGGGAAAAGGATATTTTGAGGTGCTGAGTACGAATATGATCGTGAAAACTGTTCATCACATTTAGTTTATTTCTATAAATGCATGCTTTTTAACGTGCTGATAGCCTGTCCTTCTTTAGCTTCTGGCCATATTTTATAATACATGGATTTGTAGTACACATGTTAGATTATTATCTTGAATTATTTGAATTCTAATGCAAATTACCTATTGTCACGGTTATCTGTTGATTTATTCGTGAATTTTTCGCAAATTTTTTGTGTTCGAGTTTATTGTGAAATTTTCTCTAGAGATCACTCAGATCCACTGTCTTCGGATGTCAGAGTATTTTTCGGGTATTGAAAAGAAACTCAAATTTGGGTGAATTTTCTTATTTGTGTTGCACCCAAAAACTGCACAGGACTGAGACATGTTTCACACTTAGGATGATCACCAAGCAGCTTCGCTAACAAACGAGAAGAGAGATTTCACTTTGATGCAGAGCGAGCAAAGCAGTCGATGTTTGTTAACTCCATGCAGCGTTGTCGCTGTTGTAGAGACTTTCACGGCAGCCGGCGGGTGATTCCACTAGTGACGTCATCACTCGAGAAAGAAACAGCCATTGTTAGCTGATCCACGGTACAATCGTTTGTCATAGCATGTAGACAGATTCACCACATAGGGAATTAACATGATTGCGTGAAAAAACGTTAGGTAAATTTGGGCGGACTGGGTCTTTAATGTAGACATCTGTGCGACCTCTAGTGGTGTGGAGTTGCTTGTCCAGAAACTGTTTTATTTAGAAGTCCATAGGTCAGCATACAAGCTTCTGTCTCTTTCATAGTTATCCAGCTTGTATCACTTCGAACAACTCGTATCGTCATTTCGTCATGTCTCAGAGGAAAGTACAATAAAGTAAACGAAGCTGATAGACAAAGAATCAATCAAATCGACTACTTGTGTGAAACAATTGAAAATCGCCCCCAAATTACTTTGAAGGAGTTAAAAGATGAAGTTCTACGACCTTTCGACGCGCAAGTAACTGTGCCGATGAATACCCAAGACGTGAAGCGCAAGCGACACGATTACGTATTAGCCGCAACTGAACTGATGCGATAGGGCAAAACCTTTATTTGGATTGATGAAACGAATTTAACCTGTTCTGTCGCAGAACTCAAGGACGTACCCGACAAGGTGATAGAGCAATTGTTCTTGCACCAACATCGAAGGGCAGAAACATTCATGTCATCGGTTCCTTTACATACTACTCGATCGTACACATGACCTATAGATAGACGTGGAGCTTTCAAGTCAGAGAACGCTGTTGAATGGGTCAATGTAATGTTCGAATAGTTGCCAGATTCTTCCTGAGCATGTTGTGGTCGACTGTGACAACGCATTGAGACGAATCCTGGACTCACTATTTTGAGATGTGGACCATACTCACCGATGCTCAATCCCATTGAGCAAATTTGGTCGAAATTGAAGTCACATGTAAAGTGGAATATGTCGGTGCCCAATGTAAGTCTTGACAATCTTGGATAACAGCGACTGCAATATGTAGAAACTAGAATAGAAAACGCAATCCACAGCATAACTGGTCAGGACTGTGCCCGCTGCTGTCAACACAGTCATACTTTCTTTGCTGCTGCGGAAGCCATGGAAGTTGGGCATTGGTAAAATGACAGAACTTTTTTATTGAAATGTGGGCGTTAACCAAAGCGGTTGAAGCGATCCAATGTGTTTAGTTACTGAGAATATAGTGTTCTTTGATAGTTTTTAAATGTTAAATTTTTTTCTGAAATAGATTTTAAATTTTCTGAATGACTTTAAAATTTCTGAATTTGATTTTAATACTTGACATTGATTTTAACATTTCTGAATTTGACTTTAAAATTTCTGAATTTCATTTTAAAACTTCTGAACTTGAGATTAAAAAGGTGTAGACCCGCAATCAGAGTCCAGACTGGTACCACCATCTGTTCTCCTCTCTAGATAAGAGAAAACAATACCGTAGATATCACCATTCATTCTATTGTCCGGATTCTGTCTGTTGAAGCACGAAGAACGATCATAGCAGGCATGTCTTTGTTTCCGCTGTTTGTCCATTCGTTTCTGACTCATCATGGATCGAAAAGTGTAAGCAATCTAGTTGGTCGTGTAAACGCATCCTTTAATATGTATTCCGGTCAATTTTTTAAGTTGGTCCGAATCGATTCTATGGCATCAGTTAAGTTGAATTACCGTCGTCGATCCGCAACTCGAGGCGCAGTTCTCTAGCTACACGTCGAGCAATTCTCGGTGATGTCAGCCACACACAGCGCTGGCTGCAGCATTGAGGTCTCTGTCGTCTTTTTCCGATAGCGACACGCGATTAAACAGGGATTGTGATTTATTCAGAAGGGTTTTGCAGAGCAGAACAGCCACAATATTTCTTAAAAGATGGAGCTTCTCCGATGTTGAACCAGGAACGAAAAGGGCTTGCGCTTTAACTTTTGTCACGATGCCTACATCTGCTCCACTAACCGCTCTTTCTATTTACGTTTTCATGAGCCTCGCCGCAGCATTATTAATTTGGATAGTAAGAGTGCCATTTCTGAATATACGATCTCTTATCACCCTGATTCTCCATTATCTATTGATTTTTAATGTTGATTTCCTTGACTGTCAGACTGACCATGTCCGTGCTCGGATTTCTGAAGCCAAGCTTATTGACCTTTGCAAACCTGGGTGCTTCTTTCTCGCTCTCTCCCAACAGCTTATCCCCCCCAACATATTCCAATTTTTCCGATTTCACCAAAGAGAAGATGGTACTGTCATAGAAGGATAGCACAAACAGCCCTGAGAAGATTTACTTGAACCCTGTCATAAGAGATTGGTCCTTGGATACTAGTTAGAAAAGCAAGTATCGTACATTTCACCATACCAGAGGAATTTTACACACCGCTTTTGCGACGTTGATCATGAAATGAGACTACACTCAGGACTCCAGGAGCAAGAGAAGTGAATGTAAACTGAAAATGTGGGGGTGGAATAGAAGTACCCAAACCTGCTATGAACCGCAAACATGAGCTGATGAACGTTAATTATCGCTGATTTGTATACACAGCAGGCCTAAGCATTGACTGTCAATGTATTTGACTCACCAAAGTTCCATGAGTATGTGTCTGCGACACGTAACGTCGAGCATCTTGTGATTTTTGACTAATATTTTTTCTTACCCTTCGCCAATAAATTTCTGTGAGAGATAATTCAGTCTTTCTCTGGCAATGGCCTATTGGAAACCTTCCGTGTGCGGCAATAAATCTAATCCTTTTGTAGGTAGCGTGATGCAGTCGAACCTGTCTTATTGCAAAACCAGGCATATTGCAACGAAATGTTTCAGTCTCAAACTTTTTCCTATCTTT
Source organism: Prostheceraeus crozeri (assembly GCA_907163375.1). NCBI lineage: Eukaryota > Metazoa > Platyhelminthes > Polycladida > Euryleptidae > Prostheceraeus > Prostheceraeus crozeri. Next base: position 112,048 of record CAJQUW010007426.1, on the reverse strand, counting down.
ATCATAGCCATACAGCCTCTGTTATCGCAACTTCTCTTATTGCAAAACCTGTCTTATTTCAATGAATTTTCGCAGTCCCTTCAAAGACTTTACCTTTCATATTGCCAAAATGAAAAATGCTTAATCTGCCATAAGCGTTGAGATAAAATAACAATCCAATCTTATCAGATAATGTCAGAAATGAAATCCATCAATTATGTAGGCCTTCTTTTCACATAGGCCATATTTCCGAAGCATAATTTATAAGCAGCCTACACATAAACGTGTAGATTTTATACGTCGCATAAGCTTTCTTTCGCCTCACTTTGGGGGAGTTATGAACATCAGTAGTCGATTGTACTTATTGTACTTGGGTGATTCATTGCAGCTCGATATCAAACTGCTTATGATAGGTATTCTTATCAACACTATATTGAAAGTAGGCCTATCCAATGTCAGAGCACTTATGTGCCTGAGTACGTTTTTCTACATGTTCTACATCGCTTGATAACCTCATTAATGACGTCATTGAAAAGATTATGATTTCACCTAGGATTAATAAGACCATATATATACCATTTACTTCCTATGAATGGTTATCTCACAAAACAGCATGCAATTCGCATCATGTCACTGAAGTTTCAGAAAGTCGAAGACAAAGAAATAATAACTGGTCAAAAACTGGAAAATTCAGAAAATTGTTAGTGGGCCGAATTTTAGAGACTTTTCATCATACAATCGACTACATAAAGGGAAAAAAATGACACTCTGCGTTCCGTTCGAGTATTTGGAATAGATATCTTGGAACTGTTAACAAGAGCATGTGGACATAAGGCATGTAGAGTAGAGGAGCATTGGGAGTCAAACCATTGCGGAACAAATTTAGGGACTTTTCAACACGTCACTTAGATGAACTGGGAAGACAATTCAAAGGGCAATGAAATCCGCAGATTACACGATAGCATCGTCTCTGCAGCTTATCGAGCAAGTTCGAGAGACTATGATTCAAACCAATAAATAATGGGCAATTGTACTCAATAACACTCAGAATACGCTGTTTATAAATGAGAATAAGGTCTTTCTTTGAGATGTTCGGAATTTTTCGTAACTTTTTAAGAACGTAAACATTCCTTGCTGCTTTTTTTCGTTATGTACTGGATATGTTCTGTACACCTCATAGATTTTTGACAAATTACGAATACATATAACCATCAAGACTATACCGTACCGGTACTGTGCATAGTGCACCGACAATACTTTGTATATGTAGGCCTAAATTGTCGGCATCCATGAGTTCTATACACAGTTCTATCCATTAACATCATATGCATGTACTTCAAGTAGTGTTGGCCTGCATATGTAGTACAATCTACTTTTGAACTTGAGGCAGCTCTCATAGGTGACTTAGGCTGCAGATTTTCACACGCCTAGATTACTGATTTCTTTTCTAAGGAATTAATTGTCCATTAAGGTTTTCCTTGACGCATCGATGTAATAATTAAAAAATCGCAATGAATATATGTTTTCGTCTGTAACCTCTATTATTGCAAAACCTGTGTTAATGCAAATTTTTATGCCGGTCCCTTGAATTGCCAGTAAGACAGGTTAAACTGTACCGATAAATGTATCCAAGGTCTGCATGAAGGGGTTTACAAATTTACATGATGTTTACATAGTTGATGGGGATTGCTTTCGAGCATCTGATCTAAATTCAGCTTCACAAGCAAACTAATATGAACTCACTGCACTGTCTGATATGCATCATTAAATTTTTCCCTATATGTACATGTCAATAACTACGCATAGGAAGGCTTAGAAACTATGATAAACTACACCTTCATTCGTGCTGTTCATGTTTTGATTCATATATGACTGCCTTCCCATTGGCACTCATGTACTTCCTCGCGAAATCGGCTATTCTTTCACTGCACACGACGCCGGTAGACAGTGGTGCGTATCACTGCTGACGTCATCACGAGCATTACACAAGCGGATATCTCGTGAAACACAAATCGTTGCAGAGCGCCGGATACGGATAGAAGTGACAGTGTTAAACATATGACGCTGTGATGTCAGGGCAGAGTCTTCTGCATTACAAAACGCATCAAGCAATTTCTGGATACAATGTCTTGAAAAGCGGTTTAGGTTTGACTGCATAAATATGAAATATTTGCATTAGGCTATGTACGTCAAAAACCCGGAATAATATCGGATTTTCCCGAAAAATTGGAAACCCTGGGATCAGGACTAAAACCACCCGGGTTGTCAAAACTTGATAATAATTCAAAGTGCTTTAAAGTTCTTTAAACGTACTAACTATTTTAATGTTACTTTGAAGTTGCTTCGAAGCTATAGGAAAATTAAGACGAGAACTAAACTTTATGAAGTTAAGTGTGTATGCAACTTTGAAGTCAAGTGAACATTATATCATTAAAGTTATCGTCGAATTATTTTAAAGCTGATTCGTAAAAGTAAATAAGAATTCTTATTAGCAAGGTATACTGGAGAATGTGATGAAAACGTCACATCTTTTGTAAATGAAAAAATGCTAGCCAATGATTCAATTCCTTGGCGTTTCGACTTTTCATTTAACTTGTACGAACTTCAAAGTTTTCCTAGTAGGATTTTATAAGTTTCTAGCAAGTTTCATCAAAGAGCGTGACATTCTTATGACGTTCTTGCGACCCGGGTAGTGCTGGGGAACCAACATAAAAAAGAAGTGAAGGGGGATGTGTTTGCGACTCCCGATCATCATCGATGCCAATGCGAACCATCACTAATCACTCCTCTAATTCCTGGCCCTATACCGATTACATAATTGTTGAGCGACTATAAATCTGCATTACTTGCCGTCTTATGTCCTCATGACAGGTGAGAATATCTATCAAAATTGGTCTCCAATTAGACCAACAATCAAAATCATTGAAGTCTCCAATGTAGGACAGCAGCATTTCCATCATGCCAATTTCTTGACGCCACATCTGTAACGATCGACACATGTACAAGTAGATACAAAGGCAAACAAGGACTAAGATTTTCATCTGCAATGAGGAAAAAATGGTAATTTTTCAGAAATTTTTATTTCAAACACTATTTAATTATCAACCTTTCAAAGATTACACAGTCTACACTAGAGGTATATTGGACTGTCGGGCCGGACAGTGTCGCACATTTTCAGACGCTCGGTAGCCGGGCATTTCAAATTCAAACAGCCAGATTTCCACATAAATCAAATTCTTCAGATTTTCAATTCATCATGTCAACACTACAATCCTTTGATTGACGGTGATATGAAAGCGAAACATGCATCTGATGCCGTTACCATTCAGCTTGATAAATCCATACACTGTGTGGGCCAGTTCGGACCGGTTTTCCGGGTTCGGGCACGGCTTGCTATTCAAATTCTTTGTTGAGCAGTTCTACTTAGCGATGTTAATCACGACCATCGCAATGCAAAGAAAGCAAGACATTAAATGATTGACTGAATTTCACTGGCGATATGCACAAGCGTTCTCAGGGGTCTCACTCCAAAATCATGGATTTTTGCCACTTTTTTGTTAGGGCGGCATAAATTACTTGCCACCTGCTTTTCCTTTAGAATGAAGATCATGAAACAGAATTACGAATATATGCAATAAATAATGTTTGATGCTATATGTAGAAGCCGATGCTACTATAAAAATGGCTATCGGACTCATAGAAAGTTTGTTGACTTTTACCTATATTGAAGTACCAATATGCTATTCAATTGATCTTTTTCAAAGCTTATTTTAGTAAATTAACAGGAATTTAGCCGACAGAAACATTGTCAATTTGATACTCATCCGGGATTTTGGGAGATGCAGCCCCAAATATAGCGTGCTCGTAACCAACAGCAAAACACAAGGGATGAATATACCAAACTTAGTGTACCTTCCATATTGCCAAGCTGTTGGCGAACGGGTAAAACGCACTTGTGAGAACAGTGGTTTAAAAGTCATTTTCAAACTTGGCGAAAGTCTACGGAACGTTCTGACGCAGGTAAAATCAAAAGATGAAGACAAAGCTTAAGTTGTCTACAAAGTTAACTGTGATGATGATCAGTGTGTTAAATTCTATTTAGGTGAAAACGGTAGAAAGTTGACTACAAGGAAAAAGGAAATCTTAATGATGTGAAAGGTGTAAATTTCAAATCGGTATTACGGAGCACAAATATGAAATGCAACATCGGCCTATTTTTCCTACTGAAATTGTCACAACAGAAAGCACTACATAAAGACGGAAGATCAAAGAAGCCATCTTAATTTAATCAAATCATGATCAAGTCTATAAATAGAGAAAAAAAGGCATTGACTTGTGTAGCATTTAGAATCATCTTTTTCTGTGCGGTTCCGTTTTAGTTCCATTTTTCCTTTTCTTGTAAATGGGATTGATTTATTTCCTTGATATTAATTGTTTATTATCATTCAAGTTTTATAATATAATTTTTTTATCTCTTTTAACTTTTATCATAATTCTTTTCTCATCTCATTTTTTGTATATATCTATTTTTACAAATTTGCATGTACATAGTTTACCTCTAGTTCAGTTAAATTTGCATGTACAGACGCTTCTTTTATTTCCGATATCATAACATAATCATGTGACCGTTTAATACTGCTTTGTCGGAGTCGTAAAGTTTGTTCATTGTCCAATGTACGTGTGCATGTACCATTACAACAACTGACAGTCTCATGAATAAGACGTGCAGTCCGGCCGTCGAAAGCTATTGATTTTCAACAAGTAGAGCTCCGGAAAAAGAATAGACATATCCAAACCAGAGGCGGCGGAGCGATATTCAAAGTGAGGGGGCACCGACCTAATGCCGGTTAGGTGGGATACAACCTTTCAGCTGATATTTGAATTGAATATCCACTAAAAGCAATTATCAATCGCACAGAAATTTATTAAAATTCTACTTGGCAGACATCATTGTATAAAAGATATATATTTAGCAACCGCTTCACATTAGTCACGCATAATGCAGAGACGGATATCAAGCTGTTTTTATCCAATTTAGCATCTTCTTTGAGAAAGTTAGCAAAGTCTCAATCGACAAAGCAGATTTCAAGAGAGAAAAACTCTTGGAAGTTTCAACTTCTGAAAATCTTTACAGAAAAAATCTTATTGGGTTTTTTTCTATGGCACTTGAAGTCGCCACACAGCTTTCCAACACAAGAGGTAGACGATGGCTGTTGCAATGAATGCATAAAGTCGATTTGTTATTTCTCTGAATTCATTTAGCAACAACGCTCAGAACCCCAAACATATTCGCTGCTCCGTCATACCACTGCTATCTGCAACTCTCAGCTTGCAAATTTTTCGGATTAAGATATCCTTGATAGCAGCGTAGATTGACTAATGTGATTCGTTTTAAACAAAGAGATGTAGCATGACAGGAGTCCATTTCAAAATTTGCATATTTATTTGCAGAAACAGAGGCTTTGATTGCGATAAATGTGTCAATAGATAGACTACCCTTCAAGAATTGCTCTCATTTCTTCGAAAGAATTAATGTTCAAGCCTATCATATTCAACATACTCTTACTTAGAGTATATTCGCGGATATACTAAAGTGATATACAATATGATGCGGCCAATAAGTTCAGGTTTACATATTACACTGTAATACCATAATATTCAATACTGTTAAATGCTAATATGTACTGCCATAAATGACATCCTAATAATGGCCCGGCGATCCGAGCCAGGGTCGGCTCAAATTATTGTGTGGTATACTATTTCCAGTTTCTAGTTGGATTTTGTCTTAAGTCCAGTCAGAGTATGATCAGACCGGATATTCATTCAAAGTGGTGTCCAGTGTACCTCGAATCCAAATATTACAATTCGAAAAATACCTTGAAAATAAAAGGTAATTTTAGAAGGCCACTTAGAGTTCGGAGAATTTGTAAGACGATACTGTCTATCTTTACGGAATTCAGATTCGCTCATTTTAAATGATTCTATTTCTCATGTTGATTAGTCACTATACATCGAAAAATCTAGTTGTACTAGTCCTACTCCACAGCTTTGGATAATTTCCGACTACAATATCGCTAAGGTAATCCTTCCTGACTAGATACTCGCTCGTTTATTAATGCAAGTCTCCAACCCGAAAAATAATCGCCTAATCTAACAGCTTTTTATCATAACCACATAATAATAACGAGTGCATGATTTAAAAAACGGGTACTGCTTCATTTATGTGACAACCACCTGCATAAATGTCACAGCCTCAAGTACATTGACAATTAAAAAAATTTCAAGTTTTATAAAAATATATTTTTCGTGTGTAACTCAGATTCTTACATCGACCATTTCGTCAACATCGTACAGCACATTTTTGCATTTCATAACACGAACTTTTCACTGAACAAGATTTTAAGACTTTTTGATACACTCACTGCCGGGGCTAACAACCCTAGTGTAATGCGCTTTGACAATGAAAAGTACAACTTAATTTTTCCTGAAAATGTCACTAGTAAATGCAGTTAGACTTCGTATAACGTTTAAAGCATTATACTTAGATGAGATTTCGCTTGCCGCAATGTCATGCGAAGCACTGTAAGCTTGCATCATCTTTCATAATCTAGCCCAACATCTTCAATGATTCATAGGAGTAAGGTTTATGTAACCACATGCACGTTTTGTACATCAATTACTTCATTTAAATCTATTAATCATCCTTGTTTCAATATCGACTCCAAATTTTTAAAATGTGCTTGGCAATGAATGCAAATGCACATGATCTTTTTCTTCAAAGTATTTCTACTATATTTTCGTGTGTTTATCAAAAACGTCAACGGATATAGAAAGCCAAATGTACCAGGAAACGACTCTGAATGTCAAACACAAAACTATAGAATCGCCCTTTAGACTTGTCTTAAAATGTGCATGCTCTTGCTTAAGCATGATGACTTTCAATCCTGTTGGGAATGTCTCTGTTTGCATCGCATCTGCCGCCCTTGAGATATATAGAACTAGAACAAATTTATGTCTCACGTAACTTATAAGATGTATAATGGGATTTTGTATTCGTCTTGGCAATAGAGACGAAACGATTTTCGCACGTAAAGTCGTCGTTGGCAGTGAACGTATTAACAAAATTATTAAATAATAGGAGAGGCACCAGAACACGCTTGTTTACATTCAAATCTCTAGCTGCATTATTTACACGTCGGCGATTATAATGGCGCACCACGTACAGTACTGTGGTTCCGTCCTTTCGATGAGAATGTAAAAGGGAGAAAGAGCAATAATGATAATTCATCTACCAAGCTTCATATAACTTCTATTTCATACAACAGTTGTAGAAAATAGTAATACGCCACAGAAGAAGTATCAGATAATACAGTGTAGGTGTTCGTTGCTCGTTTGAATGCAAAGTACTAATCATTCCTGATTATTGGAAGTTGTCCCTAGTTCAGGCCGTGACAACAATACACTGGATGAGTATCTTACGCACCCTATTGTTTTCTTAGCTATCAAAATAATATTTAATAAGAACTAAGGTGACATTCTCATTACCGGCGATGGGATCTTCTGGTAGAGTGTTCACTCTGCGTCCAGAAAGTACAGGGATCCAACTTTGGTCAGGTAAAAGATGAAATTTTGAAATAGACACACTCAGCTCTCCTATTTGACACACTGACCAAATTAATGGGAGTAGGATGGACAAACCAATTTTTAAAAAACCAGCCACATGGAAGAAAGGCGATCGCATAACGTGCTTACGAGAATATAAATGCTAATTTTTAAACAATTATCATTTCCACGATTAAAATGAGATTCAGATTTAGCTACCAAAATATTTAGAGCTGCTAGTTTCATTAACTACAATTTTGTGAGCCGAAAGAACAAAACTTATGAAGAACGAAGACAATCATGACAGACAAGTTATGTGGCATATTTTTGTCATATTTTTATTTGGCTTTCTTTCTAAAAATTAATCAAGATATGAATGTATTTATGGCATGTTGTGGCACCTTAGCATGTGATCGCTCAAACCATTACTTTGAGTAAACGATTGAGAGCATAAAGTACACGAATAAGGACGAACACCACTATGCCGTCGCATGTGAACCTGAAAGCCATCTTTCCTGGCAAACGTTTTACCGCAAACATCACAAACGAATGGTCTCTGGCCGGAATGAGTTCTTTTATGCACACTCAAGTGACCACTTTGGTAAAAAGATTTTCCACAGAGATCACATTTAAATGGACGCTCTTGTGTATGTATGCGTTCATGTTCGATCAAATGACTCTTTCTATGGAACGACTTTTCACATAAAGTGCAAGAAAAAGGTCTCTCTCCCGTGTGTATGCGTGAGTGGATGGACAAGTCAGCTCCAGACCTGAACGTGTGACCACATACTTTGCATTCACTGTTACGCCTTTTGCTGTTGCATACTCTACGCCCAGGTTTTCGTGTCGGTTCTTCAGGGATTGAAAAAGGAGGTGCAAGATCTGTGTTATGTTCCAAGTTTGTGATTTGACATTGATTGAAGATGCCCAAGTTCCGCGCAGTATCATATTCAACGCCTTCAACATCTACCTTAAAAGCGATTTCACCGTCAATAGAAGCCTGTGAATCACTCTCATTTGCAAACTTGCTAACGAGAAGAGAATTGCTGGATGATCCTGGAAGAAAACATGAAAAGTTTCAAAGATGTTCACTAAATAATTTCATACAATTTCAATTCATTCAATCAAGTGACAAATACGTTTTTGACAATTTAGATGTATCTTAACACATCAAACTATCTGTTTTAAAGAACCAGCATGAAGCAGTTCTATCAACAATTCTACAGTGGTGTGATTAGATCAGAAACATACATTTGTGAGCACTTGAAAAATTGTGCAGATATACAAAAATATGTGGACTTTTAGATAAGCAGGACTCGAAAATGCCGATAAAAAGACGTATAATTTCAAGCACATTCGTCTGTGCAGATGTGCCCAACTTATTTAATGCATGTCCTATAATAAAGGCTTTATTTGAGACTTCATGATTTCAAGATCGAACAATAACCATTATAAGCAAATGTGATCGTCTAAGCTAACTCATGAAACTACTTTTTTGCGAAATTCAGATAAGTAACAACATCTGCGTTAAAAGCACTGGTGGAACACGGATGTTTGATAAAACGGAAAAGGACGAATGTGCAAAAAAGACGGAAAGGACGAAAAACTACGCGCCCACGGTTACGAACTGCAGTTTTGTCGAGATTCAACGAATCACTGATCACTAATCTTAAAGTCATCATCAACAACAAAAATGAAAAAAAATGAAAACAATTGTTGATATAACAACTAATTGTGCAGATATACAATGCTGCAATGTGTCAGTGAGTAGAAGTACCTTATATTCACGTTAGCGTCATGCACAATTTACCGCATGCTGCATTTTGCTTAATAAGAGAAGGTTTCTGATATCGATTATTGAATTACTGCATCGTCAAAGGGAAAAATATAATCGTGCTTCATTCAATTTTCCACGAATGAAGAGAAGGTATCGTTCCGTAGATTTTAAGACGATTCAGGATTTTTTCGAAGCAAAATTACCGACGCAAATCGTAACGAATGACAGTCTGAAGGGGTAAGTAAATGCACAGGCAGTTGCATTAAATATTAAAAATCATTGACGATCCAATGTGGATCATACCTGATCTGACATTCTCGTACAGCATGAATCTAGTATACATATGTGGCACGGAGTCCAGGATATAACTATAACAGAATAGAATAAGCATTTTTTGAAATAAATGACAAACAGTCTCCGATTAAAAATTGTAGAAATCGTTTTTATACAACTTTACAAGGTTATTTAACCTACACTAAGTCGAACTAGTAAAGGTAGAAATAATGCTTAAAATAGGTCGTCGCACTGGCCAATGATACGAGTATGCCAGACTGCGTGATTGATATGTTTGCTTTTTCGTATGAATGAATAACAATGTGTATAAATGACCTACCTACTTCTCCGGTTTCACGATTGTATGATTCAGGAGCAGCCGATTCTAAGTAATGATTTGAAGCAGAAGATTCACCAGTCACGAACATCTCATCCCCACTCCAAACTTCACTTTCCGTTGCAACAAAGTTTTCTTCGTTATCAAATTGCTGTTGCTCGCAAGCTTCGGCCATTTCTAAAACATTAAACCAAAGTTGAAAACAATGTTTTTCAAGAAATTATTGCAACTCCTCAAAAAACAAATTCTTTATTCATTTCATCCAATATGCGCTGCTCATCAAGCTCTTCAATGAAATATCTTCTCAGCTATAGATGAGAGGAAACATAATGCCCAAATTTTCCACTCGAGATAATAACATCAATCATCTCTTGATATGGCGCCGTATACATTTTACATGAAGCATTTCAAATTGCTTCCATGACGGAGAAAGAGAGCTATGTCTTGACTCCATCAGGGTGGAGACATATTTAGACGTCATGGAGAATTTAGACGTTATGAAAGACTTGCTCGAAGTCCTCAAATGCTGAGGAGGCGGCATTAATTCGATGTGCAATGTGATGAGAAAATTCTCAAAAGTGTTGAACAACGAGGTGAGATCACTCAAACAAACGATTGAGTTTAACCATCTCCGATGCTGTTCCACCTCAATTGTACGGATTGCCAAAAATACATAAGGAAGGTGTACCATTACGCACCATTGTTTCATTTGTTAATTCACCTACATATAGACTGAGTGCTTTCTTAGCGGACATTCTTAGACCAAATTCTGAGAATTCGACAAAACGCTTCAAGAATACACAGCAATTATGCCAACAAGTTCGATCTACTCAAATTCTTGACAACCAAATCCTCATCAGCAATGATGTGAGCAATTTATTGAAGCTGTTGAAGCTGAGCAGATTTCTGTGAAGCATCTTCGACAGGATCAAAATCTCCAGAATCGTGTATCGATCACTTTTTCTTCGATCTAAGAGCTCCTTATGTTTTGTGTCGAAACCACTCATTTCAAATGTATGGATAAATCCTATCGAAGTACTACATGTCCTAAGGAACACATGGGTACTAAGGGGGAGGGTACTACATGTCCTTCCGTGCTTTGTGAGTTGTTTTTGCAACATGTGGAGGCTACTGAATTGCCAAAATTCCGTTACGTTCTGGGCTTATACTGCAGATATATCGACGATACTCTGTCTATCATTGACTACTAAAGGGAGGAGACATTTTATAGATTCCTCAATTTCGGACTCATGGAATGTCTCTACAGATGAGCTGCTACTGTTTGTAAGGATCCGTCTCTTCTTCAAAAAGAATTGAAATTTCTAGAAAAGGTGTTTGTTACTAGCGGGCAGGGTTGGAACCGGCCGGCCGGTGGCCGGGCCGGCGCCCGGTGCATTCAAAACCGGTGGGTCCGAGGCAGTTGCATTCAAACCCGGGCGGTCCGAGGCCGGCGTATCTAAAACTGGCTGTTCGGAGGCCGGCCTATTTAAAATTCTGATGCTTTCATGGTCATTGAAGATCATGAGCGTGTAGATGAGTATTACTACGTGCACGTTCCAAAGTAACCGCATGACATTTTTGATGAGATGAATGTAACTCCGATATGTGAGACTTGATAAAGGACTAGCATAATAATTTAGACTATCAAAGGACTTGACGTTTCTTAATAGCATCAAGGATTTAATTGTCTTGTGTCATGTTGACCCTGCTCGCAATTATTCACTCTCGGGAAAGCTTAGAGGATGCCATTTCTTGTTGTTTACTTGGTCACAAACTCTAGTTCCGAGGCGACCGACATTTGCAGGCTTCTACAATGCTGTAGCAGTGATGCAGTTGGTCATGTCGGCAGTTGACAAAAAGGCCTGGAAAAGCACCGGCCGGCCGGTTTTCGAAATTTGCGGCCGGGGCCGGGCCGGCGGCCGGCGTTACTAAAAACGGCAGGGTTCCAATCCTGCTAGCGGGCATCCCAGAAAACGAATACAGCGTGCTCAGAACCAACAGCACAACACTAGGGATGAATATACGAAACTTAGTGTACCTTCCTTGTTGCCAAGGTGTTAGAGAGCGGGTAAAACGCACTTGTAAGATCAGTGGTTTGAAAGTTATTTTCAAACCTGGCGAAAGTCTATGATACGTTCAGACGCAGGTGAAAAAAAGATGAAGACAAAGCTGAAGCTGTGTACAAAGTTGACTGTGGTAGAAAGTTGAGTACAAGGAAAAAGGAACATCTTCATGATGTGAAAGGTGTAAATTGCAGATCGGTATAGCGGAGCACACACATGAAATGCAACATCGGCCTATTTTTCCTGCTGAATTTGTCACAACAGAAAGCACTACATAAAGACGGAAGATCAAAGAAGTCATCTTTATTCAATCAAATCATGATCAAGTCTGTAAATAGAGACCAAGACATTGACTTGTGTAGCATTTGGAATCCTCTAATTAACCACCATGCTGTTCCGTTTTTAGTTCCTTTTCTTTTTTCCTTTTTTCTGTAAATAGGATTGATTTATTTCTTGATTTATAGGCTTGATTATTTCTTTCTGTTTCCATTGATAAAATAATGCTACTTTGAAGCTGATAACCAGATTGCTGAATCGTAGTACGAACTACTACGCTACCGGAACCAATCTAACAAGCAAACTGACAGCCAAAGGTGTAATGCATATCCAAAAATAAAAAAGAAAGTTATCGAAGAATCATGTGTGCATACTCACAGATTCTTTTACTTGAGAAGTATGAAGCTGAAAGTCACTGGCCTCAATTTACAGATTGAGGATGAAAATTTAGCATACATTTTGGCATCAATTAACAACTATAATAGCTGAATAGAACTGCGGCGATGCTGTCGTACAAAATATGGTCGTAGAGAAAATCGAAATTACAAAATGTACCGGGAGAAATGCTTTAAACACAACTGAAATTCGAAGAATAAAAAATGAAGACCGCGGTGCATTTAAAACTTGACATGCCATGCTAACTCAAGATCGCTATGAAGTACAAACTCATCAATCATGAACTGGAAAAAGTTTGAAATGTTATTGCACGTAACTATTCAAATTAGATCTACTTTTGCACCATTCGTTGATTTCTTGTTTTAATTCATGGCAGAAAATGACCAAGAGGTGAATTCAGGGCTGCCAATACTATCATCATACTGTCATACAATCAACCATCATTTGTTAAGCCTGATAATCACTATCTAAGAAATAATTTCCAAATTTGCTCCGAAATGATAACTGATTGATTTATGACAGCCCGAAATTCATATTAATTAAGCTAAATAATCTGTCTGTTAAATAAGTTTGTTTTGAAATTTTCATGGGGTAACAGGGGCTCTGGTGTAAATTCATATTACAAGGACCCTCCAAATAGAAAAATAGACTTGTCTGAGGCCCCAGCGGAATTCCGCGGATCCACGGAAATTTCTCATCCCTTGAATGGTGACCTATACAATCATAAATACAGTGCGCGTTAGTTCTGTATTCCAGGTAGGTGTTCAGCACATTATGAGCAATTTTTGAGAATGAAAATGTATCGATAAAAGCTGTGACATTCAGAACACCTGAGGTACCGGCACAAATTATCCAAGATCTTGTCTTGTCAGATGATAGAGAAATCGATGTTTGCATGAAGATCTTGAAGAGATACGAACGCACATCTGGCAGCCCTGCAGTTACAGAAAAATACAGACGGTTATATGTAAAATTTTGTCAAAGGTTTTGGTTAGCTCGAATGTGCATTAGAAGCATAGAAACATACAATTTTTGGCCGAAGCAATTGTCAAGTATATATTTACCGGTATAGTACACATGACAGACCAGTCCTTTAAATCTGCACTTGACAAAGGCTTCGACGGAAAATATATGCGTCTTTAATACACATTCCAGCTCAGTAGCCGTTTTTTTATCTACAAAATGGATATGATTGAGCGAAATTTCTAAATAAGAGAATGCACAAAGCTACAATGTACATGTTGCAGAGTAAAGTTTTAGGTCATATTAATTATTTCAAACATAATCAAAGGTCGTGGCTTAATCACACGCGGCTACACTCAGTGAATAGATATCACTATAGTTGCACTTCTCAAGAAGCTGCAAAATACATAATATCCAAATAAGTCAATAATTGACCGGGTAATCAGAACGTCCGGATAAAATCCGTACGTCTGCTAAACCTGTGAATTCATATCATCCTTTCCCCTTTTCTAATCCTCTGAGACAAGGAAGCTTATCAATTAAGACTAAATTGCTATACATAAACAAAATGGGGTGCTCTCTCTCTCTCTTTACGAGATGGGTTGTTTGTTTTGCTAAATGCCAATCTGCCAATTCAAATAATGTGGGGTGGGCCGGCACATTTGGATTTCTGACACACTTTGATATTCGAGATTTGTATCATTTTGTCAAATGCCGATGCACCTAAATGTCATATCTTATCACATGCCCATTGACATAGATGTCACATTTCGTCACATGCTGATGGGAGCATTGATTTAGCCCAATTATGATACATGCCGATATGCAAAAAAGTGGCAGTTTTCAATTTTACCTATAATGTTGAATTCTTTGAAAAAGTTGAACACAAGACGTAATATTGAAAACGGGGATATAAAGAGACAAAATCGAGAAACCGTTGAAATATGAATAATTTTTAAATTTATTCAATTTCATTGAAAATTGCCATTGATGGTGTCCATCACGGAATGGATGGACTCCACCAAGAACGGAGCGGTACAAGCTACGGGAGACCGGAGAGGATGGAGGAGCGTTGTTTTCGATACCGCGAGTGGGTGGACTCCAACGATCGATCACGGTCATGGAAATAGATGCGGAAAGAGGTGAGGTGTCCAACATGCACCTCGGGATTTGGGGGGGGGGAAATCGGCACACTATTAATGTTTTAAGGGAAACAATTATACACTCAAACGTTTAGCATAACGTCTCAAGAGCCAATGGCTAGATTACAAAGCTGACCGAGAGTGATTACAGCGAGAGTGATGTACTTGGCTAATTTCCTCGCTTCATCCGCATTCGCAGCAGCCCCAGCTCGTGTCAGATGTCGACAAAGTCGTGCGAGAACGTGTCGGAACATGTGGCATCCCATGCCATGCATCTGCCCTCTTGAAAGGAAAGAATGTCAAGCCATCTGGATGCTTGCTATCTCCGCGGTCCAATCCTGGAGGCTCAAGAATGGGTGAAAGGCCACACTTTGATAAAGCTCGACGCAATGTTTCATTCAGAGCTGCATGGCGTGAAGTTCTACCTGCGCTACACCGACAAGAGAAGGTGTGAATTCCAAGCTAATCGATCGTGTCCTTGCACGCACAAGTGAATTCTTCACAAACTCTACAAATTAATCAACAACCTAAATAATTTATGTGCAGCTGCACTTACTGCAAGAATGACGGAAGAAACGGCAAATGCTCATAGCTACGCTTGTAAAAAGAGGTAAATCACGACCAAAAGAATCAGAATTAGAGATACAACATTACTTCTGCAAGCAGTTTTTGGGTACCGGAAGCCATTGAATATTCACCAAATAGATAAATGCCAAACATGTTATAGCTACTCTTGAGCATACTTGCTGGTATATTCTATTCCCTAGTCGATCCACACAACCATCGCAAAGCAAATAAACTTTCAATATTCAAAATTTACATAGCCGAATACTGTCCGTCACATATTCACATTTCTGTTCCTCTTCTCCTACTCATTGTTCCTTGCTTATGATATCTTATTACCCTTTATGTAATGTGAATTTTGAATTCTGTGCATGTTTACAAATGTTTTTCTTTTTGCCTGACGATCTTCCAATAAATTGCTAAATATAAATTTACAACAAGCATCAACATGTTTCTGGACTACTTCCAACCAAATAGCTTGAAAACATGTGTAGTCAAGACATTCTCAAAAGATTACTCTATTGTCAAGTCGTAATATGCGATTACTATACATTAGATTTATTCTATTAGTTTACACATTTTTGAAGGTATGACATTCCCTAACTTCAGTTATAAACATATTATTGATGTATTATGAGAGCATTAGTAACAAATTATATTCACACACGCCTTCGTTTAACGTACAGGTACATAAAAAACATCGTTCAACTTGCAGAACCTTTAACTTATTGAGGCTATTTTTCATAAATCGGAAGACTTTGATCAATTACAGGGTCGCTCAATTTGGTTTTCCTGAATTACATCAAAGCATTTAAATCAAAGTTTGAACTATATATCTGATTAGTCTGTCATTACACAAATGCTTAACTATCAATTTAATGCTCGGCCATATGATTGAAATGTCTTCAGACATAATAATTGTCTAAAAAGAAATAAGCAATTCATGAGTACTACCTGGAGTAATGTAATCAATGTGAACGGTGCCAAAAATTCTGTATTATGATATAATTCTACATTGAATATCGGAAGGTTCTTCCTGTGAGTCGCTCTTCCTCTGGATACGATCCCTATCACACACCTGTAGGCAAAACTCTAGTTTATGCTCTTAGTATTTATTTTATGTTTGAAGTCAACCGTGTATTTGTCCGGACACATGGGCGATGGTGGGACAAACATGGAGGCTTTTAAAGGTTGGATCGCAGTCACTTACTTACCTTTCGTTAATTTTTCCATATTCTTGGTGTTCTTGGTTTCGATTTTCACATCCTAAAATTTATGAGTTGATGAATATTCTCTCTATCATTCAATAAAAACAAGTTTCATTTGTTACGAGCAAATATACAGTACACAAAAAATGACAGCAGAAAGCGTATATCCATGCTGCTAATGCATTATTTCTCAATCTTTTTTTTATAGTTCTCAATCTGCGGCACCCTTAATCCTGATTTCATCAATATTAATTCATTGCACTCCTTCAATTGATAAGCTTTCAGTCACATTTGTGCATGCCAATGGTTTTTTGACCTAATAATTTTTCATCAACCTCTTGAGGTTTGGTATTACAATTTCAACCGAGGTAATTAAACAAGAAGAGCAAAATATAATTCTATGAGGTTTCCGATAGAAGAGCTCTGATCAGCAGTTTACCGAGCAGAATGGATTTTATTGTTCTCATTATCGTTCAATTAATTATCCTTTGTTTATGATCAGCAAACACAGTTGTTGGCTTGTGCAATTGAGCAAGTAGCCTACACTTCACATATTCGAAAAAAGAATATTGACTGTTCCGATAATTATTATGTTTCGTATCAAAAGGGCCTCGGATAATCAATTCCCAGTCATGCATGTCAACACTAATTACTAAAATAAATCTTCGTAGAATTGTTTGCTTTTCTTGGGAAGCAATATAGGCCTACCATTATTATATTCTTAAGCCAGCACAGTTGACCTAGCTCTATGTCTATGTTTTGAGAAAACTTATATTATTCACTATTTGCGCACACATTTTATGTGAACTCAGTCTTTAACACAAACCTTAGAAAAATGAAATTGACGATATTGACAGATTTAACAAACAGACAGCATGGCGATGACCAACGAAATGGAAGAAACAAACATCAAAATTTAATAGGAACATGAATTGGAACATTAATGATTCACATGCAACGCATCCTTCTAAAAAATTATTTGCTCGTGTTGCTTTCATGTTGCTTTGTACCATTTTCAGGGAGCACGAAGCAAAATGAAGCTGTCAATGATTACGAAGATAAATTATCTTTTTGCTTCCATTGCCCATTGATAAGAACGAAAGAAAAATCAATACTTTTCATAAGCGATGCTGTTGAGCTCCAGAGCTGAAAATATTATAGTCAACGGTTTCTCTTATTAAGGAAGTCGATACTGATGATGTTGATATGATTCCACTTTTTTAATATTCATCTTGGAAATCCTACTTCTCTTCAGGTGCGAAGAAATGCACATGTGATGGTTCGGTGTGGCAGCTGGTACACAACATTTTAAAAAATGTTGCTGAACGAATATAATCTACAGATGTAGCGAGCAAAGATGTACCGTGCGTCCCAAAAAGTAGTGAAAGAACAATGGAGAGGAAGATGTCGAGAAAAGTGATCTTCACAAAAATTTAAGAATTCTGATTATAACACTTTCATGACGAGGCGAGAAAATCATGCACATGTTTATTATTGTAATCCTTCAGTTGAACATTGGTGGTGAAGATGCGGCAAGCAACGAAGGCCACATTAACAGATGACAAACACGCCATTCTGTCAGTAATAAAACAATTGGCCAGCAATGCAAGTCGAGTTACCACTGGTTCCAACCCCTTAGCATGGAAATTCTTGACGGTTTTTATTGACTGAACTTACTTCAATTCAAAGTTGACAAATATTATTCCCCTTTGGAAAGAATGTAGATTTCATTTAGATTTGATAAAAACGAAACATTAGAGTGTTTTAAAAGTAAAGAGCTGTCACAGATTTATCAATGTCTTCGCAGGAGGTGTGAACAAAAGTCTGCATTCTCAATAACTTTTGTTTCCATATTGACTTTTTGTCAATTTAGAAAAAATATATGATACAAAGATGGATTAGGGCCTACTTCCTACTTACATCCATCACAACGTATGCATCCAAATTTTCGGTCTTGACGCTTTCTCCGACCGAAGATATTCTTTGCCTGCAATATGAGAAAATCAGTATTACACGAAGACATTCTTAATAAAAGTGGAATCCACTGCAGTGTTTGGTACTTGGCCTAGTGATCTGTTAGTCTTGAAGTCGTGCTCCTGAAGTGTAATTGGAAGTCGGATGGAAGGGCATCCGAGCTATAAGACTTGCAGCGTTGTGATACTTAGTATCGCAGCGTTCCAGGAAGGCATGATAACGTCAGCATCGTCCAGGCCACCAGTGAAAGGTGGAGGGAGTTGTGACGTCAAAATAATGTTTCGTAACCACAAAATTATAACCAATGCACTGAATTTTGTGACTACAGTATGTAGGGAAACGAAAAAATGAAAGTTCGCCTCATAGTTCCCAGGAAAAACGTCCATCACACGAATACACTTCACCAATGACGATGTCCCGTTTCAAGAATCAATTTTAGCGTTTTTAAGGAAACCAATTTCGTAACCGATTCCGAAGACAATGATTATGCTTCGTGTAAATATCAAATTTAACTGTCAAATATAAATCATCAGCATTTATGAAATGCATAAATTTTAATGATAACACAAACGAAATTGCAATTTTTGTCATCAAAATACCATTGATTATTAATTCAATGTACTTCTCTCTACGTATTATTAATTTAAGGTTTAATGTCTCTGATGATAAATGATTCTCTAAGTCTTGAATTGATATGATTGCTGTCTTTAGATTTAATTCAATTGACAAGAGCTGAGAGCCAAGTTGATAAATTTTTCGATGTTGATAATGCTATTTATTGCGTAGCATTTTGTTGTCGTTCAGTATTCTCTGTGGCTTCACCAAATACGTAAGTTATGGCTATGTAAGAGTTTTGGAGATTATCATCTTTGTTATCTCAGATTAATTAGATGCTAAAACAATGGAAATGGTTTTGAGCTACGGAATTTCTTTGGTTAGGCAGTCTTTTGGACTGAGAAGTATTGAGGACAATTATTTAAATGGAGAACATGTCAAAATTCCCGTTTACAGATTCCCTTTTCTTCGGTTGCTTTGCACAATTTCACTTTAAAACCTTCGATAATCGATATATTGCGTTCTGTAGGAAGAGTTCATCTGTGATTAACGACTAACAGATTCTTTGTTCGGTTTTGATGGAATATAGCTTTGTAACTATCGAGTATAAGGACATTTTGTAGATTGCAAAAAAATTGAGATTGTGACATCATGCCGTGCAAGCATTTCCTGCTAGTCATATGCTTTCGGCATGTTGCATCAAATAAATCCAATAATTTCAATATTATGCTAGTGATATACACTCACTAAGAATTGCAGATTAAGTAAAAGTCCTCAATATTATTAAAAAAAGAAAAAATACATGATTACAAACTTGTCAATAAAACAGCATTATGCATTGAGTGATTGAATAAGTGTCCTGCTTTTGCAAAGTTTATACCGGGTGCCACCCTGTGCAGCACAGACATTGAAGATTATACTTATTTCATGTTACAATCAATAGGTACTTACCTTCTTGTATCTTCATGTGAAGACAATATATCTATAAGTATCGGTCTCCAATTCGGCCAAGCTTGAATATCATCGAATTCGCTGATGTAAGACAACAGCATTTCCAACATCCCAGCCTCATTTCGCCACATCTGAAAACGAAATCAAAAATTGCATTAGAGAGGAAAACAGTGAAAGCTATGATCGGCAGTAGCTAATCGGCCGATTACCGCTCTGCCGTGTCAATAATCGACCGATTAATCGGTACACCCCTTTACTTTTTCATACCCAAAGCTACTCTGCCAATAAATCAATTTTGGCCTCTTATTTCTGATCAGTACCCAACTTTGCGCCGCTTTGGATTGTACTTTCTCTTTATATTAGGAAGCATTTCTCATTGTGAGATAACATTTGCCACAATGAAGTCGATCAAATCCGGAGAGAGAGAGAGAGAAAGAAAAAACTTCTGAATCAAGCATCTTTGAGCTTCTCTGAATCAAGTATATTTTGAGACAGATAAACCATTTCAATCGTCGTCAGAGTTGATTACAATCTACCCGGTATCATAGTTGTGTCCGTGGTTTGTTGGATTTTGCAGTGCCTCTTTTTGTTCACCTTAACTCTGACCAGAACAAAACTTCGGAAATTTACAAAATCGGTGTCACTAGATTATTTGTGGATCAAATCGCTGCACTTGTCCTAATTTCGTCTCCCTTAACTATAGACGTTTAATGATTGGCTTCAAGCTGTTTTGTTCGATAATAGAAAACTCTGATCATCCGTTACATGACAGAATTCCCACTCATTTAACCTATTCTGACAAGCTAAGATTACATATCTGTAGATCAACGTAGCACTTCATTTATTCCAGTAATGTCTCGCATGTATGATTGATGGATTTGCCCAGTAACTACACCTCTCACTACTTATAATTTTTCTGAACCACCAGACATTCCTTTTGTTAATTATTCCTATTCAATTACTTTGCTTGATATGTTGAATGTTTTTGTTGGCATCACGACTCACATTATTGATGCCTCTTTGATAATAAACGTCTATTATTATTAGAGTTGATCATAAAAAACGGGGTATTTTTCAAACTTCTTTAATATTTGTTTTCATCTCCGCAAAAGTACACAAACAATGAAGGTAAACAATCGGCAGCCGCCTTGAGAGAACAAAGACATGCCTTCGCTAATTGCCTTGCTTTGAACCTTCGTTCAACCTACATGTTGTTTGTGTACTTTTCCGGAGATGAAAACAAATATTAAAGAAGTTTGAAAAAGACCTATTGAACTTATATGAATATAACTTACATATTCGTACTCCTCACATCGCAAGGATTCTGAAGATACCAAACATGAACACCTTTGAAGAAAAAGAGAGAATATAACATTTTCAACCAAAAAGGTCGTGATTTTGTGATAACTTCACGATATCTCTCATTTGTCACTAGTTCTCCGATTTTGATGAACAATATGTCAAAAGAGAGCTCAGAAAATGCTCTTTCTCCTCATGTCTGATTCATTATCATACTCACATGTTTTCATTTTGAAAAATTGGGATTTGTAAATTTAGTGATTTTCATACTTTGAGCACTGCTCAGCAAATCCAATAGCGGATGCACGTCTATCATAGTTCATTTTAAAGCTATAACTGCAAGCTCTCGAATGATGTATGACGCGTTGCTGTGCGATGGATTTGGAAAGCATTAGAATCGATTGAACTTCAACGAAATTTAGGTGGTCCGTTTTTTATGATCAACTCTGTATTACTGAGGCTTGTCTATGTTCATCCCTAACCTCAGTGAACATTGACTTGACACGAAGAAGCTGTCCTCCAAAATGCAGGCACACTCATCCCATTAATTTGTGAGTAACATGTGGCGTTTTTATAAAACGTGCTTCTATGGATAGGATTGAAAAATTCCTATCCCAAATGTTTTTAAGCTTCCGTCACATGCTTTCATAATGAATATCAAGATAATTTAACATTTACTTCTTTTACGATGCGTCTAATAGTGGAAGATGGTGAAAAAGTTGAATAATGCGAACAGCATTCGACCTTGCTTCCTTGCCGAATGCGACCTCGCGCCCGTATTTAGTTTGGATAACCCTGTTCTGGCGGTTGAGCTGATTCGCGAAATATGAAGTAGCGAAATACGCCTTTTGCCGATTCGCGGAAACACCATGTTTACAGTGATCATTTGGTATCATCAAAGTAGTTTCATTTCATTACATGAGACGTCAAGGAAAAACCCGCAAATAGTCATATAATTCGATATATTCCTGAAAAGAGCGACAACAAGCAAGTTTTATAACAACTTTTACCCATCTACTTGTTCAGGATTACACCGCCTTCGATGCAAAGTCAGATATCGTGAAATAGAAAACGATTTGCCACAATGGTCACAATAGTATGGACGTTCGACAGTATGTGTTTTTAAATGTACTTTATAATTATCTTTCCTGGAGTAAGACCGTCCGCATACATTACAGTGATATGGACGAATCCCAGCGTGTAGCTTCCTGTGTTCATTTAGAAGATCGAACAATTCAAAAGACATTCCGCAAAGATCACATTTGAAAAGTCGTTCGCCAACATGCATTCCTTCATGAACAGCTAAACTTACGCTTCCTCCAAATGACACACCACATATTTTACATTGATGCCGCTTCCTGCTTTGGCCTCCTTCAGATCTTACACTGCTACTTTCGTTCGTGGAGGAATCACAATCTGTGGTTTTATCAATGGAAGGGTTATTTTCGTATAAGGACATTCCGCATTCTGATGATTTTTGAATGCCACTGGAAGAAGGGAATAAAGCATTTTGGAAGGTGTAGTCGTGACAATTGAACGAATCAGCGTGGTTATTCACTTCCACCAAATCTTCAAATCCTTTCGAAGGGATCAAGTCATTCTTCTTGACTGTTCGAGGAAAAGTGGAATCGCCTACTAAATCTGTAAGATAAAAAGCAACCAATGGAAAAACCATTTCTCTCACAAAAAGTAATATTTTCATCACAGCTATATTTTTTCTTTGTAACTCCGATCCCTTCCAAATACGACATTATGATGTGCTTCTTTTACTAAATGTTCTACATTGAATAATCAAGAGTTTTCAGGAATTTACACTATTGATATTCAGTCAATCTACCTTAAAATTTGTGCTTGGAAAATTCACATTATACACAGATGACCACATAAGAAATATGAATTAGATTGTGACAAATCCATCCAGTGTGAACAGTCGTTTCATGTTTCATAGGAAATAACAATGCTTTGACTGAACATGATTCAATCATTCCATAAGATCATTTCCAACGGAAAGAGTAGCATAGAAGAGACACATCTTGAACACGTCTTCACAATGAAATGAGTTCAGTTTGGAAGTCAGGCTCGCCAGACAAATAAGTCACATGAAAATATAAATACATAAACACAAACTACTTAAATACTAATAAGATAGCATCTACAAAAGAGTAAAATCATTAACAGATTTAAACGCTGAGTGTATGAGCCGTTCCATTCATTAGCGAATTTCTGCTGCTCTTTATTAACCCATTGTCGCCCAGACGCAGGATTTCCTGCGTGAGGACATTTTCTAAATTTTTACTATAGGAACTTTGTCACTTGTTTTGGGTGGTTCTATGACAAATTCAAGGCTTATCTGGGGTGGCGGCCAGATTTCAAGCCTGAAATTTCCGGCCGATTCCCGAGCTATTTATTTCATCGAATTTCCAAGGTATTTCTTTAATATTGACCAGATATATTATTCCAACTACACCGCTCGATAATTATCGGGACACTTCTTTAAACTGCTTCCATCGTAAAATTTGAGACAATTCCTATTTGAATTTTGCCATCAAATTTTGACGTGAACAATATTTGACTCAATCGACCTCAGTTTTTAATTTTTTAAAAATTCTGTGAGCGGTGGTTCTTAAGATGAAAACCATCTACTTTCCTCAATGGCCTGCAGCTAGTGAACTACTTACGGAATCTAAATGATTTCATATCGACAGGAAAATTCACTTCCTGACGATCACAAAACACTGCTTTGTCATCATCTGATTCATAAAATTCTATAAAGCTGTCTTTAGCTGTAGGCCTACTCAGGCTTCAATTTTCAAATATGTTTAGTTGAAGCAATTACATTTTGGAACACGCCATTTTGAACTACAGCGCATTCATGCCATGATATGAAAAAGCACATGTTAATACAAAGGCACGCGATGACACCAAACTTGTCAAGAAGTATGAACAAGAGCAACCAGGAACACTGCCACACTGGAGGAAGACCGCAAGCGCCAAAAGAATTCCTAATCATCATCTTCTTTCTATCAGCTTGTGTAGAAATAATGGGCGCATGGAAACCGCCAGTCGTGAAATTTGTGTCTGATTTTTCGAGCACAGTCAAGTATATTGCCCGAGAATCAAAGTCTCGATCTTTCTTGATTCAGCGAATACGGTGCAACGCAGTAATGTTACCTCGGTATTGAAGACAATGCCATCGAATTAAACCATGGCAGAAGCTTCTTTATCTGGTTTAATTTAACTCGAATGTGACTTTGTATTCCTCCTAATCAAATTATTCAACTTTCTTCTTCACATTGTATAATTAATTCCGTGAGCTTCTAGTTGTCTATTGACATAATATTAACGTGCCGAAAAAATTAAAATGTCAATACAATAAATTGATAATACAGATCTTTTGAAAATATCACGTCTCAAGAGGCAATTTGTAACTTCAGTCTTACATGTCTGAAAGTTGAAGTCTAAAAAAAATTGCTAAAAGCAAAAATTACATGAATCAATAGATAAAAATGAAATATTCTGTGATTATTAAAAAGTACGAAAAAAACCTATCGTTCAGATTTCATAAATAGCTCACAGGCTACAAACCACAGAATAAAGATGTAATCGTCCGTGCTTGTTTAAAAAATAGCTAGATGTGTAGGCCCAAGTAAGTTTATTCAAGAAATATTCGTGGTTCTGATTACTTTCAAAAACAATACATAGGCTTACTAATGTACATGTTGTCAAATGTTTGATGGACTATCAGCCAATCCCGCACTCTTGAAATATTTTATTTGACCGTCAATTAATGCGGTGTGTGTTAAGAAATGCACACGCACATATCGCGGTTATTTTTTGGCATGATTTTGGACTAATATCCTTCCGCAACTTGGTGTGGGTGAAAGTGTATAAGTAACCTGCAGTTTTAAGTTAAGCTATTATTGCTCAAAAGGTTTTACACTTGCAAGTATCTTACAAATTATGAAAATTTTAACGTGAAGATGGACGACGATTTAGATGACTTTTTTTGTCTGAAACTCGCAACTTTAATTACATCATTAGAGGCCACATAATGTGCCAACTTGCCATATTACGAGTCTGTTGCGAAATTGTATGTAAGCTCGTTAAGGAACAAAAAAAACGAAAACGATTTTTTGCGGATTTATATTTGCATACACGAATTAGTTTAGACAAGTAACCTGGCAATTGATAAATTTATCAAATCTCAACAGGCCGAAACATGTCTCGTGGTGGTTACATCTGTTGACATTTGACAAATGAATTAGTTTATAGTCAACCCATCGACTTCGACGTGAATAGCCACACATTGTTTTTGCAAGATGCAACATTACTTATTTGCAAAGCTTCATCATTAGCGATTTCACACTAAACGACGAGCCTACGACATAGCCATCGCCTCACACATATCATTTACAGTCATATGAAAACGAAACAAATTCATGTACTCATAAGTGTTTCATCCAGATGTGTATTCATATTGGCTATTTCAGTTAGTATTCGAAGAAATTTAATAGAAATGGTGCGCTCAATAAAAGTCATAATAGTGGCTGTTGAAATCAAGCAATTATGCTGGTTTAACTTACTGGCAAAAAATCACAAAATGGCATTCCCGGGTTATATAAGTGTTAATCGGCTATTTCGCTAAAATTAAAGGGCGATTCCCGGGCTCGGCCGCCACCCTGCTTATCTGATACTTCGCAGAACAATTTTGCATTTCTTCACATTTAGTAGTTGTTCTATACTGACAAAATTACTGGCATTTGATGTAAAAAATCAAATAAATGTTATTGCTGTCCAACATAATCATCGGTGAAGCTTTTTGATATTTAAAAAAATGCTTTCAAACTGAACGTTTTCTATCTATTTAAGGGATAAGTGAAACATACATGCAAGTAGAAATCGCACTCCAGCCATACCATTGAATCAAGAGGTTAATTTAGCAGCACGCGGGATGTCCTGAGTGTGGGCAGATGTGTGTACTTTCATGGAGGTTGAGTTGAATCTTTAATCAGAATGGTTTACAATAATTGACTGAAATATGTGATAACATTTTTTTAAAATGTTTAATTAGTAAAACTAGCGACACATACACACCCCTATACGATAGGAATATGGACATTTTCAAGAACGTGATCGTAAGATTGATAAAGCAAGCTGCGATAGGCACAAAACATGAACATCATCTTTGACCATCCTTGATAGTGAGCGCTAAACATTCGAAGTAAATCATTTCGATTAAGATTCATAATCTTGAATCCTGCCCCTCTTTGGGAAAAGGCCAAGATTGTGCAGATTACGCACTACTTAGTATGTGTTGGTAAGAAAATTCCAGCAATCGATTAGGATTGAATTTCCATTTTGATATGGCATTCTCTTTGATTGATGGATGTAAGAGCAGTCTATTCGAATTAGGGGAAGTAAGCTAGCAATGCTCCACTAAAACGCGGAAAAATCAGAGGTCGAATTCATTTTGTACATGACCAAGATTTTCTATTGTTTAAATAGAATGATAATGGACATGTAATTGTGACAATTCCAAGCATGTGCGCCTATCAAGTAAAGGAAACTCATGTTTGATAAAAATGTCACAAGGGAAGGGTAGTAGTCCAATTTCAATAACAGGAGTGTTCCTAGAAACATCTACAACCTATGCCTTTGCTAAATTTATAGCCGGAAATCAATTGACTCACAGTTTGAATGTAGGCATTTTTAGGCCTACTTCTACTGACATGTACTATAGTAGGCAGTTTATTTTCTAGCCAAAATCTTAACTGCATTATAGGTTTGTAAATTGCTGAGAACATTTCTGCTATACAGAAAATCTGTTTTTCGTGACTTACTTCAGACATACAAACAATGCATAAGATCAACTTGATAAAACTTTCCATCAATACAAAGTTTGAATTTGGCACACAGTGGTTGTTGACCCTACTTGTATGTTTTCTGAACGCCTCAAATAGCAAATCCGTCGTGTTGCTGTTGTCCATGAAAACTTTCCAGCATCCTCCTACGTTTTTGTGATTTGCTGTCATACACATTTAGCTAGCGAGGCGACTCAGAGACTTTCTCTTCGTTTCAACAGCTGTAGGCTACTTGTATGTTGGTTACTAGCCAATGAATTCATAGCTATGAAAGTTATGTTGCTATACCTTTTTGTCGTAGAAAAGTCAAGCACAAATATGAAAAGTGAAATGTGAGGTTGACTACTTAAAATCTAATCATCTCAGATGGTCCTGATTTCTAGATTGTGAACATGCTTTTTAGATGTAGATCGATATTTCTTGCAGTTTTTATGATGCCAAACATAATTTTATACCTTATAATGTCAACGATCGTGGAGTCGCATACATTGGTCACTGGTCAGTGCCATTAAGAAGTTAAGAAGTTTTGACTTGATCCATGCGAGTGGCCTTTTCCGATAATTAAAAATGGGAAGTCAACATAATCGAAAATCATTCGCACATTTAAATACGAAAGCACACGTTTCTGCACACACCCGTTGTGGCTAAACTGTAAGTCGCTAGCATTTGAAACTTCGGGGATGCATTTGATAAGTTATCGGAAGCACTTTCGTAAAACGACGCTTCAATACGCTTAAAATAAAAAATTTGAGCGGGGCTTCCGCGGTTTTCGAGGATCGTTTTTCCAGGAGTTTCCAGGAGCCTTTTGATGAAATTTCCAGGAGTTTTCCACGAGGTTTACATGATTGAATTTTCAAACGGATTTTACATAATTCGTGATATTCCAAAAACAAGCTCCTTGTATTATAGGAACTAATTAGTGAAGTTTAGATATCACATAAATCTTGGTGTCAACTGTTGAGTATTTTTTGGTAAGTGGCATCATTTCATGGGGAGTGAATGTACATAATGCAAGTTGAGCTGTTCTCTCGGCACAAAATTGAAATAAAGTTTCTCTTTAGGTATTGATATTCATTAGTCCTAACTCCTAAACTTATGCAAGCAAAATGCACTCGTGCGAACATAAAAATCAACAACAAGACGGAACTTGCCGTAGACGGAACATGTAGAAGACCGGATTTTCAGTAGGTAGCATAGACGGAAGAGGTCTTTCATTCATGCCTGTAAATCAATTATCGGTCGTTGGGATGTAGAATGATTATTGATATCATCGACTTGAGTGGTCCAAGTGCAATGGCCTAGTTTCCCAATTATTTGATGACAGAGACAGCTGACATCTACAAAGATCGAGATGGACATTCTACGTCAGTGGAAGGTAATAACGCCAGATACACCTATGAAGGAAGCTTTGGGCAATACAATAGAAACGTGATAACTGTGGTTTTCGTTTGCTTAGTGACAGATGCGGGTGTGGATTGCAACAGAACAAACTTTCAATATTCAGAAAGATTTTTAAGAGAATAGGCAGCACGAAAACAAAAAGGAAAGCAGGCAGAATGAAATTTGATACAAGTAGACCGACAGAAGAGATACTAAATTCTATGAGAGCAAATGCCGCTCGTTGATGTGACATGTTTAGTTTTGAGTACCAGAAATGCAGCTCAGGGTTCTTTTATTATGTCTATTGAAACCATCCATGACGTTGGCAACTCATTCAAAGGTAAGATATCTTCAAGAAAACGTCACAAAATTATGGTATTTAAAAATACAAGAAACATTAACATTTTTCAATCCTAGTCTAAACAGAATGTCAAAACGATCACAAGCGCATTGATGATATGTGATAGGATTTTAAAAAACTCAGAATTACTTTTGAAACTCATCTATGAGCTTTCAAACTTTGTAAACTGGTCAAATTTCTGTTCGGCGGAAGTAGGTTATTCAGAGAGCGAATTTGCATTTCATTTCATTTTCAGCTTGATTAATGAAAGGAACGGGCCAAACTACTCGTATTATTGTTTTCTGCGCCTCTTCATTCTTTTTTGATTCCCTGGACTCAGAATTCATTTCAATCTTTTCTTTTACACGGTTAATGCTTCTACTGTCAAAACCATTATTGATTAAGACATTTGAGATCTCATAAGCCGACCCATCATATAAAAATCGGCCCGCTGTAGCAGCCAGTAAGACATGGGGCGTAAGCTGAGTGAGGAACATACATGCTGGCATTGTTAGATTTGATATGAAAAACAATCAATCAATCTTTGTATGAAGGAAGACTATCTGATTGTCTTTGCTTAATAACAGCAAACTTGATGCTATAAGCAACGACGTTCCAAAAAAATAGTTTGCTTGGTCATCATCTTCGAAGGTGGCCAAACAATCGTCAAAATATCTCCCCTAAAACAAGGGAAAGCGACCCTGGCAGATATCAAACTTCGACTCGTTCATACCCATGACAAAAGGCAGTCATTGTGGGACCCAAACTAGATCCCCTGAACATGCTATGCCACTTGATAACACGGTTTCCTTTCAAAGGTGAAGAGGATATTGGTGCAGGCATTAGGCAAGTTCGAGCAAAGCAGTTCAACAATCTGTGACCGAGCCGCCAGCATCAATCGCCTGCTGTGAGGAAACTTTGCGGTGGTGGGCGGAGTGCGTTGTATTAAGTATTTAACAATTTATATTAGCTATTGAATGATTGCCTGTTCCTTCAAAACTTTGATTAGCTAACACGATTTAGCTGATAGAATCTTGTGAGCAATTAAAGATTATCAGATAAGCTAATAGATATGGCGATATTAAAGTCAATAGTCATTGCTGAAGTCTTCAAGCTTATCCTGGTAAAGAGATTGGATTTTCACCGAAATTACCACAATGAGTCGTTCCCAAACGTTTACCCTGGGACAAGGTTTCGGAAGGTTCAAATAGTTCTATGCAATGACCCAATTATTTCACGATAATTTTTGTCCTGACTCCTGAGTATTGTTCGTTAGTTTATCGAGACGTAGAAATAAATTCATTTGAATTACTGCACATGTATATTAAGAATAATTTAGTAATAAAGGTCCAAAGTTGCCAGGTTATTTAGCTCAAGAAATTTTGTTAAGATTAATAATTAAATTTTAGAAGTTTTGGTAGGTTTCGTAGTGATATGACGGTTTTAGTAAAAGTTGCAACTTAAACTTTTAAAGGGTATAAGTACAATATTTCTTCGCTTTTAACAATCTAGATTTGAAAGTTTTTAGGAAAGTTTCTTACTGCATCACTGAGTGGGATTGAACTAAGAAAACCAGAAAAACATCAAACTGTAGTAGCATAACCTCACTTGCTTCTTGTGCCGCTGAAATGCTTCTTTTGAGATTATCCCGATTCACAACTTCACAGGCAGCTGATTCTCCTACCATTAGGACGTCTTCTTCTATTGCCAGCGCTTGATGGCTCTCGTCTGCACTCAAATCTGTGTACTCCGGCATTTGTCCTTGATCAGTGACGGTGGGTAGAACAGACGAAGCTGCATTAAATGAAGAATCTGTGTCGAATTCATTTTGTTGTCACTGCTTAAATAATGCATTTGAGGTTATATGATGAACTTACTTTCAATCACATCTTGCAATCTTTTAATTTCTAATACGTCCTCTTCCTTGACATTCTGTAAATACAAAGAGCTGAAGTAACCACATAATTAATAATTGGATTTGAAAGATTACTGAATCGAGATGCACGACATTAACTAAATACATTTTCACATTTTCAAGCAATCAGAGGTTCGTTAAGCAAGAGACAAAAACATGATTTAAACACAGGTCCACTAATATTCAATTAATACTCATAATGTAAGTGTTGATCACAAATTCATCAATAGTGCTTTATTGATGGTTGCGCAACTCTGAGTGAAAACACCGGTGTAGTATGCAACAAAAGGTCAAAAAGAGGTTGGGTCAAAGAAAATAAAACAAGATGTCTACGTTCGCACGCCACTTAGCAAATCTGGCAATTTTAAAAACATTTACCACCAGCATACAATGTGATGTATGTGAAAAGTGGTCAAGACTGTTTCTACGCAATGGGAATGCAAGCAACCAATTTATGTTGGTGGTCATTTATCAAATTTATTAACTAATTATTTTGGGAAGAGAGCTGATTTGATGTTTATCATAAATATACAGGGTGCCCTAGAAGTCAAACTTTTTGTTTAACTCATAAAAAAAGGAGTTTTCAAAGTGTCATTTCAGTAGAGTGGCAAGGCTTTCGACTTGTCAAGCACATTGAAAAATGATAACATGTTGATCTGCCAATGTTTCTTTCCATTCATAGAAAATGCTTAATTTTTACTTGCATTTGCTTTGGTCTTTATTTTGTTTTCGCTACTTCAAATGGAAAATCGATTGTTTCAATTTTGACTGTATGAACACAACAAAAGTTGCACATAATATTTTCATCCGGTCCAATAAGAAAAAATCCACAGGCTGGAATGCAAACTCAATTTGTTTACCATTTAGATCCAAGAATCTGACGCAGGATTTCTAGAAAGTTCTCGGGAAATCGCGAAATGTCAACAAAGGCAACATTTTAATTTATTCCTCAATTCTTCATTGAACTTCGAGCACCAGCATCTGATAACAGAGGAAGCAGGGATCTCCTTGACGTATTTGATAAGAAATAATCGTTGACTCTCCACGATACATGGACATTTTCTCCAATCGAAGATTTCGACATTTTCTGCAGCGAGATTCGTCAACTTGCTAACTATGAAGTCAATGCTTTATTCATTATTCGAATTTAAATTCGTATGATTGACAATGGCTCACAGCATTTGACAATAGATACAGCATACTAGTCTGTAATGAAATGCCAGACAGTCTGACTACAGTCTGAGTTGGGAAGAGGTTATGAATCATGAGATTTTAAAATAGTGTTATTTGGTGTATGGTATAGAAATGAACTGTCAAAAGTTTCGCTATTTCAGAAGGTTGTTTCTTTTGAAAGTTGAAGGTGACTAATTCTTAGGTTTCGAAAAATGTGTGTTGCGTCTAAAAAATTATCTAGTGGCAAGCATTCCATTTGAAATAATACAAAAACCCCTTTTGATTCATAGCAAAAAAGTTAATAACTTTTGGGGCACCCTGTACTCGGCAGCAAATAATGCGCATAGCCCTTCTTCCATGAAGCCGATATGCTATTGATCTCACCCAATCATTTTTTGCTGAATGTTTCGCAGGAATGCAGAGTGTACCTATTTTGAAGTCTTAGGTTTGACCCGACCAAGGTCTACCGGACGCATTCCCAGAAGGCCACAGTGTCGGCATACTATTAAGAAAAAATATTCCGAAGCGGAAGAACGCTCATGAAAGAACCAAAATTTTGAATGACATTAACCTACACTGTACATGAAAGCTATCGACGAAAACAAAAAGATCAGAGGAAAGGAAAGAATGTCTGGTAAAACAATTAAATATGCATTTATGTGTAAGTTCAAAACATTTTCTAGATTACTTCAACTCACTTCAATTTCAAAAACATTTTCCAACGTCTCTGCTTTAATAGATTGCTCAATAGAAGAACTTCTTTGTCTAAAATAAAGAGAAGACCATTTATCATTTTCGAGAAAAAGACAATACGCCATGTATGAGAGTCTTCAAGGAATAAAAATAAGTGGCACCTATAAGCTATCACTCCACGTTTTGAAATTTGTCTGAAACCTGTTCAACTCAAGCAAATACTACCAAAACCTAAAAAGTGCTTTGCTAGCAGAATTTTTTAAGCATACCGCATCTCCTCTAATAAACGCCGCAGCGTATATTTACAATGGCTTGATTATAAGTGCGGCATAATTGAAAGGGCAGGCGTTTATTGAAATATGCGATTTTCCACTCACTAATTTTTTTTCAAATTGAGGCTAATCTAGCCTTCGTCTTTCTACATTACCGACAGGGCGTGGTGGTGTCGGCGCTGAATGAATTGTGTGGGACTAATTCCTTGGAATTGCCGGTACACTAGTCGCATTTGCTGTTTCCTTCCCGTGGTCCTTTGAATGTCGGGTTCACACAAAAGTTGAGCGTGATGAGTCATGAAATGACCCAGTGCTCGACGGCACAGAAAGCTCTACAATTTGCCGAATCTATTTCAGAACCTGATGTTGATGACGATATTAAATTAGATGCATTGATTTGAGTGTGGTGTTGAGTGTGACGCTTTTTATTATGTGACAAAAATATTATTAATCAGAAAATAGACTACAAATATTGTAGTATCATTTGGCATTCCACTTACGCTTGCTGACTACCAGTGCATCTTTGCTGTTTCAGCTCAATGGACGATTAGGCACTACACTTATTCATCATTTTCCTTATTTTATTGTTATCAGAGGTGCGGTGTCTATTAGATGGCGGCATTTATTGAAAGGTTGACCTCTCAGCTGCGGCGTTTATTAGAGGAAATGCGGTATAAAGGTTCGTGCAACTTTAATATGCGCATTTTGAACTAGAAGTGCTAGCTTGAAATACAGCAAGCGATATGCGTAGATCAAGGTGTGACAATCTTTCTAACACGGTAAAGGTACGATAACGATAGACTGCTAACGATATTCACGATGAAGTCGCGACAATCTTTCGTCTGCCGGCTCAACGATTTGTTATTTAGCTCCTCTGTTTATGCTATACTTATCGTGACGATTTTATCCTTGTGGCATGTGTACACAATTCTATATTATTAGAATTTCATTTACGTCAGACATAAGTTACCAGGTCATTACCAGGCAAAGTTAGTTTTTCAAATCTGGCGCATCCCTAAGATTCTACCCTTTTTCATCATCAAGAACATGGTCACTGATTTAAGAAGTTGTCACGAGTATGACATCGGTGAGAATAATTACACATCTCACTCAAGCGATATCTGAACAGTAGAGACAACACCTAACACCAATGCCTCGAATTCTTAAGTGCACTTAATCAATCTGCATGAAATTCCGCAAATTGATAGAAAGTCATAATAATAATAATAACTTTATTGGCACACATGTGCGGTGCGCGCAGTACAGAGGCATAAAACAGTTACGAACAATGCAGAGTTCATGATACAAAAGAGACAATGAATGAATGAAGCATGATAACCAGCATGGAGAGAGGAAATTATGAACACGTAGAGCAGTACTTGATGAAAGAGTCGGAGAAGCGGACAGTACGGCATCTGGGTTTTTTGAGGGTTGAAGAATTCCTGTGAGTTGGGGACCTTTCGTCGAAAAATTGACGCAAAGGGTGGTTGATAGTTGTCATAACACTGGAATAGGCGGGTCCCAGACCTTTGGTTGGTGCGTGCCAATGTAGTAGTAGTTATTAAGTCTGATCCATGGGAAGTACCGAAAATTACTCTAGAGGCTCGTCTCTCTACTTTGACAAGGAACTTGCAACCTTTTTGGACATATTGCAGCAGCACGGATGGCAGTAGGTGAGAAGGGATTGGATAGTTTGTCAGTAGACTCTCCATAAAATCTGAGCGTTACAACCTGCTCTCTTCAGGTTTCTGAGGACAAAAATGCGTTTAGAGGCCTTCTTGAAGATCTCCTTGCAGTGAATATCCCAGCGAAGATCCTTTGCGAAACGGACACCGAGGATTTTCATAGAGGTCACGCTTGGAATGACAGTTCCTACAACGTCCGCAATTTCTTCGAGTCGAATACCAGTTCTGGTGGCGATGTCCATCACCGCGGATTTGGAAGTGTTTAGAGGAAGCTCCGCTCTAGCCGACCACTCATACCTTAATTGCACTATAAAATGTTCCGGTTCCTGTCGATTGATAAAGACTTCTTAAAAATTTTGGGGGCGATAACTTGTGAAATAATACAACATTACTTGAAAATAACACAATAAAACGATCAAGAAAGCAAACTGGTTAATGCCACATCTTCACCCTATTTAAGCTTCTAGTTCTACTTCTTGCAAATCTTGCGTCTCGAGTTCGTCGTCACTGTCGCAATCATCGCTCTCCCTGATTTCTTCCTTTTCGTATTCTGCTTTACCATTTACATATTCAATGTCTGTATTTTATTGTTAATGAATGGAGACATTTATATCACAAACTAGAAAATAATTCATGCAACCCACCCTTAAATAGAACCCGAACATAGATACCACAAATTTAACATGAATTACAAAGAGGATCACATAACCCGTGGGTTATAGTTGAGAAAACACAATACTATGTAAACCGAATTGCCAGCAAAAGTAAAGAAATTAGATAGTGAATTTTTAGAGCCCTGGATGTAAAAAACTAGTTTCTTCATAGGGTTCTCTAGTTTGACTTTTTTAAAAGACATGCACCACCGTGCGTGCAGTCGTACGCGTATTCTAAAGCCAACCGTTTTTGATGACTTATTCAGAAAAATAAATTGCCTCATTCAATCAGCATCTGTCTGTGTTTCAGGATGACACAGTAAAAAGCAATCACGATATTAAGCTACTTTTTCACTCGATTAAGTTGTCAGAAATTGTTATGCCGAGATGACTGTGATGTCCAGGGTTCCCACGCTTTTTCTGATTCAAAAATTAAGGAGATTTAAGGAGATTTTAAGAACATTAATCACTTTATTTAAGGAGGTATGACGGCTCAGTTGGTTAAGTGACCGCACCGATAACATAATGTACAGAAGGTCCAGGGTTCGATCCTCCACCTGGGGAAGTATAGAAAAGGTGAATTCTCGACTCTCTGATAGTCACATTCTGCTAAGAAGAACGATTCCAAATCCGAAGTGTGCCGTCGCAAAAGTAGTCCCACATTTGAGAAGTCATTTTGTAAATTGTGATATGAAATTCCATTGAGCCATGTATATCCAATGTTCATGGAAAAAATTTGTTTCGTTTTGGAACTCCATTAGCATTATCAATCAAAAAATATTTCTTTCTGTGTAATCTTTACATTTGGAAGTACGCTCAAAAGCAATCATGATCCTCTGTGAATTTGAATTTTCGTAATGATAACAATTCTTTACCTTTGCACTTTGCTGTCGAATACACAGGGCAGGTGCAGGCTCATCAATATTTGCCGAACTGAATTGTTGAAAGTTGCTGACCTGATTAAGCAATTTGCAACAATGGAAACAAGAACATATCAACAAGGAACAAAATATAAAGCCAAGTTTTGTTTGTTAAATGTACATGTATATCATAAAAAATATCATTAGACAAATGATTACAATTGATGAAGAATATTGATTTCCGCAATCCAAGAGAAAATATAAAGTAAAGTCAGCTGAAAGAAACAAGGCTGGATTGCTTTCACTTTCATGATTTTTCTATTTGTTCATCACAAACTACCTCTGAATACATAAAAAAATCCATATAACATTATTTGGATTCGAAGTTGAAAATCGTGGTTGTCCTAGTCACAGCTATTGGCTTTATACATGAAACAATGTTTGCCCCACCTTATCAACACGAAGAATTTGAAGTTATTCTGGAATAAAATTATTATAAATTCAAAATACACGCGTACTATGGTAAGCTATAACTACACAGATATGTTTGATTTCATTCATTTCATTATCCAGAAAAAGAGATACAATGAAAACGTTTTCAAGCAGAAGTATTATTGAAATAGGTCTTAATAAATATAATAGGAATATGAAAATAGGATTTTCCGAAGATTTGCGCTATGTTATTGATTCATCACCCACCACGCACCGTCACGGAATCAATCTAAAGTCCAGAAATTTAAGAAGATTTTCAAAAAATTAAGGACATTTAAGGAGATTTAAGGAGGAAATTAAAATTAAGGAGATTTAAGAAGATTTAAGAAGTGTAGGAACCATGGATGTCTGCTGAAAAAGGTGCTAAAGACAACGATGCCTCTATAAGTGCTGATTTTTTCCACTGAATGGCAAAGAGTCAATTGTTAGAAGATTGATTAGACGGAAATTGGAAACCTCAAACCACGATTCTGTTATAGATTCCACCAGACCGCTACTCATGTAAGACACTACCTTGAGGGTCACCACTACATCAGCCTATAAATGCATGCTCTGTAGACGCATAAATGTCATGTTCCACTGGTGAGTTCGATTAGAAATTAAGTCAATGAGTCAACGCGAAAGTTGACTTCTCAAGGCAGGGAAGATGCGACGGAGGACGGCATGTAGGACCTACCCGAGTACGTCCACGAAAAGTCTACGAAGGCGAACGTCGAGTTGCGCCAGCAAAATGACTCCATCATCCATTTGCGATGAATCATTGCAACTTGATCAGATTTTGAATGAATGGTTTTTAAAAGCATATCTAAGATACATGTCATTGGAAATCATCGTAGGAAATCATCAGTTTTTGATAATATCTTCATTAACCTTGTTAACACAGTGATCAGTGAGATGAATTCAAAGTTTGAGGTTTCTTGACGTCTCGTAAATTGCGAGTAACTAGTCTTTACAAACTGATGCGACTTCGACAAGTTTTCAGGATGACGGAATCTGACCAGCTTGAAAGGGGAGCTAGAATTAATGGGAGAGGGTGCGGCTAAACTTGCAGCTCAGTATTTCAGAACAACATATTATTGCATAAAAATGTAATATTTCTAAAAATACGTGCTCTCACCTACTTGAAAAACGTTTTTAATTAGACCTCTCTCTGATACCAGACAATCCTTTTTCTTCAAATTACACGATCTTAGCCTATCTAAGGGCTGCCACCTAATGACAAAAAACTCACCGCCTTGCTGTCTCATGTAAAGACAGTATGTCCACAAGAATTGGTCTCCAGTCGGACCAACATTGAATATCTTTGAAATCGCTCAGATAAGAAAGTAGCATCTCCAACATGCCAACTTCATCACGCCACATCTGCAGTTACAGAAACAGTGAGTTATGTAGACGCAGTTGAGTATTTTCAATAAGAGACGCATAATCCGATTAGACGTATCGTGCGTTTACATATTTTAAATTCTCATGGAGTTGACAGGTGATTATTGCGTCCATTTGCGTCCTCGACCATCAGTTCCTAATTTACCAGACCATCGCTCTACAAAATGAATGAGGATTTTGGGCAACAACTGCTACTGGCATGAGGACATCGCATTATCAAGTTTTTAGTATCTAGAGTTAGAAGCAAGCCAAACCAGCAGATATTTTAGTAATAGAGGACGGTTTTTGCAGATTGGATAAGATAACTGCTCTCACATTGCAATTTAAGTTCTTTGGAGAATGAAACTGAAGCTGAAATAAGATGTTTTTTTTATGTATTTTTGTTAAAATCCGTTAGTTGTCCTTATGCAGGAAGCGAAGATGAAACGATGGATGAAACTGTCTGATCCTGTATAGAGTGCAAAATTCTAGCTAAGACAGGAAGCACAAACAGGCTAGATGGGGAGCATGGGGCCATGAAACCACCAGTATCGGCAATCGGATAACATAGCATCAGTGAGATCTGAATTATAAAATAACGTATGTCCAATGGCGACCACTGAGTGGATATAAGTGGAGAAACGATCAGTTTTCTTTTTCCCATATCGGCTATCTCAACTGCAAAAAAATCCTACATTAAAGCCAATAAGGCACGTGCTTGGGCTGTAAAGTGTTCAATGAGAAAATGTACTTTGGTAAATGTAATGAGAAACGAATTTCGCCAGTTGCACACTTTTGACTGTCTATTCTCAAATCCTTTCAAGGCTGATTCGTTTCAATTTTCAGGTTTTGTAAAAGCTCATAAAACTCATAACTTTAATCGATATATTTCGGCTATTATTGAAATGGTCATGTGATGCCAGAGATTTTAATATTGAAATAGCAACGAAGTTAATGAACAGAATGACTTTTCTGATAAGAATCAGCATTGAACTTAGCATGAAATTGAGTTGATTACCAAGGAAATTTCATGTACAGCAGTATGATTTAGAACTTCATACGGAAAATATATTTTGCTTCTTGACTCAATCTTCCGAGTTTGTTAACTAAGAAAATTTAATTAATAACTGCTAACTCGGAGTCACTGTAAGATAATAAACTCGCGCGATGAAATTTGGAATCAGTCTCCCCACACAACTTTCACTGATCAATGTGACATTGATGTATTGATACTTTCTAGAGACATGCGAACAGGTTTCTGATGTAGACAATTTAACTAGCCTTGAATAGCTTTTACTTTCCTTCTCTTAATTTACAATAATATAAGCATCAAATTTATTTTTGGGAATGAAGCACAGCGAAAATCAATGTACGGTTCGTATATGGAAGTTGTACATTCTTTTTTGAAATCATAGCTCAGATGAGAACGGAATTCACGAGCAGGACATTCACAATATTTAACGAGTGTACTAATGACAAACATCAATCGTTCTATCTTTAAGTGAAATATTCTAAAAGGATGTCATAACCTCATACAATCATGCATAGGTTTTATCCAAAAATCACTTCGAGCCTTCGATTTCAAATCGATGAATTATGATTAGCGACATCAAAGGTAATCATGACCAGAATATTCTAATTTTTTCAATATGGGCACGAATGCAATGAAAGATGATGCACATATTTCCAGACATGTATTTCATCGACAGTTGCTTCTTTTCTTCTTTTTAAGTGATAGGTCGCACGTCATGCAAATGTGATTGCTCATGTCGCAGTCATCCACCTTTAAAAGATCCATAAGCATGTCAAATGATGCAAAATATCGGTAGATCAAAATGTTTCTATGATATTGATAGACAAATGCGCTAAAAGACTGCAAGCCTAAGCATTTCTTAACAATCAACTTCGATAGACTAATGCCCCGCTGCTAGTTCATGACAAGGAAAAGCATTCAGGACAATGCAAATAGAATATTTGAATATTGAGTTGCATCCTCAGTTGAAAAATGGGAACAGACCTGAATAGCTGGCATTTCATCCAATATCAGGAATCATCAGCAGGCCTAGTTCATATTTCTCAACATCGACACAACTCCATGTTTAGAGCTGCAGCCATGCCCGGGCAAATTGAGATTGGCAATTAGCAAGTTAGTGAAATTTCAGGTGAATATTCAGGACAAAATTAAATTCTTACTTCACATCATAAGAGAGCAAGAAAAGTTTAACATGATTAGTGGCTATATAGTAACATGATAAGTGGATATTTAGTGGGCTTTGTGCTTCTG
This sequence comes from Prostheceraeus crozeri, assembly GCA_907163375.1. Lineage (NCBI taxonomy): Eukaryota > Metazoa > Platyhelminthes > Polycladida > Euryleptidae > Prostheceraeus > Prostheceraeus crozeri. Next base: position 71,719 of record CAJQUW010007426.1, on the reverse strand, counting down.
TAGCCTTAGCATCTCGTTCATCAGTTCGGAAAATAATTTGTGACATCATGTCAAAATGGTCCTCGCACCAAGTGGTTTTAATGAAACTGTCACAGGAAAGCCTCAAAATAGAGCTTTGAAGTTACAGTTCTCCTAAGTTGAACGGGACACTTCTCACCACGTCAAGTAGCTTTGTTTGCTCACATCAGCCAAAAACAGAATTGATGATGACGTCATCGGGAAGACAGATTCATTCGCAGAAAGTTATACAAGGTAATTAAAACTCCCCTTTTCAGTTTTAGGCCAATATAATCAAGTTAAAGTTAAAAGTATGGCAGACAGGCCTTCGGCGTCCAGCGCCTTCAACGGTCGATGTTTGGATGGCCGTCCAAAAAAAAGGCCATCCAAACATCGACCGTTGAAGGCGCTGGACGCCGAAGGCCTGTCTGCCATACTTTTAACTTTGACTTGATTATATTGGCCTAAAACTGAAAAGGGGAGTTTTAATTACCTTGTATAACTTTCTCAGAAAGATGATCTCCCGTCACTTGGTCAACTACAGATTCATTCGCCACTGGGTGCATGGAGAGCATAGACTACAGCTAGGCGTTGAAATGTGCGTTAAGACTGCGCGTCGGAAGTAAAAGTCACATACTCATCGTTGGTCGATATTCGACCACCATCCTGGTGCGGAATTTCGTTTCCAAGCGCAATAATAGTGATAACAAAATCAATGTGTGTTTCTATAGATTTCCATCAGAAAAATGCGGTTTGTCAGAGTGTCCATGTAGAGTGTCTTGTAAGTTATTAACGATTTTTGTTAGACCATAACTTCCTTTACTTTTAGAGTAGGAGGTTCAAGTCCTGAGAAGCTCATATCTTGGAGATTATATTCATAAATACTGTTGACATCTTTTATGAGGCTTTAATCTCTATTTTTTTATAGTGGTTCAATTTATGTAAAGTCTCAATACTTAGGCCTGTCATTTAGTCATGTAAGTGCTTTGTCACATAACATGTCTCACTAATTAAAGATTGGGACACACCTTAACCCAAAATTAAGGCTAAGATATGCCCATCAAAAAAGGCGTGCACATTTTTAATAAAGCTTATTTGACATGCGTCCTTCCCCAAATCAACCGCAAGGCACATCTTCACCTTCTTAAGTCTTCTCTCGAATATCTACATAGCAAATAAATGAAATATGTGCAAAAATTATATTTCCTTTTTATTTTTCAAAAAATGAGTGATATTGGTAACTAACTGGTAATCAACCGAATATTGTCCTCGCTATGACGCAGTTCAAGAATACAGACTATGACTTATAGGCCCTTCGAAGAGATGGGCAGCAAACATTCGGATGTACTGCAAAAACCATGAATGGGGACTTATAACCAATGATTATAGTAATTGGAACAATGAAGTAATACTGCTCGATATCCTCACATGAACACCGCAAATTTCACATAACAAGGAGAAAGTGAGTCCTTTGCATGATGTACTAGTTTCTCATGTACTACGTATAACGAATCTGACAACTCGGATATATAATGCACATTTGCATTACACGTTCTTTTATAAGTAAGTTACTAACATTCCAACATCTTGACTTAATATTCGATACTTGCTGTGTGCTTCAATACTTTGTACATTGGAATGTGATTAGTACTTTACGCACTTGCATTATCCGCTTAGCGTCCATTTATTCGCCCCCGTCGGGTTGGACGATTATCCTTCATTAATCAGTAGGCCTATAGTCCAATTATTCATGTGTCTCTTTATCCCAATTTCTGTCATGAAAACTATTTGATTGATTGACTATAATACTAAGTTCTATGTATTTATTCATCAAATCTGAAAACTTTTTGCAGTATATCGATGAGCAGTATAGGTGATTGTCACTTTTAATGAATATCATTCTTCTCTAAATTTCGACATTTCAATTCATAAATGTTGTGTGTAATATGCCCCGGCCACTCATTTCTGCTTTGTGCGAGGGTGAGAAAGCACTATGCACTCGAGGAAGGTCAATCAAGCTTAAGAGATGGCTGATGGCGGGAGGACCATAATGAATCAATGATGTGAAAAATATCAGTTTTCTCTCCCAAGTAATTTAATGCCACTAAATAATTACGAATAAAAATTATGTACACAGCCGACGTTTCGGGTCCAGACCCCTTCTCAAGGCAAGGCAGCAATAAAATGACAGTCTAAACTGGCTCGTTAGATACGCAGTATAGCTCCGGTTGTCTGATGACGTCTGTTCATTTTAGGCACTTATTGATTAATCGCGATTCCACCACGCTTGTTTCAACAGGATCATTTAAGCAGCAAAGAAATTCAACATCAAAATCATCAATCGAACCGTTAACAAGACAGGTCTTACTGTGTTCAGACAAAGCACTTAGATCACTTTTATTACGAATACTGAGACTGTGTTCGTTGTATCTAATGTAGAATGGTTTTGCAGTTTTACCTATATATTTATCACCACACTTTCTACAAGAGAATTGATATACAACACACGATGTCTCGCAGTTATGATTTTGGGATAGCTTGTTGCATATTCTACAATCATTGTGTTTACTTTTTTGCATTTTTTTTTGTTGCCCGTACTGACGACACGGACATTCAAACTATGTTTTCTTATTTGGTAATTAATTTTCCGATTAAGACTGTCGCTTATAAACGGTAACTTCAAAATGCTTTTTTTATCATCGTAGATTTTACTAGTTTTATTTTTTTGGTTATTTCTATCAGACACACTCAAATCCTCATTAGTGTATCCATTAAATTTTAAATTTTCTTTACATTTTTTCTCCGATTCCATTTTAATGTTATCAGAGAGCGTTGAACTACACCGATTACGTGTGTCTATAATGCTCTGCTTTACGAAATTAGTTTTGACGGAGCTCGGTAGCCAACTATCTTATTTCAAAGCAATCAAGCTTCCCTATCAGACAAGAAAGTCCCAGCGTAACCTCTGAATGCACGTGGCACCCATCTCTCTCAATTGAGAGCGTGTCCACGATGACGTCACCACGAAAATTTTCAACGCTCCTGCGCTTCCATGATTATGATTTAAATGATATCATGTGACGAACAGGGATGAGGGATGCGGCTATCAATGATTAATCGAATAAAAACGATGTGCACAGTTCTGGCAAACTACACCTTTAAATAACAGAAGCAATCCCAGCAACATTAAAAACTTAGGTACTTATATTCTCCCATTCCCCCCACATTTCCTAATGCTTCCAAATGTGACTAAGTTTGACGAAATTCGATGAATTTCATCTCTTAGGAGAAAGAGAAGATCGCAGACGATGCAACACTCGCGGGTGTCAACAACAAAAATGTGGGGGGGGGAGAATAGAAGTACCAAAACTTATGCTTCTGTTAAAATTTCAGGCGGAAAATCAATAACTTCTGACAGTTTTAAAGAAAGCCTATTTAGGTCTCTCTCAACGAGTTGTCATAGTCAATTGATTCAACTGCTATATGCATGTAAGAAGTCACAAGTTTTGGGTGTTGCCAAGTGCGCTCATGTAATTTGAATTATATTTTCAGTCACTCTCACCCTGAGTTTTTTTTAATAAAGTGAAGACTATTTTGCAAAAATGCCATTTTTGGATAGCAAACCTTTGTCATGTTTGACAATAAATATCTAAAGAAAAAAATCCCCTCTTTGAGGCATCATTTTAGACTAGCGCTGTTCGCGGTACACCGGTTCTCGGAACGGTGCAACGAAATGCGTGAATTTTGATCACATATTTTACTGTACTGTTTCAATTGTCATAATTAATTCATTTTATCTGTTATCTTAGTCACAACAAAAAAGTGAGAAAAATATTTTAGGTACACAGTATAATTGATCCAACCATGAAAGCATTATTTAATTCTAATCATCAATTCAAACTTCAAGCTTCTATGTGTGTTGAGTTGTTATCATAGTTTCTGTTTGTCTTAGATTTATATTTTTCATAGAATTGTTTGATAATTTTAAATGTCTTAAGTAGAAATTCATGTACCTGTATTTCTCAGTTACTTGATTATTTCCTTGATGACGGTAGGATGCTCCTACAGAAAGGTCTTGGTATTGCATTATTTCATAATAATTCAAGTATGTGGTTGTTTTGTTCTATTATTTGCTGCATAGATGGTCAACTTAATTTATGAAGACAGTAAAAGCGCACTTCAGTGCCCATATATTATATAATCAATAACTGATGGCAGCTTTTATAACTACCAAGTAATTGGCACTCTTTTGAGTCATGCAGTGAGGTGTCCTGCCTGCACCTAGTTCGTTTAATATCTTAATAATCTTATCGATGAGTTTTAAAATTCAGTAACTCAATTTCAAGTGTTAACGTGCACCTTTGCTTCACTGCACATGAATCAGTCACAGCAGAGCACATGGGAAGCTGCGAAGTCGGTGATAGTTCTGTGGTTTTTACATGTAACTTTACTCAAAGCTATTTTGTCGAAAAATATTTTGAAATACGAGCTCAAGTAGGAATAGTAGTGAGAATAATTAGTGGTAAATAATAGTGGAAATACATTATAAAAAAATGACATGAAATCGATAATCTACATGAGCATGATCAAATCAAAAGGCTAATTTCAAGTAACTATTTATTCTCCTCAAAACTACAGAAGACGATTTCAGGAAAATAACATGAATGCAGTGATGCATAGGTGACAGTGACATTGGGATTTCATGTTCATGATATTTTATGATACGTCTAAAATAAGTTTGCCCATTCACTTTACAAAATAATATAGAAAAAATCGATCCATTTACAAATTGTAGTTGATTCATGAATACTTGATGACAAGGGGAAGACAAAGGGAATAAAAGTCAAAATTTAATGCGGAATGACATTCTCTGGCAACAGTTGTACAGTCAATACTTTTATGCCATGGCGCGTACGACGACTTTGTCCGTCATACAATTTGGAAAGCGCTTGTTGTAGATAGCTCTCATATAAATGAGAACGTCAACTAACATAGTTTTCAGACAACGGGGACAACCTTCCTTTACACCTCCTAATACGAGCTGTTTATCACAAAGTAAGGCTGCCTTACCATCTAATTGCTCAGATTCGATGAGGCCCTGCACCGCACCACAGCCATTATAAAGAGCAAAAGTTGCTACGTCGCTGGGGCTCCATTGGCGCAAGTCAACTGGCAAGGAGGATGGAATCTGTACTGATCTCTTGGTCCTCTTGCGGCTAGTCATTGCTTCGTCAACGCTGTCTTCACTGCTCACATCACCGTCAGTACCACTAGCACATTCTCTTGTTTTTGGAGGTTTCCTGCTTTTCTCAGGGATCTTTTGTCCATTTAATACCCGACTACAGGATGGCCCATGGTTGGAGGAGTCTCTCCATTCTTGCAACAGGTGGATCTGAGCAAGTGTACTCGTTGAGTCACTGATCGGCTTTGTATCGTCTATCCGTGGTTCTTTCGCACGACGTGGTCGCTTGCCACTCATGTCAGCGTAAGCCGCTCGTTTGCCTCGTGTTGTCATATGGTGAACGGGAGGCGAATTCTCCCTCGATCGACCTTCTGCACCACCCGCCGATGACGACTGGGATGAACGATTGCTGACACTGCTACCATCTAGTTTAGGTCGTCCTTGACGCTTTATAAAGGATAAATCACGGTCTAACAGCTTCCGCAATTTGCCTGACTTGTAGGAGAGGTAACACTTGTTAGGACACGATGATTCAGAGCCAGGATCGTCTAGTGAGAGGAAATAAGGACATGTTTCGAACACATCAGTGCACAAGCGCAGAAGATAGCCACCAATAAACGACGGTCGTACGGGAACACTGATCCAGAGTGGTTCACTCTTGTCGTAAGCAATAGATACGCGAAGATTGGTGCAATCCGCAGGAGGAGTCCAAAATGGGTCGCAAATGGGTGCCGCTTGACGAGCCATATTACCTTGAAGCAATTTTCCGCGACAATATTGATGCGGAACCTGAAAATAATAACAGTTTTAACAGTTGGCATATATGATCCAGAATCATATTTGATTATAGTATTGTTTGTCTATACCGGTACATTGATGGGAATGAGCATGTACAGTATTTTAATCTTCTACTTCGTGTAAATAATGCAAGCAGTGATGGCAGCGAAATTTTCAGAACTTTTTAAAAAAAATTCACAGGTAATGTTACGTTTGTCAATGAACAAATTTAGATTACATTGATGAGGGAGCACGGGAGGTGAGCTGTCAAAATATAGTGACCTGAAATTCGCTCCTTAGAATGAGAGCCTAGATTGAAAGGTTACGTGCGGTGATTGAAAAATCTCGAATACAATCGATTGCATTGAAAGACCATTACTTCTCCGCAGGTTTCCCTGACATTAGAGTAAGTACGGGCAAGTAGTATGCCCGTTATTTCATGCAATAGATAAATTTTCAGGCATGCGATCGTTGTATCGAAGTTCCGCCGATTTGATAAGCATCACATACATTAATCTGTCCGTCATAAACTACATTCGTAGAAGTACATAATAAAGTGTCGTTTATTATGGAGAAACGCAACTTGTTGCAGCGTTTGTAACTGAAGGTTCTACATCAGTTGAGAGAGGAAGCTATGAGACTTGATAATACAGAGTTACCATATAGTCGAAATAAAGCAGAAGCATTTCCACTAATAAAGCGGATTTCATTAACTTATCCTCCATATCTCTTTCATGTCTACAATTATCCATAATCTAAAATTCGCAAATATTTGACAGGCCCGAACGGAGATGACAATTACAACATTTTCGTGCATCCCCAGTCCAGCGCGATTCCTGGGGTAAATAAATGATTTATGGAGTAGATAGTACTTCATCAGTTAACTGGCTGATCTGGAATAAACCGTCTAATCCTCAAGCACAATAATTGAATTGCGTTTTGATATACAAGTATCAACATCCAGACCATTCACTCATATGTTCACCTTCATTCAAACTTGAATCCATGCATGGGATGCCCTGGATTCTACGAGTAAATATAGAATATCATAACATTCGCATGCTGACTAAATATGCGCAGATTCATTTTTTTAGCTGTATAGTTACTTCCAAGAGGTAAATTTTGGGTCCAACCTTTTTTCATACTGTGACATGCAACGACTTGGTGAAACCCTTTTTGTACTACGAATCTACAAGGGACTGCGGTGAGCTTGCAGGTTGACGGAAATTGTTTTTAGCATGTTCACCAAAGCTTTTGTCCATAAACAGTACTAGATTACTGTACAACTGAATTTGACACTCAGAAAAATCTGACTGCGGAAGCAATGAGGTAACTCTTTCTATCTGCATTTTAACTATTATTTGTTTCTTTCCTACATCGCCCTTTATTACATGAAGACGGCAATTATCAAAACCTTCTGACGGAGAGCAATAGAATGATTATTGATGATGCGAAAAACAAATTGATTCAAAAAGAACGTCTAGCACTCAAAGATAATCTTTGTTAAACAGGCTCACTGCAGCGTGTAATCTTTAATTGCATATAAAGTGATCGCATTGCATCTAGTAGGCTAATACATAAATTTCATCTACAGATGTTTCATAGACTACAAATTCTGACCTGGTCGATGAAAAAGAGTACTGACATTTATTATGTCAAACAGTCAGATGTTCTTGACTGGACTCAGCGGTGTAATTACAAAAACTACGAATTCCTCTTTTCAACAAGTTTTTGTGATTCGTGAATTTAGAACTTATACTTTGGATTCAATATTAGTTTTGCTTAAAAAGACACACATTAATTACTAAGTTCAGTGCACCCCTAAAAATAAAGAATGATACCATTACTGATTCATTGTAAAACGCCTTCAATTTCAGGCATATTAGATAATATTTTATGGTAATGAACATATCACCATCTTGCTCTATGAAAATTGATTATTGGCACTATTAGTAATGGTGTCTGAGAATTTAACCACTTTGCACTGCTATTACAAGTATAATATTACACACAGATGTAACATTACATGTAGCGAATAAAAATCACATAAAATACTCTTCCCGAGCTATTTAAATGCTAACTGCATGTTTTGGTTAAATTTCAGGACGATTTCCCGGGTGCAAAAATATCACGGCCGGTTCCATGGTTTTTCTAGGGCTCGGCCACCACCCTGATTAAAGTCAATTGCTGGAGATATGGAAATTGCCCTAAATGTAGACATTTCATTTTCAACTGCGGAATGACATTTTGAAAACATCAAAGATCTTTCTAAATAGTGGGCTTGAGTTGAAATGAAATTGGCGTTTGATGACGACAAATTCAGAAATGAAGCACATTGTGGTTGAGATGAAAGCATATAGCTGAATTTTCCAAAAATTTTGGTTCGTGCATCAATCTCACTGCAGCTGTTATGAATTGTACTATCAAAATATTCACATGGCTAACTGATACAGGGCGTCGACAGATTTCCGACTTCCATTTCCCCTTTTCATTTTTCCCGGATTATCAAATTTGCTAAATATAACTGACTGATAACTATCAAAAGTTAAGTAGCCCATCAGATAGATTGACTACCCTTTTGTCATGGCACTGAGAAATTCCTTCATTGATATCCATGCCCATTTTATTTAATTGGAGATCAGCTGCTGTGTATTTAACCTAGTGTAATTGTTGCTATATTAAACTTAGAACATTAGACTTCTCATGTATAAATTATGTTTGTTCAAGTAAGATGCTGATAACGCCACTATGACAGACTCAATCTCATATAATTTATCTTTATAATTTAGCCGCCAATCAGTCAAGAAAATTCAGTAAAAGTTTCTCGAATCAGATCTACACATATAGGAATATCACCATCCCATTTCCATCATTGATTAATTCAGATAAAAACAAAGGAGGATTTTATTTCGAAAAATGATATCCAAAATAAATATTCGAATAGGTACACATTCAACCAACTGAAGTAGTATCAAAATTACGGCAAAATCCAGTGGGAGACACGCAATGGACATCATGTGATCATGTGGATCATCATAGAATCCAGCTCAAGTGACAGCATGTTGCAAAAGCCTGGAAAATAATTGCCGACAATAAATTTAATGCTTGCTATCAGTTATTATCAAAAGCTCTTTTGTTATGATGTAGCACACTTTTATAATTATTAGAGCTGCTGCTCAAAACATAGTATCAATGTTTTGCAATTTTTTATTTTGTCCAACTACTAGGCCTTTTGCTTTGTAATTACTTAGGGCTTGCTCAAAATTTTCCGTGGTCATGACCATTTTCAGGCGATTTCAACTTGGTTCATGATTCCGTCAGTATGCTCGGCATTTGAATAAACAAAGTAAAACGGTATTAAAAAAATAATGAGCGGGTCCTTCAATATTCATGGATTTATTTAAAACCCCTTTTAAAACCTGTTCAATCAACAGAAACAACAAATTCAACAGTCTTGACGAAGACTTACCTGATTTTGACATGCTTTGAGCAGCTTGATGAGGAAGTCCTGCCAGAAGAGATGACTCCTGGATTCTGGTGTATGCCGCGGCATTCCGTCAATGACTTTCTTTAAAGCCAGGCGATTTCCGACGTGACAGCGTGGATTTACATAAATTGATGGAAGATCGTTTGTGGCTAGGTGGTCGAAACTGCGTGCAAAAGATACTGGGGGAAGAAGGGGGACGTTGTGATCAGCTGCCCAACCTGTAGGAAAGACTTGTTCACTGTCGACTGGTAAAATGAGGAGTGGATGCCGCACTAAGCTGTCCACGAAAAGAAAGAGCAAGCCATTGGACACTTTGCAGATAGTTGCACAGCAGATATGTTTGTCACGCATGGCGTCAACACGAATTTCTAGCTTGCCACCCACTTCAAATCTTTCCTCTGCTTCATGAGTATCGATTCGAGGCAACTTGAAGCATGCTCGTTTTTCTTTTAGTCGGGAAAGATAAAGCCGCCAAGAGAAAACTGCTTCAGGAGGATCTCCACGAACTGCACCGATTGTATGGCAGGGCTGCAAATGAAATACAGAGCCCAGATTAAGGGCTTGTCCACTAAATAATGGAATTCAAGAAAAAAACATTTAAAGTACATGGGCAATCCCATAAATTATGCCCGTTACTTTAGACAGCTTTTCTAGCTATCATCGCATCTCCTCTTAAAAATAATAATGCTCCTAACTCTATATTTCCAGATTATCTGAAGCTTTCAGACTAAAAGATTTCAGATTCAGGCAACAAAATATAGTACATTAGCGATGTTCTGGAACTCATAGCTCGATGGCTAGTTCAATGATTTTACGAAAGTGATCATACTTAATGGAATTGTCCTCCTGTTTCTTGTTGTGCATATGATTAACCAACATCGAAATATATGAGTTTGAGTGAAGACCCTCGAAAGTCATTGGTATTCTTAGGTTTGAAGGTCATCGGGTTTATTACTCAGATGATCTGTAATACAGTGAGAAGTCGGCCATATTTTAGACAAGCTGAAAAATTAATTTATGCACCTAGTAGACATACATCAGGACATACATGTTCTTCAATTTTCATAATTGAAAATTTTGAAAGTGGTAAAATTAGATTTTCATATTTAAAAGCTTTTTCAAAATTGTTTTATGATCTAACTTGCTATATGCGTATGTTAATGATTTCCCGACCATTGCGAAAATTCTCAAAATTTTTTTTCTTGAACAAATTTAAGAATATTCGGATACCCTCAATTGGCGAAAGTGAATGTAGGCACTGACGAACACACCAATACGGTTTGACTTCGTTATATCCTTTTAGATTTAACTTTAAATTTCATTATTGACATTCTGCGAATATGCCTGTATGAGAAAGACCGAATCATAATCTTTCAGTACATATCTTCACTTACATCAAATAAATGTTATCACTGACCAAATGTTATCATGATAAATTTCATGTAATCTTTGAAGAAATTTCATTACAAATGGTGATCAGCTACATTTGGAAATCAGTAATTCGATTGCATGTCTCGCTGGCGTGCGGTCGGATTCGCGTGCGACCTCTATTCATTCTTGGTCGTTTGCAACTGCTGTTCTGCCTTCAATGCAATGCAATGGTGTCACGCTCTTACTTACGCTACAGTATCAACGAGCTTGTACAGCTACGTCCTAACATCTGCCCATGTGTATCTCGTACCACCAGACGGCGCTTGTTTTATAAGAAGATCTACGTCAGACATATCCCTGTGATTGCTCTTACTCCTCGACCTGCGACAAGTTCCTCGACGTCGAACGGAAGACCTGGTAGAGTCCTCGCTTATATCCAGCGTCATTCATCTTCTGCAAGCCGTCGCTCTTCTCGCCGGATGAACCAATCTCCATCTATTCTGCTGTCTAATGCACGATCCCTGTTCCACAAGTTTGACGACTTTTCTTTGATAGTATCATGCAATCGACCAGACATTTGCATTATCACTGAATTATGGCTGGACGATTCTGTGGATGACATTTGTGTCCAGTTGATGGACTATGCTACTCATCGACGTGACCGTGCGGGTGGTTCTGGAGGTGGCATCGTGTGCTATACAAGACAATCTTTTTCTACAACTGTGATTGACGTCAACCTTATTTGCTATCCAGATGTCCCTAGCTCTGAGTCTTTGTGCATTTTCATTAAGGAATTGAACCTTGGTGTCATCATCATTTATCATCCTTTTTGGAATGATCCAATCGCTCATTCAGAGGCAGTAACATGCTTGACTACGCTCGTTGACCACATGTATTTGTCTTTTGGATCTGATATTCGCATGACAGTGGCTGGAGACTTCAATGACTTGCGGAAGCAGTATGGATATATTGGTGATATTTTGTCTCTTTCGCCTGTGATTGACTTTCCTACTCGGGGAGACAACACCCTCGATCAGCTCTTTGTTAACTTCAAGACTGAAGTCAAGGCTTCTGCTCATCCTCCAATTGGTAACTCGGACCACTGTGTTATCTTGTGGCAGCCATCTCCTATGGTTCCAAAGCCTGTTGTCAAACAGAGAATTCGCAGATATACTGGAGCTCACTTCGCCAAATTCGCTCTGCTTTTGTCTTCTATGGACTGGACTGCATTGGTTGAATCTTGTTCCTCAGTTGATGATGCTGGTTAAGTGTTTCAAAGATCTCTATATGCCTTATTTGATTACTGTTTCCCTATGCGAACTATTCGTATTCGTGCCAATGAACCTGATTGGATGAAGCTATCTTTGAAGCTGCTTGTGAATGATCGTGATCGAGCCTGGCACAATGGTCATCTAAGCAAATATCATCGCCTGAGGGCTGAGGTTCAAAGACATACTAGGCAGCTAAGAAGAGATTACATGGATGAAGCTGTGAATTCAACGGATCCTAAGAGACTGGAAATCTATCCGCGTTCTTTCTCGCAATGCTAAATATCCCAGACCTTGTGCCTTTTCTCCTGAAGAATTTGCTTAACATTTTGCCTCCGTTTTTCAACGTGGTGATGTTTCATGTGATCTCACAGAAGATACTTCCAATCCTCTAACCCCGATATCAACTTCTGTGGTTACCCGTGAGCTTCGTCGGCTATCCAAATCTTCCATTGGTCCAGACGGCATCCCTCCGTGGATTTTACGTGATTTTGCTGAGATACTTGCACCGGCGTTGACCTATTTGTTTAACTGGTCTTTGCGTGATGGCTGTTTTCCAGCTTGTTTTAAGTTTGGAAATGTTGTACCTATTCCCAAATGTGATCATGTTGCTTGTGTATCTGACTATCGCCCCATTTCCATACTTCCTGTGCTTTCAAAAGTTTATGAACGCATTGCCTTGCGCAATTTTATACTTCCACTTGTAAAAGATTCTGTTCATAGTTCACAATATGCATTTATTTCCCGACCTGGTTCGGGAACGACATGCGCTCTCGTATCAGCACAGAACAAAATCCTGCGTTTTCTTGACTCGTCATCCGGAGCTGTCACACTAATAGCCATCGATTTGTCTAGGGCTTTTGATAAGCTTTATCATTCTGTTATCATTGAGGCATGTAAAATATTTCAACTCTGTTTTTACAGTTAGATGGATCTGTAGTTTCCTATCAAACAGATATCAACGAGTTTTGTGTAGTGACATGCATTCGGATTGGATCACTGTGACAAGCGGAGTTCCCCAAGGAAGCGTTCTTGGTCCTATCCTCTTTGTGCTTGCCGTCGACAACCTGACACCAGTCTGCAAGAACACTTCTTTGATAAAATACGCTGATGATTTCCTTTTCCTTCATTTTGTTAGACATTCATCGGATGATGGCCTCCAACTTAAATGGAGCAATCTTGTCAATTGGTCTAATTCTGCATCTCTCCCTGTAAATGAAAACAAATGCCTGTTGATGGATGTCATCACTAAGTCGAGATTAACACTATCACCTGTTTATGTCTCTGATGACACTGTTCTGAAGCAAGTTCATTCCTTTTTGTACTTAGGTGTCATTTTTTCGAGTAATTTGAAATGGAATGACCATGTCAGATATGTGATAAGGCTTCTAGAAGGATTTTTATCATTAGAAACCTCCGTCGCTGTGGCTGTGACAAAAATCTCATTGTTAAGTGTTACATTTCATTCATTCGCTGTGTTACTTTATTCCTTCGCTTGTTTTTGCAATTTGTCTCAATACCTGTTGTCTGATCTCGAACGCGTTCAAAGCCGAGTTTTTCGAATCATTGACTTGTCCAATGATGCTCCCCTTATTTCATCGGCACATCAGGCATGTAGTAAACTTCAGCTGCATTTTGAAATCGCTTGACCACCCTCTCAGGGATATGTTCGAGATGAGGCCATCTCAAAGAGTTTGCACTAGATCACAACCCATGTTGTATCCACCTTTTGCCAAAACTTCTCGCTTCTGTAATTCGTTTATCAAGTATTGTAAATAGTTTTTTAGTGTGTCTTGCTTTTATTCCTTTGTTGAGTGAGCTTGCATTGCATTTCTTTTTTTGCCTTTCATATTGTCATCGTGTTCATTGTGTAACGTTCACCGATTCTATGTACTTAGAAGTGGACTAATAAAGATATTATTATTATAATAAGAATAAGTGCCACAAATTATTTACAGAAATAAATGGATTCACTGATAAATGGACGAAGTGTCTGACCGATACTACTTTAACATAACGGTTACTAACCGCTACAACATGAGATTGACTTCAAATTCTTTGATTTGATTTTAATGAAATTAAATTTTAAGTGTCCTTTTGATTTTAGGTGACATTTTAAGATATGAAAATGTCAAAACCGTCAGCGTCCCGACCGTTACGGGTTTTTTTCTTCGTTACTAGGCAGCGGCTAAATAAAGAGAAGTTGATACTTCACATGCAATCAGCCTATTACTATCTAATGCAACGTGTACATTTCTGCTGGGATTACATTATTTTTCACGAGTTAGAGATCAGTAAATGTCAAATGTCCTGACCACTATCCTCGTAGTAAATGAAAAAACAGGACACACAATCCAGAAAGAAAGTTGAAGTTATCATCACAAGAAAACAACAAAATTATGATTGATATGTAAGACGAAATCAGATACACAAATGCTCTTTATCCGCAGATGCTGGTAAATACAGTTCACAATTAAGATGGTAAGGATGAAAGGAAAAGTAAGTCATCAATGTTACATAAAACTTTCATTATTAATTTCATAAACTTCACGTTGAAACTCCAACTCTAAATGCATGTAAAAGGAGAGAAAATATATACCAATCTGTAAACTGACAATTTATGATCACAAAATATGCCTATCAATGCTGAATCAATCGCTATCTCATACACATACGAGATTATATGAGATTTGAAGTAATATGGAAGTTGATTAGGATGTGATGAATGATCTTGCATAACATGAACTAATTCAACTTCACGTTGCGAACATGATATTAATTTACTGCCCTGCATTCTAGATCATTCAAACACAAGCTGAAACAAGTCCATCAAATAATTTTGATGGACACAAGCAAATAGTATCCGGTAAGATAAGGGATCAAGATCTTGTGAAGAAGACAAGCCTATCCATCCAATATCCCTTAGCGTAAAGGTAAAGAAGCAGAAAAATGAAGGAAGTATATGGAAGATAAAGTAAAATAAAGGACAATTACATACCGCAACTGCATAATTACATGAGGATGTAAAAAGAAATACTGAACGAAAGATCGTGAGGTAGAAAAATGAGGAGCCAGAGAAGTACTTGTCGACGACTCGAGTCTCCCGGAAGACGTTCGCTTCCTGCAAGTTTTGAGATTGCGGACCATATATTTAGAGATGCGAAGCATCCCTGGTGAACAACTGTGGACCTCAACTGTTCTCAGTTCTCATCAATATATCGTTTCACAGCATGATGCATGTTGGCTGTTGTTCAGCACAGCAACACAACGACAAGATATCTCAGAAGTAACTTAGGTGTGCTAAGAATAGGGTGACGTTCATTTTGATTCTGAGTTTCCTTAGGCCTTATTATTTTTTCGAATAATCAATCTGTCACTTCTGTTGGAGTTCATGATAACAGTTCAAATAGAACTGAGTCTCAAATGTGTTGACCTTTTTCGCATTCTATTTCTAGTAAGGGCATTCGCTTTGCATTCGAGTCATAAGATTCAGTGCTTTATTAGGTTTCAAAATAGATGTTCAAAGACAGGACAAAATTTCATCTATTCGTTGCATCATTTAACATTCATAAATAAACACATAAGAAATTTGCGCAAAACTGATCAGAAACTTTTGCCCAAACGAATCACATATGCGCCAAAAAATATTGTTTGATTGTCATTTGTAAGGGTGCAACTGTTTTCACTACTTACAACTTTTAAAACTGGCATAAGCATGTTATACATAAATTTCACCACTGTCAATAACGAGAGTGGATGTATACGTATTACAGACGATGTCATGAATCCATCAAAAATTATTTCAAAGTACATACATTTAGAGATCATTCCATCTCATTGGATAGCATGACCATCATCGACAAAGAGCCAGTCTGGAACAAGCGGATTGTGAAAGAATCCTTATGGACCCTTAATGATGTTATTTTTCCTTTAGCTTCATTTTTGTCTTTTCTGTTAATTTTTGTTTCTTACCCTCTGCTTTTGTATTTCATCCGTAAAGCCATATAGATCGCTTATATGTGTTAGGTATCTACAGTCTTTCACTTGGTTTATTGATTTTTGATGTTCACTCACAGCGCTTACACATTGGTTTGCTGTTTCATTCATTTCCGATGATGCTCGCGTGCAGCTATTGAAAGTAATCAAAATGAATCGCTTACATTGAATGTCCAACTTATTTTCCTCGCGTTTCCTCAGATGGAACAATATGATCAGAGCCCTTATTCCATACAATTATAATGCTTACCAGTGAATACCAAAACTTGCCGCTGGTGTTCGATCGCAATCTGTGCCTCGATCAATGCGGCTAAAATCCATGAAATTAAAGTCAGAATTTCAAGCTTTAGTGTGCCACTGTATTGAATGACTTTGTAGAGGTTTCGTGTCAACAATAGATGTAGCTTTTCATCAAGCTTTGACAGAAAGTCTCCAATTTTCTTTCTTATTTGACCCTATTACTTGTTCTCGTGAAAATGTTCGTTGTTTACGACTGCTAGTTCTACAATATCCCACTATGAAGTTGAATGGGCATTCCAGAATGGGAAACATAAGTATGTGATGATCTACGGTTCAGAATGATTCGCGAAATATAAACTCGAATAATTTACTAATGTGCATGAACGTGGAGCCTAAAGCAAATAGGTAATTTTCGAAACTTTGATATCACGAATAATTCAGAACCATAGATAATCATGCTAAATGTATGTCTATCGGCTTTTTTGTGCATATAACTCTACGAGTTATTTGCATCACTAATTTATTACTCCATTGTAATAATCAGCTGCTGAGGGAGTAGATAAGCAATTAATGTATCTTATCTGTCTGCTGATTTAGTCATTAAAGATATCGATTCGTGAAAGTTGATTTTCAGAAGTTAAAATCATCATCGCTTTTGACCGTTTAGTATGCATATCTTCAATGCATTAATAATCAAGTACATAGCAACTTTGATGTGGTAATCTATAGTTGGAAACAGATCTGAAGTCGTAAACAATGTACTCCCTTGGTCTTGCTTCACTGATAGATAGCTTTTAAGTGGTGCGCTGATGCGCATTCATATTCAAAGAAATCAATCACTGCATCACTCCTAACCGTGCCGTAGTTCTTCATTGTTTTAAATTAGAGGACCGCATAACTAAACTTAAGAAATATATGACAGAATCCGTCTGTACAGCGGGTCTGTTCAGGTCATTCATTTGAGACAACTTCTGATGTAAATGCCGTATAACCGAATATTTTCAGAGTAGGATATACTTGAAATTGGTTTATTGTTTGAGTATGAATGTAATTAGTGCTATGAATATACGCTCAAACGACAATTTGCCACCAACAAAGGCTGCAGGCTCGTTTATTATGTTCTCCTGGTCTCTCGTCAGTGACTTTTTCTATAGAGTCTCTTTAAGTCTCACATGCACGCAAAATCAGTCATATAAATCGACCGCTTACCAGGAGATCCAGAATATCACACAGAAAATGTTCAAAGGTCAATGAGAAGCTTTCACTGAAGGTTCGTGTTCAGAAGGAGGTAAGTCATCTCAGTTATCGTGTTCCTGCTGTACATAATTCGGATAGCAAATTGATCTCAATCAATCTTGATAAATTATGAAACTAAAAAAAAATCATTTTTGAGAAAAGCTGATAAAAAAAGATCCAGATCAGAAATTGGAAGATGTCCTGACTGCTAGTGAAACTCTGAAGATGACTGTTGGATGGTAGTCGGACATTTTTGCACACATTTGTAAACAGGAAATAATTACAACTATCATAAAACCTGAAACTTTACTCGTATTACTAACAAATATAAAAAATGCATGGAAGTTCCTTTATTTCAAAGCAAATTGCTTGAATTTGTCAGTCTGAATATCCCGACTATTCAGTAGTGGAAAACATTCGGTCGATCTACATTACCGTGCATGGCATCTACAAAGGGAATACTTAATTCCAAAGTTATGGATCTTACCTGATGAAAATCCTCTGGCTTGGAATCAGCAGGAGGATGGAGGAAAACCCCCATTCTCAAACACGTACCAACAGTCATCACAGTCAAATCTGTGCAATCCCAAACGAAAACAGTATTGCTGTCAATGCGAATCCTTGCCTGATGTGGATTCAGAACCTCTTCCACGTACGCTGCATGACACGAGGACCGTGTGACAGGATGCACACATTCCACCATCATTCCCGACATCAAATCGTGATTATCCAACATTGTCAATCGCACCTGATCACGAGCACGTATTCCAGTTAGGAAAAAACATTTGGGCTTTTGCTTCCAAAATGCATCGATCATCTTTGATGTTTGACGCCATGGACATGGCCGTTGAAATGTAACGAAACGGTTTAAAGTAGCCAATCGAGGATCCGAGCGATTGATCTGTAGTGAATATTTGCAATATACGCATATTGCCTGTATCAAAATTGTTCTGAAGCAACATGACAATATTTAACAAGAAATAAGAAATCAAACTGCGCTGATACAATAAAAGTTGCATTACAAAAGTATGCGAATGTTCGCTGCTAAGACAACCTTTTTTGTCATGCGTATTTTTCAAACGCATTTTTCTGGCGCCTTCTTTAAGATGGGAGGGAATAATAAAAGCAAGCCGCATCTTCTCTCATAAGCGCCGCAGCTGTCTATTACCTCTTATGATTAGAAGTTATTTTCTCGGTATCAAAAATATTCTAAACATCGATTTCCATCGAAGTTTATCAAAGTTTTTTCTTTACTGAATCATAAAAGTACATCGACGTCAGGCGAGCTTATTTTTCGCATCAAAACATTTGTCTGCATCGATTTAAATTTCAAAAGTATCGAAGCATACTTCTGCATCGACACATTTATGCACATTGAATCCGCACGATTAGCATGATTTTACTTCAGACTCAAGGTTTTATTCCAGTGCTTATAAATCTTACATCGTGGGAAACTGCGAGTCTGCGCCGATCAGCCAAATCCAGTGTTGCAAGAGAAATTTTTGATTGTAGACACTACGCAATTCCACATCCATCATCGAAGAGGCGGTCTTCTTCACTTATGGAGGCACTCGAAATGATAGAGGACGAGGAATTGCCAGCTAGCCTGCATCAATAGTCTCCATTTGACAGCTGATATGCACAAGCCTTAGCTCAACTTCAAGCCTAATCCAGTGATCGACTATTCAGGTCTCGCTCTCAAATTTTCCCAAGCTGTCCTATGCGCCTACAGCCGATCATTAACCATTTTCAGAAAGCCAGTTTCCCAGTGGAAACTAGCTTCTGTTTCCGGTTTCGTGACATATATATTATTTGCAACCTTTGCATTCTAAGTGCCCTTGCAATGACCGTCGAGGAAGCTCGAAATGTTTATAGATCGTAGTAACTCATAGGGAGAGAAATCTGCACATGGGTTAACCGGTTACGGTGATCTAATTAACCTAAGCAAGCATGATATAGTTAAGGTGACGCAGTTGATGATCTGTTAATTCCTCGGCGGCCATTGCAAGGGCGTACAGAACGCAAAGGCTGCAAATGATCAAGGCCACAAAGCCGCGAAACGGACTTTCCATTGGTAAACGGGCCTTTTGTAGTTGGTGTGCACGTTTTATTAATGAACGGCTGTGGGCGGATAGAACAGCTTGGAAAAATTGAGAATGAGACCTAAGTAGTCGATCACTGGAGCGCGTTTGAGCTGAGACTTGCAGACATAAACTGTCAATTTGAGACTTTTAATGTGGGCTAGGAAACGCGCTATTATGGAGCTTTGGCAGTTCGACAGCCATGAAGTCGTCAAGATGGACCCAAAAATAATGGGTGCAGTATTGGGTGCAAAACGGCTGATGTATTAGAATGCAAGATTTCTCGAGAAAGATCTGGAAGGATACCCGGACTTCGGGGCAATTCAATCGGTAAATGTGTAACGCGGTAATACCTGCTATCAGGTCCGAGACGGCGAGCCTTTGAGTGAAGACGCAATGAAGGGCGTCGCTTAAGTTCACACTTCAACGACCTCAAGATGACGGTTTAACGGGATCCGCGACAACTTCGCTGAAACGGATGAAACTTGACGAGACTTTTCCCCTGAGTCTGTGTGAGCCTGGAGAAGTCAGTTATAAAACCACATTTTGCAGTCACTCTTATATATTATGAAGGAAATGGCTCGGTAATAACCATTTCTGGTCAATGGCTCAATAATGCCTTGTGTTTGCAAGTTTCAACGAATTTCTGTAAATTGAACACAGAAGAAGACCTGTTGGAAGCAACTGCCGGCTTTCTAATTTCAAGACCCTGAAAGCTTGATCAAGTTGCTCAAAGTGCGGGTCCCCCTTTAATAAACTCACTCAACGACTTTAAAAATATAAAAGAAATCTATATAAATTCCTTGAAAAGATACAACCGAAAAAATTTCACATTAAAATTTGAATAATTTGGCATCAATTGCAAAGTATAAAGGAAATTTGTCTTACTAGTGGACATAATAGAAATACATGTAATGTGCATCTGTGTAAACATTGAACATCCTGTCCGTTATACACATAAGTGCAAAAAGCAGACTTGGCAAAACGAAACAAAGCTAAAAATATTACCTGAAACTTGCATTTTTCTTTCTGATGCTTGCAGCAGCAGTTCCACCACTTAAGCAGCAACTCAGTCTTCTTGTGAGTAACTGGATTTTCTATCAAAGCCTCCACAGACGCAGGCCAGTAGTCTTCTGATGTTGTCCGTGTCTTACACAGAACAAATTGTTGGTTATTGTGGACATCTCTCTCTTCCCTAACATGTCCGATGTCATCGCTAAATACTTCTTTGACTCCACACGCAAATACGTAATCCCTCCAGCTGAAATTCTGAATGAAAGGCAGTGTGCTTCAGTTAGCTTCTAAGTTGGGTTTTGCCCTTGAATATTTTGTCAAGTGTCTTACTGCTAGATGACATGTATTTAATATCAGGGACTGGCCAAGCGGTAACGGAATTTCATTTTCACTGTTAACATGACTACTGCTCAGTCAATAAAAATCTATTTATCCATTTTCCTTTTGAAATGTGTCATGTATGACACTTCAGTGGGCTTTTCAATGACACAGGTAAGAAAGTTTAAGAAATTAATTTTTCTTCAATCTGCGAGCATAAAACTATTCGGTAACGGAATTTCAAAAAGTTATCATTTTTACATGTACATCTATAATTTGTACATAGCATGTCTCATAAGATGCTGTTCCTATACGTATATGGTGAATATTATATCATTTTAAGGTTGGTAGACAATGTTGTCACCAAATATTGTCATAGTTGTGAAAATAATTCTTTTAATAAAATAAGGAAATTGGTGCTATATGCAGAGCTGGAAAAATTCCACTGAAATTTGTTAATTCCAATTCCAATTCCAGAGCAGAAATTTCAATTTCAAATCCAATTCCAGTCGAAACAGTTCAATTCAATTCCAATTCCATAATAAGATTCAATTCCGATAAATGCATGTCGCGTATAGTGTCTTATGTTAATGTATCTAACGATTGTTCGTTTCAATCTAACCCATGTGCCCTTATCCTATCCTCGTTGTTCCTGTGTGCCGTTCCCTGCGTCGTCCCTATGTGCGTTTTCATGTTCATAGTTCATATTTCTTGTGTACATGTATATATGTAGCCGGTCAGCCTACGACATTTTCGTTTCGTAAACGAGATATTCACGAGATTATCTCGTGAAAAAAGAAAAGAAAGTTAACTGTCAGCAAAGAATCAAACGATGAGAGAGAGAGAGAGAGAGATGAGATGCGAATAAATCTATTAATAAACTGACAGAAGAAAGAAATTCAGTGCGAATAACGTGACTGTTGATGAAAGAAAAAACGACGATACAAATGATATCGTGAGTCTGATTAATGGTCTATGTTAAAAAAGAGATTAAAAATTCCGTGATAAGAACGAAATGTGGTTGGGTCGAAAGCTAACGAGCAGGGATTAAAGGAAACTCCTTCAATTTTCAAAAGAACGTGGTTTTATTGTCAAGTCTCAAAAATTTGTATAAATTAGAAACGATGAGAAATTGACACAACAACACATACGACATCTTCAGTAGCTGTTAGAAGAACTCCGGGCTCTCGCGGTGTAACGTAACTACAGAAGTAACAACAACAGCCTGCCAGCGAACAACAACACAGCAGCGTATACGGCAACACATCAGCGAGCGCGATTGAAGATTGACGGTATAAGTGACACTGATGTTTATGATATTATGTTGGTATAAGTGAGTCCGATCGAATTGAAATGAATTTAACATTAAGAAAGTGAACTGCAAGTGCTAAGTTTTTCTTTTATCGTTGCGTATCGTATCTATATAACTATAGTCTTCGAAATTAACATTGTTAATTGTTATGATTGGAAGTTGAATAACAGTTCATGTAATTGAATAATTTGTTGACATTGTCTATATTATGATTTGAACTGACAGGGTTGCTGCCCTTTAATGCACCGTTAATCCAAACCAATCTCTTTCCAAAGCAATTGTTTTTCGCGTGTACAACAATTAAGTTATTCTCCAATTTTTGTGCTTATCCTATCAAGAGCTAAATTCAACAATGGCTATATTTTGATTAATTATCTTACTTGATAAATAACTAAATAACAGATTGAACAAAGATGATTGTCTTTTCATTGTCTGCTTAATCGCTAAAATAACATTGTCCGGGGCTGTAGGCCCATAGAAGTCACAGAAAACACCAACTATATTCAACTATAGAATAAAGCTACCTCTGTCGATCTATCTCTCTATTATCTCTGCGTGCAGTTAAAACAACGACCGAGTACTGTGATTTCAATTTTTGTACAAATAGATTTATCACAGGTCTATCGAAAAAGTGGAATTGAGGTTTATCAAGGTCATCTCCAATTCCAATTCCAATAGATTGAAATATCGTCAATTCCAATTCCGATGAAAAATGGAATTAATTCCGGATCGGAATTAATTCCAATTCCGACTTTTCCAACTCTGGCTATATGGCGACGGAATTTCAATGCAACGGTATTTCTAATGTTCATCAAGTGCAATAACCAGACATAACTTCCCTTTTGCTAATTTCTACCCTTATTAATAATTGCTACACCTTTTTGCCTCTCAAAGCACATCACAGTGCATAATTACACCATGGCTACATGTAATGAAATGTTACAGAGACTCCCACGACTCAATAATTCTTAGAAAACAATCGAAGATGCTGACGATATCATTTCTATTTCATGTTACCGAATAGTGCAGCAAGGTGAATTCATTCCTCTTACAGCAACCTATGAAATTATCGTTGTATTTTTCTCAGCATACATAAATTAGCTAACCGAATAATCAGATTTTCTTTTTTTTTGTCGATTTTGACTTACACCGATTGTGACTAACCCGACTTTTGAATTTGTGGAAGCTGTACAGTTTTACTGTGCAGGGCCCCGCTCAGGTGGGTTTGAGTGTTCAGGAATTGGGGCCGAAACACGAATCCTACCTGAGTTCCTGCTGATGACTTCCTAGCTGGTACAGGGAACGCAAAACCAGTCCTTTTAAGGACTAATTTCAATTTTAATTTCAATTTTGATTTCAATTTAATTTCATTTTATTTTCAGTATGTATTACATTATTCGTTTGTACTAATTTTTTTGCAGTCTACTCATTTATTTTACACTAGTTTCTTGTGACTATCAATTTTATTTATTTATTCAGATTTTGATTATTTTACCTAGTAATTTTCATTTGTGCTGCTTATTTCCTTCCTTTTTCTTAATTTATTTATTTATTCATTCATTCATTTTTTTCATTATTATTATTTTTTTTCTTTTGCTACAATTTCAATATTCCATTACAGTTCGTATTTCACTAATCAATTTCAGCAGTTAATCTTTCAGAATTTATTACCCATCACTTTCCTTTTTTTCTGTACTTTAATTGTTAGCACGATCTACACTTTGATAAATTCTTGGTTAACTTACTTTCTATATTAAGTTAGGTAACAACGTGAATAGTTATCTCCTTTCCCGTCTGTAGTGAAATAGGTGATTGATAGCATCTTCCGTCGTATGCAGATTACGCTTGTCATAATTGTTTGCGGATTAGGTTAGATATGATGGGACACAGACCGGTCCTCTTGAGAGATAGATTAAATTTCATGATTAGTTAGACACCAATTGGTCCATTTATAACAAGTCTAGTTCCTTATTTCATTTTCTTCATGGAGTAGTTCCAGGTGAGACGTTGTAGGTCGATTCTAGCAAGTTCAGTACCCATACTCGTACTGTAGTTTCATATGTATTTTATTTTATTTTTTCTTTTCTTCAAAGTTCATTATAAATTTATTCATTACAGTTATATTTTGTACAGTAGGCTTAATCTTAGTTTATTTTATGTAGTTGTAACTGAGATTCCTAGAGGATGATGATTTTCATTTAAATTGAAAAATTGAATAAATCCTCATATGGCTAGAAAGAAAACGATCGATTTTCCTCACACTTGCAAGTAGGCAGATAGTTCCTGCATTATACAAATCCAGTACGAAAGTACTTAGTCTACTTCGTGTCCGTCAACTGCACGAAAGATTCAACAACAAAAAGAAAGACCTTTACTTTGCATTCATTGACTTACAAAAAGCGTTTGACCGTGTACCCCGTGAAGTCATATGGTGGGCTATGAGAAAATTGAAGATTGAGGAATGGATTATTCAAGTAGTTAAAGGGGTGTATAAGGAAACAAGGTCGAAAGTTAACATCGGATCAATGTACAGTGAAGCGTTCAACGTCGAGGTTGGTCTCCATCAAGGGTCTGTGCTAAGCCCCTTCTATTCGTTATAGTTATGGAGGCTATCTCTGCGGATTTCCGTCATGGTTGTCCCCGGGAGCTGCTTTATGCAGATGACCTTGTGATCATGGCTGACTCGCTCGAAGCATTAAAGCTTCGTTTCCAGTGTTGGAAGTCAAATTTGGAAGCGAAACTAACATCGACTGCGAAATTAACATCGACAAGTCGAAAACGATGATCAGCAATCCCAACCACGGGGAGCATCAAGTGGACAAGGCCAAGTATCCATGTGGAGTTTGCATGAAAGGAGTTGGGAGAAACTCGATCCCATGCACGCACTGTGACCATTGGATTCACCACCAGTGCACAGATCTCCCCTCCCTTCGAAATGCTCAAAATTTCAAATGTAAAAGATGCGAAGGTAATGTGACTCCATTACCAGACCTGCCATCTACCATCAACATCGGTGAAGACAAATTGGAAGCTGTGACATCATTTTGCTACCTTGGCGACATGATAGATCAAACAGGAGGATGTTTTGGTGCGACAACCACGAGAGTCAAGTTGGCTTGGAAAACATTCCGTGAGTTGCTTCCAGTGCTCACCAATCGCGGTATCTCCCTCCGGCGAAGAGGATATGTTTACCAAGCCTGTGTCCGAAGTGTGCTGTTTTAAAACGTGGGCTGTAAAGACTGATGATGTGAGCCGACTGGAAAGAAATGAAAATGCGATGATCCGATGGATCTGCTCCACGAAGTTAAGTGAGCGGAAATGGATGGCTGAGCTAAGGCATGCCCTAGGCATCACAAACCTTAAAAGCGTTCTGAGGTCCAGTCGCCTTCAATGGTTCAGGCACTTGGAGCGTATGCCTAACTGGCTATGGCCAAAGAAAATTATGACCTTTGAAGTGCCCGGTCCGAACATCCGAGGAGGCCAGAAGAAAAGATGGATCCACAATGTGGACAAGGACATCCGCGACCTGCGGCTCGATCGTCGAACTGCACAGGATCGTGGTGCATGGAGGAGCGCTATCCGTCCTCAACATTGGAATCCGCATGGAATACCGTCCAACCCTCAAAACTGGTGGAACCAAGGACGTAAAACCGGACAGTAAGTAAGTCTACCCATCTTTTAATGATTTGAGAACTTTCTAAAATTTAAAAATTTCATCCTTAATAGCAAACTCATTATTGAACTTCTCATAGATCAAACTAAGCCCACATCAAATCTCACAAGTAATTTAGTGCAGATCACTAGCAACACTGCACCTTTCAACAGCCTTTCTAATTAACTGCTTCATTCAAGATTACTGATGACACTAATTCGGCAGTGGCAACTACAAAAACGTTTTACTCATTGCAAAAACACATTCCATCTTGTCAAACTATTATCAAAAATTCTAGTGATTCTGCTGAAATCACCTGCTGTGAATGTTTATCACAACCGCTTCGCAATTCATTTCTCAATTATGCTTCACATCCGAAAATTCAAGATTTGCTTTGAAATTTTATTTCCAATGAGTAATAGTGAAAATGCAGCAACATTTAAAATTGATTTTTCTTCAATGTCATTAATTAGAAGCACAGTATTAAACTTTTGTAAAACCTAATGCGCTTTTCCATCTACTAGATTTAAATGTAACACGCGCATCAATTATGTTGTCGAAGAAATTAGATGAAAATATCGGAACACTCTGACATAAATTTTGATCAAAATACGGTACCTAGTCTATCTACCTTTGAAAAATGAATAAAGGATTAAGCATGAAAAGCCTATAATCTGTATACCGGAGATTTTCCTGCATGTAGTAGTAAAATTCTAAAACCTTCGTTGCACTAGGATTTCTCCTGACATAAGAAAGACTCGGTGAATGATAAACTGCGTGTTTGAACTTTTTGGTCGAAACAAGCAACAAGAATGCAGAAATAAAAACCATCATATCAAAGATGATCTATCTCAACAAACCAAGTATTGGTTTAAACTATTTTCTGTGTACATCTGTTTTGAACATGATCTCTAAACCAGCATTATTTGATTTGATTATTTTCTGATAGGGAAGAGTCAAGAATTATCTGACATTGTCTGTATTGCCAAAATGCCAGAAAATTCGACCAGAAAAAAAATACCAAGTGAGCATCTTCAGGCAGAAAGCAATTTTGTCACAGTCTCTTACATAAGATTCAGGATATCAGGCCTCCCAGTGATTCCGGATCAAACATTTTTTGATCTTATGACCACTTTTAGAAGATGTCATGACCATACGGAATGATACACGGACATTTAACGCATATCTAACCACATATTCCTGCAAAAATACACATGGGTCATAATCTACATGACTCATATTGTGACATTAAAAAAAACTATCAATTATGGGAACAAAAATTATAGTCTTCTACATCCAATAGGTAACATGTTAAAAATCATATAAAAAACAACACTTTCTGACTACTAGTTGCATAAAAATTTAAAAAATATAACAAAATAGTCATTAACTTGATGATAAACACCTGGCACATTCAATGAACTCCTGCATGTTTGTCAGTATTGTAAGGGTCGAAAACGTCTCTTGCTATGAACACACTGGCGTACAGCCGCATCATTTTCATATTTTCTTAAGTGGGAGAAAAAAACATAGTTTGGATAAAATACCTCCCACTCGCAGTATATTTGCTTCCTTCAAATCCCCACTGTTACTTTGGTCTTGTTCACGGACGCTTCACTTTGGTGACCAAGACCATCAGAACTTCAGGCGTCAGAACCTGAGGGCAGGCACATATACTGCGAGGTCTTTTATCCTGACTACCGTACGTGGTTCTTCTCCCACTTCTGGAAATCAAGTCATGACCATTTCCAATCCGATCTTGATAACAAAAAAATCAGTAAAACATTCATGCCTGTATTTCAGGCCAGGGAGGACTCCGACTCCGGGGGTTGATAGGACTCCGACTCCGGGTGTCAAGCCTTTTTTGAAAAATTAACTGGTAGCCCACATCATAGATCATTATAGGCTTACCTGAGACTATATTTAGTGATCATTGTTGTATTAATTATCAATCATTTTCGATGAAAGTTGATCAAATGTCGCCTTCAGTTGAATGCATACGACTCGACTCATCCCATCTTGCTGATGTGTGCTTCACACGGTTTTTCTACCAGGTCTCTACCAGGCAGGATAATCCACATTCTTCTCCAAAAAAATAAGATTACACCTTTGATTTTAATATGCGCTTCAGAGGAGCCATCACACACGATTAACGTGAGGATAAGAGGTAATGCTCTCAAACAAACTAGTATTTCATTTTTGTCTCTGATGTGACCTATGGAGCGTAGGTGTGATCGAGGCTAGGAAGGCTTGTCTTCTCTATTAAATTACCGAGTAAAAAACAATCCTTTTTTCACTATCACGGTTCATTCCGTCAACTATTACAAGCTTTGCATGCAGCAGTGTCTCTGCACTTTTGTTTGATGGAGAAAGTTGACATCAAGACAGTGACAGCTATGCACGAGAATAAATAATTTGCTTGTATTATGTTTCGGGTCTAGTTATAGGCCGGAGTCTGGAGTCCTATCATTTGATAGGACTCCGACTCCAGCAAAAATGATAGGACTCCGGGACTCCGACTCCGATTCTGCATCCCTGTTTCAGGCATGCGTACTTCGTCGTGGCAATGAAGGATGCTACTACATGCAAAGCACTTTCTATGATAACGAATCAAGTCAGAAATGATAACTACGGCAATTTAAGTTCACATACACACGAGAGGTAATTATAAATGAACAATAATAGATAAAGATAGCCTTTGACACATATCATTCATTGTCACTGACGAAGGGCGTCTGCCTGGTACATGTTTGACTGATTATCATCGACAGTTGTTTCTGTTTTACAATATGACTTTGGGCACTCTTGCATTCAATAATGAAAACATTTCAAATTGTGTTTTCACAATGAAATAGATAATAACCTATAATTTGATTCTGTAAAAAAACATGCAGAGAAGTAAAGTTTAAATCGAAATGGTCGAAAAATTAGACAAATTTAATGTGAAATAAGTATGATGTGAAATGATAACTATAATGTGAAAGAGATGATGTAGGAAACGTGGGGAGGGGACGGAGAGGTGTGAGGCAGGTAGTACTGAGCTACATAGAGCCAGTAGGCTAGTAAACATCTAAATTAACACTGCCACTGTTCGATATAAATCTATCCGATCAACAATTGAAGAGTAGACATCTGATGGCTCAATAGATGGGAGTAAATTAACCTGACTTTCAAATTCAAATTCAGGTCCTACTTTCATAAAGCAAGTAGCCTATGGCACCAAACATGGACTGTATTTTTTTTCGAAAAGAACGCTTCCTACTCTTGTCTTATGCGGTCATTTACTTTCAATTATCAAGAAAAATAAGTAGCGTTCACAAAATATTGTTGCATGAAGAGACTGCGAGTGATGCACAAAATTCCAGTGACAACTGTTCGTGAGAAGATGGATGGGCCTAGGCATAAAATTACCTACAATTCGATCTCTCCGTTTGTGTTTGACTCACAAATAATTTTCATCTTTTTCCATCTGTCTAACTTGTGACTGATACTATATATGCCATTTTGAACTGAGATTCATCCTGACTTCCCAGTATTGGAAATGGCCAATAAAATCGTGTATCTGAATTCTTCAGATTTCGCTGCATTCGAATTTTTAGATTGTTCATTAAATTTGAAAAACGTAAATGCAAACTGACGCTTTGGATACAAACACGAAAAATACAGTGAAAGGCTGTAACACGTACAGAAAATAAGGCAGTGGCTATTGATTCTTCCATTTTCATTACCACACATCATACTTCTTAGCTGCAAGATACTCATTCACTCAATATGACAAGAATTACAGCATGGATCATGATGCATTAAAACTTATTGCTTTGTTATGTTCCGCCTTACTTGATCTTTCTTCGTCTCTTCAGTTTTGTCTGACAAATTCAGTGATATCGTAATAATTGAAGCAAATCAATTTTTTATCTATAGGTCTTATTAGTTTTTTATCTGTGGTCTCCGTGGCACAGTGGTTAAGTGCTTGGCCTAGCGATCTTTTGATCCAGAGGTGTCATTGGAAGTCGGCAGGAAGGGCATCCGGACTAAAAGTACTACAACGCTCCATAAGTCTATGTCAGCACCGTCCAAGCCCCAAGTATGGGGAGTAGTGACGTAAAAGCTTCATTTAAAAAAAACTATAAACGACTCCAGATAACTCAAAATAGCAGAAACTCAGATAACGCTTTCATAAACCATGAAAAATTTCCTTCCTTACTTCTTTAAAAGGCGAACTGTATTACCAGTTCAGCCGGTGTACCTAATGGCCACGACCACAAAATAGCACCAGCTCTGCCGGTGTAAGTCACCAAAAATAGGATGCTCCCAAAAGATCTACAAACAGACGGACTAAAAAGGGAATCTTCGAATGCAGCATTTGACTAATGAGACAAGCTCTTCTGTCACAGAAATAACGGAAGGGGCCTACCGTGACTTCCACACAATAAAAGAATGCTGTTTGTTGATGTTGCGTCATATAATGATATCAACGAAGTCGAATTTTGAATCACAGAATTCTGTTTAGAAACACAATATCACATCTGGAGATGCTACGAACATGATAATCACAGAATTTCGATGTAAACACATGTACTATACTGTCTTTCTAAGGTAAGTGCGACAAAGCTTGCTTGCGACAAAGCGACAGGATCGTGGAAGTGAAATGAATGGAACAAGCAAACATTATATAAACATATGGGTGAAGTCTACCACTACGTGGATTAATTCACACACAACCCTATGTTGAATATTTCAGGTATCTCGGTGTTCTCTTCTCCAGAAACAGAGACTCCATGAAAAGCATGGGATACGCAGCACCCGAGCAGTTCAGCTAACTCTGGAAAGGCCGACACATCTCTAGACGATTGAAGATCAGGCTCCGAAATAACATTGTATCCCGACGGCCATTTATGGGTGGGAGAGCTGGATCCCCACACAAACGGTGAAGGTCAGGTTCCGTGCATTCAAGATTAACTGTGTGAAAGAGATAATGAACATCATATGGTACGAGAGGATCACCAACAAGACAGAAATATCGCAAGTGACAGAAGTATAGTGAATCGGGTAGAAGATCAGCAAGGAAGATGATTTGGGCATGTAGAAAGGATGGATAAAAGTCGTCCGAAAATGCTACTGCACGGGAGGATGCACGGGACTCGTCCTCGATGTCGCTCTCGAATCACGTGGTGGCAGCAGTTACATTCGGCCAACAATCTGCTCCCAACACAACAGATGGTACAGCTGGCCAAAGATCGAATACAGCGGAAATCCCACCGGATGGTCATGCGGGACCCAACTTGATATACCTTCAGACGGGCTTTAAGTCAAGTCAGTCAGTCAATCCCAATGTCTACCTTCACGTAGATTGAATCATCATATCTCTAAAAACTATCAAATTATCAAATATTTTAACTTTTAGCGAATAGTTAGACTTACTTACAACATCTGCTACGAACATATGATAGAATTTTTCATCATTCAATCAAAAGCGATTTTATATGAAAATGTGGGATGTGTATATTAACTCGTCAATCAATGAATATATAGTCGTAATATAAAGACTTTGGTATGTGTTGAAATCGTTGACGACAAAATTTACAGGTCTAAAAATTTAAATACAATGTTTTCTGAGTTGGTTGGTAACAAAATTACAATATCACCATGACTTGACGATTCTAACTTGAAAGTCTTCATAAAAGGAAGAATAGATGAATAAAAAAACGTCAAAATCTGACGCTTAAAATCACAGAGCATACGTAAGTCGGATAATTGCTTTGAATTCCAGGAACAACACATCTCTTAATAGAACACTTCCAAATATTTCCATTAAAGGCATTCTTGATGGTATAAGTAAAAGTTTTGTCTAAATGAGAGCTAAAAGTTTAATCTGATAGCTTGGAGAGATTTGATGAATTAATCCACGTAAAGGTAGACATAGGGTTTAGTGTATGAATCAATCCACGTAATGGTAGACATAGGATTTTCAAACTGAATTAAATCCACATAAATGTAGACTTTACCAACATTTGAACGCAAAGATTGCTACATATATTATTCTATGCAATCTCACACTTGCACTAATTCGATAAGCTTAGGTTGTTGCAATTTTTCCAGTGACAAAATATACAAAAGCAAATTACACATCTTTCTAAAAAAATACTTACTGATGTCTCGCCTGCATGCATAGCGCAAAACGCCGTGCAATTTTACTAGAATAAATTCTACATAGATAATTGTAAACAGCGAGATCGGAAAGCCTAATATTCAACAAATACAATCTAATTCCAACAACCAATCACAGGCCGTTATTCAGAAATATTCAAATTCCATCATGAATAAAACACAGACAGCTGAAACTGCGACCATGCTGGTGAATCCTGAAAAAATTAGATGCAAATTTTGACCAAATTGCAATTATTCTTAGATGATCTTTTTACTGAACAATGGGAAATGCATAAAGGAAATTCAGTCATCAATGCTCATGATAATTTTTTAATAAGAATCCCAATCTTTACTTCCATAGAAATCAGATACTATACTGATCTGATTTCTATGTTTACTTCTTTTCATGTTCGCTCATCATCGCGCGACCCAACCTGGCGTCTTTCAGAAATTAAGTCAAGTCAAGTGAGTAAGAAAGATGTGATGGAGGATAAAAAAACAAAAATCAGCTATTGACAAAGAAGAAAATATGACATAAACGTTTTTGTCCATGCAAGATGCAATTTTGTGTATAGTAAAGTAGAACCAAGACGAGTGGCATGAAATCAGTGAAAGTCTTATTCAACAATCTACTGAACGAGAAATGTGGAAGTTTCAAAATTCAATTTTTTTTTTTTTGATAATTGTCGTGATGAATCTGTTGTTAGAGTTCTCACTTTTCGTTTTGTTCTTCAAAGAGGACTTGAGATAAAACCAGCTCGAAGCAAGAGTGCGTCATTGTTAATCAATCAGCAGTGATTCGGTGAACAAATGGGAGACCTTGTCTTGCAACTTCGTCAGAACTTTTGTGTGATTCTCACTTTGGTTACTTTAATTCAAGGAGTGGTAAAGAATCTTTTAATGTGCAAGAATTAATATTGCTTGAACTTTTGAATAATTTGTGAAATAATTGATTACAGCTGACAATCCTGTTGAAGAATTTCTCACTAGTTTGATATTTGAGCTTATGTTTTGATGTTCATCTCCATCTTGATTCGGAAATTCATCTTAATATTGTTCAATTGATTGAAATTCTCAAGGATGGAACATTGCCGACCTGTCGACGAAAATCCTAGCTATAGTTATTTCATTTTTTATTGCGATTATTTTATTTGTGAATGTATTATGAACGCCATCTTTCACTGACACTCGTTTTTTGCATCATCCACGCCGATGACTAAGGTTCAGATGTCTATTGGTTGACTTTTAATAGAGTGTTTGTGAGAATGAATCGGAATTGAGTGGCAGTGATACGTATGTATTGAAGCTTCGAGGAAGTAAACTGCCATTAAAGGAGATTCTGCTGAGTGTTGAATAAATTCATTATACAAAAATTTCAACAGCTCGTTGTCGCTAAAGCATGTTCTTTACAGTGAATGATATCTGTCTGTAAATATCAGCCTTGAAATCTACTTGCATGTGAATTTCTCCATCAACACAATGTATACTTTCCGATTCATTAGCCTAGAAAAAGATGTCTTTCCTGACAATTTGTAGATATGAATTCAAAATGGCATACGGATGATCACTTCTGACAAAAGAGGTCTGCAATGAACAATCAATGATCTTCGTTGCAGGATTTAGGTGTATATTTTAAAAATTTCAGTTTGTGATGAATGGTCTTGTGCAATGCATTGTCGCTTTGTGAAAACTGCTTCACTTCCGTCATGCAGCGCGAAATACTCAACAAATTAGATTTTTCGTGTCAGTGCCTATTGTTTCTTAGTCTTGAAATATACTCAAAAGACTAAGTGCATTGCACAAAGAGTGTTCAGCCATTGAAAAATATGCTGATGACACCATTTCTGTCACATTTCAGTCAGATCAGTCCCTCTTAATTTTCCTATGTGTAATCTCTTTCGCAAGTACGCGAAGTAACCTTTGAATTACGTATAATGTGTAATTGTAGATGGCCGTTTGGCCGTTGCCCGGGTGGCTGCAACTGCATCGTAAGTTTCGCGTGTCAGTCCTCCTCACCTCGTTCCACGTGTCCCAGCCATCTAGGCAGTTGCTCCATCATCTTCTCCTTGATTGGGGCGACTTGCATTTGGCGCGAACTTCTGTGGTCCTACAGCGTAATTCCTAGTGACTACCGCAACATTCTCATCTCCATCGCATGCAAACCACGCCCGTGAATAACGGTGGTAGCCCAGCATTTAGTGGCATTGAGTGCTGCCGGTCTCACTAATTGTCGTTTATTTTTGACTTCGTCTTGAGAGTCATTCTTCTGTCACATAAAACAACGGTGCCTTGCCGCCATTTCAGCCACACTGTACTTACTTGTCCACGCACATCAAGTAGTGATTCCTCACCTGCCGAAATCTTTTAACACATGTGCTGAAACAGGGTGGTTTCCCGTACGCTCCTCTTACACTGCTATTCATCCGTCTTTTGCATTCCAGACAATCGGTTTTACTCAAGTTCAATCGCCGAATTCATTCAACGTTGTCTTCCATTGCTGTATTTGATGCTCCACTTGCGCACTACTCATTGCAGATACCAATAAACTCATAACTCATGCAGATCACCATAAAGTAACGACCACGGATGTGGCACTTATAGGTAAGATGTCACTGTGTTCATACACAGGATTACCAGACGCAAATCAACACCGGCTTGTTTGGAGAAACTCGATGAATTTCCAACTGGGCAACGCATCACGCTTGACAAATTGCGATGCAGCAGTTATGTCCACTTAATGCCTTCTCTAGATAGAAAAGCGCTAGGTGTAGTGGCAAGTTCTTTTCTCGGTACTTTTCTGCTAACAATCGATCCATATGAATTCCATCCATGGTGCCACTAGCATGTTATCATGTTAATGATAACTCGAATGCGCATTCTATAACTCTAAAATTTTCATGTAGTAACAGAGAAGATGAATCTGCCTGTCGTTAATACACTCACTGACATCACCCTTGCCTTCCCATATTGGTACAGTGATGCTGCTCGATCATCACATGAGTGATCATCGATTGATCCTTTAGCAGATCAAAAGCATTCGTTCGTCTGACACCCGCCTCTTTTCAATCAGCTTCTATCTCAGGGAATCCATGCGGAGATCGTAACATGGATAGAGGACTTCCTGACTAACCGTTCCATAATAGTTAGTGTCGATGGATTCATCTCTGATCGTTTCACAGTCAATGTCGGTGTCCCTCAGGGTTACATTCGTTCACCTATTCTCTTGTGTTTATAAATGACTTTATACGTGTGGCAAGCAATCCAACCCACTCTGTTGCTGATGACTCCACTCTTCATGTATCCTTCCCCTACCCCAATGAGAGAGCTTGTAGCCAACGTCTATACCAAAATAGAGTGACATTGAGCTCATCTATTGAGTCTGATATACAGTGAACTCTGTCTTTGGCCGTCACCGTCTGTCTCCTTAGATTGGTCAGTCCACATCCGCCAAGCTGCCCAAGGAGCATCCCAGCGCCTTGTAGTATTGCTTCGATCCCGTGCCTGCTTCAAACCTCAGCAGTTGTTTGTACTTTATAAAATCCAGTGTGAGGACTTAGGTCCTCAGAGCAGTTTAGACATACTTGATCGTATTCAGCGCAAGGCAGTTCGTCTGATAGATTATGCTAGTCTCACTTCAAATCTGACATCTTTCGGACACAGTAGACCAGTCTGCTGTCTTTCTCTCTTCCATCGTTTTATCACGGTTTTTGTTTTCTGTTGCTCCATAGGCCTATTCTCCTTCTTTTGCCAGATGCATTGGAGGGGAATTAACTGCGCAAATCCATGCCTTGTCACTATTCCTCTCTATTTCAATAGACGGCACGTTTGTGGAATAGGCTTCCTTCAGAGACATTTCCAAAATCTGTCAGTGTCGGAGCATCCACGACAGCCGTCAATAAACTTTCACTGAGGTATCCTTTGCTCATGTATTTCTATTATCTTGTCTTGTTTTATGTCTGTCTTATTCATTATTCCAACTTTTATCTCCATGGGCTATTCAGTTATCAGCTCTTGCTTGGTTATTAAATACTTCACATCCCAATATTTGTATATTCGCTTTCCTACCAATTTATTTTCAGTGTATCTGTTATTGGCATGAATATATATATTTTTACTATGCTTAATAACTTAATTATTTAGTTAAGCTCTTTCATCATTCCCGTTTTTCTTCCATTTTCTGCTTCTTTGCCTTGAATCTTCTGCGGAGGGACACTTTTGGTGTACAGGCTTGTCCTCTTTCCCTAAGCTTTGATTAAAAAGTTTGCATCTTCCGCGAACTCAATTCATGAATTCATGCAATTCCATTTTTCCGACGAAAATTAGTTGCATAATTCATGTTAGGCTACATTGTCTGCACTGAAATGGATAGAATAATTAAAAGAAAATGGCAACTTGAAAGCTCATTTTTCAGTTCTTGTATAGAAGGTTTGTAAATTTGCTGTTCTACGCTTAGTGCCATAGAAGTTTGCTGAAAGGTCCACCAGCAGACTTTTAATACTTTGAAATATTGTTAGCATCAAGCAAGAATGTGCTGATTTTAAGGATATGCTTACAGAAGACATGAAATGCCTCTGACCGAAAAGACTTTCCAATTATGAAAAGGACCGTGCCCTCGCAGCATTGCAACTGCTGACAGTGATTTTCACTTATCCGTTACATCAGCTTGAATTGTGTGTTATGCAGTTTTTACTGCAGAATGACATTTTGCATTAGGCTGTGCTAAAGTGACTGCATACCAGATACAGTCTGGTTTGAATGAAATCGAACAGGATCATCAATGGTCAAATGGTTGTAGGCTTCGATTACTTTCCATTAATCGCTCTTCCGCTAATCGTACGCTGTCTAACTATCAAAATCCTATCAGAAAGACGCAATTAGAATTCACAACACCAATGAGTTGGTGTACTGTTGCAATCGAGCAAAAAACACATGAGTTTTAATCTAAAATCACAAATTATCACAATTTTATGGGGTCATTATGGTAAAAAGCAGACCTCCATGTCGTAATGAGATAAAATGGGAATTCGAGATTTCGAATGCTT
Source organism: Prostheceraeus crozeri (assembly GCA_907163375.1). NCBI lineage: Eukaryota > Metazoa > Platyhelminthes > Polycladida > Euryleptidae > Prostheceraeus > Prostheceraeus crozeri. The sequence goes on along the minus strand of CAJQUW010007426.1, from coordinate 34,599 downwards.
TTGGTTTTTGTGGGATATCTTTGCAAATTTCATCGCGATTTCGCAGATATGGAGCCAGTCTGCGATGCATGTTTCGCCATTGCATATCAAATTAAATTTCGAATAATGCTTCACATAAGAGTGAAATTCCATTATTGAGCGATTATGCTGTCTACATGTACATTGTAAATAGCGGGCAAAATGAACTTTGGTGAACTTCGATGGAAATGAATGAGCGTTTCGTCACAATAGCTTTACTAGACTTGCACCTGCTAGACTTACACCGGCGCTGTGGCCTTATAGTGGGGTGTTTGCTGTGCGTCAGGGAGGCATGGATTCAAATCTAGGTCGGGTCAAACATAATACTTTTAAAATATGTTCACTCTGCATTCTTGCTAAACACTCGGCGCGAAAGAGCGAGAGTTGGATAAAGACCCGACCAGAGATCAAAACTCTCGAATGACCGGTTGACCAGTAATTTTTTACCTCTTTGCCGTCCGGTCGACGGCAGACTTCTCTGACCGGCGATGATTATCGCGGCGCCATAGCAAAAGAAATTGGCAATCGGGTAGAAAATATCGTCAACCAGGCGCACTTGAAGTCTTACAGCAATTGATTTTCTTTTATGTACTTTAGAGAAATTTGAAAACCTGGGGGACGAAGCCCGTAAGCACCAAATTCTCATAATGAAAGCTTCGATATTATCACGAAACAGAAAACATTATCACAGTCCATCCAAACACAATTAAAGAGAAATAGCATAACTATAATGCAATGAAATAACGATGTCTCAAAAAGCCGTGCGACGGTTAAGGTTTATGTTATGGATGACCGGTAACCAGCCGGCGTCTCTTCGTGTTTTACTAACCGATCTACTGGTCGGTAGGAAAAGAAATCGGACCGTCTAGGTCTGTTCACCCTGCTTCAATATGTGTATTTAACATCTCATCATTCGAAATAATCAGGCACATGTTTTGCACCTAGATTTCATAACTTTCAATAATGCTCATTTAATCCGCTCCACACGGACTCTGAAGCGCATCCTCATCCCTTTGAACTTTTTTTGGCCCCTCCTTAACTTCCATAGTGATGCTCCGATTGAAATGAAATTCACGGTGCATCATGCTTCGTTATTTGATTGTAGTTGGAAAGAGCCAATATAGAATGATGGTGGTTTTATTTTCTTTTTCTTATTTCTTACAATTAATTTCAGTTAACATCCGTTAACTATCTTCAGGTAAAAAGGAACGAAATATGGTCCAGTATAAAATTTAAAATTCACACCGACGTCTATGTCATAATGACATAATATTGAATACAAAAGGGGGAAGGGCTATGGAACAGGTAGCATTGGGTTACATAGTACCAATAGCATCTTAATGATGACTTGACTAGATATGAAAACAAAGGACATAGAAATGGACTAGCAATACAAAGGCTTGAGTTATAAGTACATGCACATATCATACAAGTATAAAAAATTAAGCTATAAAACGATTGTAAGAGGTGTGAATTAGAAATTTGATACTGTTATAATGTAATACATTGTCATGTTTTATTATTTTTGCATAATAGAAAATATTTTTAATCAAAAAGGAAATCTGCATAATTGTTGAGCTCGATTTTGCTGTTAATTGTTGGTTTCATTTTTCTAATATAATATGCTTCACGAAGTCTTAGGTTTGATGAATCACTATCGTGGGAAAGAATGGTTGTGGAAAAGTTGTAACTGTGACATTTATGAAGATGGTTATACATGGAAGACTTGCTGTTTGTTTTATGCTCACGGACACGGATATGTAATGGTCTCATGGTGCTTCCAATGTAGAAGTTATCACACTTTAGCTGATAAATTACACATTTCTGATTACAGATGTTGTTGCTGTTAATTGGGCAATTTCTTAAATGACAATCTTGGTTTGATTTAGGCTGTTTCAATACACTTCTAAGAGTTCTTGATCTTCTTGTTAATCTTACGTTTAAGTTATCTCGACGAAAAACATTTTGTAGTTGTTTATCCACTTTCTAAGAAATAAATGGAAAATTGAAGTAAAAATAGTGTCTTTCTTTCTCCTTTCTGTTACTTGATTTATGTGTTTTACGATAATGGTTGGTGTTGCGAATGATATTTTCGGGATACATGTTTAGTCGCAGAATATCATTGAAATTGTCAATGTGTCTGTTTTGAGTTAGATTATTGAAACATCGTTCTGCGATTCTTGTTTTTTCGTTTCTAATGAAGTCAATTTTGTTAGTGTATGGTACATGTGAGTGATAATTCACAAACAGATCTTTTCTAGCAGATTTGCGGTAAAATTCAAATTGTGGTTCATTTGGCGCGTTCAGTGTTACTCGGAAATCAAGTATACTTAATGTTTTGTTGTCGTCTGGTAATTCAATTTCGAAATTGATGCTGGAATGTTGTGCATTGAGATATTGGAGAAGTTTCAAGGCTTGTTCTTTGTTTTCAATTATTGCGAAGCAGTCATCTACATATCTCATAAAAAGTGGAACATTATACATCACTTTCATTTGTCGGAGGGCTACTGTTTCGATGCTGTCCATGAATATAATTGCAAGCACACCAGAAAGAGACGAACCCATGGGTAAACCTTTAACTTGCGAGAAGATGTTGCAGTCTTCCATTTTGTAAACCAGGGCTTGAATGGCATCAGGAATTGGAATGGAAGTGTACATGCTTATTACATCGAAGCTGCAAGGATAAAGTTGTTCTTTTTGATTGATATTTTTGATGCTATCAATGAGATGCATGCTTGATTTTAAATGTGCGGGGACATTTTGAAGCAAACGAATTAAAAGTCTAGAAAGAATCCATGACAACTTAGTTGTTGGTCCGGATGTGTTGGATACAATAGTTAACACAACCCACAAAAATGCCCATGGCATACTAATCTAACTATGCCTTCAAAGAATGACCAAATTGAAGACAAATTGAAACGGGTATACTATGGATGTAAAATGATTATTGGAAAACTGAGACCTCAATCAAAATTCTCCATCCTGAGTACACAAGAAAAAGAAACATTGAAAAATCTTAAAAGCAAGAACCTAATGATGTTGCCTTCAGAGAAAGGTTCCGAATTCTGCGTAGTTTCAAATGATAATTATATTGAAGCAGGACTGAAACATCACAGCGATGAAAATACATACAAACTCATACAACGAATGACAGCTAAGACTATTGAAAAACGCATCAACGCAAGCTGGAACACTATAGCCAGTGAAAACAATATTCCATATTATGTAAAGAATAGCTATATTACGAACAACTCAATCTTGCCATGTTTCTACCATCTCATCAAAACTCACAAGGAAGGCCACGAGATGAAAATACGTCCTATTGTATCCAACACATCCGGACCAACAACTTAGTTGTCATGGCTTCTTTCTAGACTTTTAATTCCTTTGCTTCAAAATGCCCCCGCACATTTAAAATCAAGCATGCATCTCATTGATAGCATCAAAAATATCAATCAAAAAGAACAACTTTATCCTTGCAGCTTCGATGTAATAAGCATGTACACTTCCATTCCAATTCCTGATGCCATTCAAGCCCTGGTTTACAAAATGGAAGACTGCAACATCACCAACATGAAAGGATTGACAATCGACCAAACTGAACAATTATTGCATGTAATCTTAAGAAACACATATTTCCAATTTGATAATAACATCTTCTCGCAAGTTAAAGGTTTACCCATGGGTTCGTCTCTTTCTGGTGTGCTTGCAATTATATTCATTGACAGCATCGAAACAGTAGCCCTCCGACAACTGAGAGTGATGTATAATGTTCCACTTTTTATGAGATATGTAGATGACTGCTTCGCAATAATTGAAAACAAAGAACAAGCCTTGAAACTTCTCCAATATCTCAATGCACAACATTCCAGCATCAATTTCGAAATTGAATTACCAGACGACAACAAAACATTAAGTATACTTGATTTCCGAGTAACACTGAACGCGCCAAATGAACCACAATTTGAATTTTACCGCAAATCTGCTAGAAAAGATCTGTTTGTGAATTATCACTCACATGTACCATACACTAACAAAATTGACTTCATTAGAAACGAAAAAACAAGAATCGCAGAACGATGTTTCAATAATCTAACTCAAAACAGACACATTGACAATTTCAATGATATTCTGCGACTAAACATGTATCCCGAAAATATCATTCGCAACACCAACCATTATCGTAAAACACATAAATCAAGTAACAGAAAGGAGAAAGAAAGACACTATTTTTACTTCAATTTTCCATTTATTTCTTAGAAAGTGGATAAACAACTACAAAATGTTTTTCGTCGAGATAACTTAAACGTAAGATTAACAAGAAGATCAAGAACTCTTAGAAGTGTATTGAAACAGCCTAAATCAAACCAAGATTGTCATTTAAGAAATTGCCCAATTAACAGCAACAACATCTGTAATCAGAAATGTGTAATTTATCAGCTAAAGTGTGATAACTTCTACATTGGAAGCACCATGAGACCATTACATATCCGTGTCCGTGAGCATAAAACAAACAGCAAGTCTTCCATGTATAACCATCTTCATAAATGTCACAGTTACAACTTTTCCACAACCATTCTTTCCCACGATAGTGATTCATCAAACCTAAGACTTCGTGAAGCATATTATATTAGAAAAATGAAACCAACAATTAACAGCAAAATCGAGCTCAACAATTATGCAGATTTCCTTTTTGATTAAAAATATTTTCTATTATGCAAAAATAATAAAACATGACAATGTATTACATTATAACAGTATCAAATTTCTAATTCACACCTCTTACAATCGTTTTGTAGCTTAATTTTTTATACTTGTATGATATGTGCATGTACTTATAACTCAAGCCTTTGTATTGCTAGTCCATTTCTATGTCCTTTGTTTTCATATCTAGTCAAGTCATCATTAAGATGCTATTGGTACTATGTAACCCAATGCTACCTGTTCCATAGCCCTTCCCAAGGTGCACATAAGCCGTTTACCTTTACGAGGATCATAGCAACGGAATAGACTACCCTGTCCCATATGAATAGGATTAAACAGTATCATTTTGTAAATTATATTATAATTGATTTATGACCTACTTGACCGTCAATTCTAAATGCTCGACCGGCGAATGACAAATTTGACCCGACCTGATTGGTGACCTGCGCCGGTTGACCCGGACCGGTTACACCTCTGGTTTAAATCTAATTGAAATAGTTTGAAGGTGGGCTGTTTATCTCAATCATCATAATTTGAAACCTGTTTATCTTAATTCCTTATGCGCTTCTGCATCGCTGCTTTCAATTTCTAGAATTCCTTCCTTTTGGAATGTATCGATATTTGTTTCAAAGACCTCAAATCTTTCGAATTATAACGCTGCATTTTTTATATGTAGAAGTTTCAGGAAGCAAAACTTATTATTGAATTTAAAGTTTTAAAAAATTAGATGACTGCTTTCGACGATTGTAGTTTTTGTTCTGACTGGTAACCATAACGTCTGTGTCTTTTTCAAATTTTACGCTGTCTGCCCTCATATACTAAACCAGACAATTTTCATTCAACTTTATACACGTCAAATTTCGTTGGACCTTCTTGAAATTCCCGCTGTATGTGATTTGCCATTTGAATGGTAAGTTTGACACGGCCCTCTATTTTCATATTCTCTAATGTTCAAAATTGTCGTCTGAGAATATATTGTTTTGAAAAATAAGGCGAATTTAACTAAAAAATATTCTAATCTTTTCTTTAGATTTAATGATTTTACTTTTTTGTGATTTGTCAAAGGATGGTAGTTTTAGGTAAGTGATTGGCTCGTGAATTTGATTTTCAGCGACATTGATGCAATTATCCAGGTAATTGCTCACTCTGAATTTGTATGTAACTGAAGGCACTTTACTTTCTTTTCATAAGCAACGAGCAACGTGCAAAATGCATAGGGAACTAGATATCGTTATATTCATTTTTTGACACACAAGAGTAAAAGATGAGGAATTTTTCCTTATGGAAGAGTTTCCTGTATGGCTGATCAGTGACGAAATGATTAATGTGTAAAAACAAGGAATTTCTTAATCAACCCCTTTAATGGCCATTTCTTGTTGGTAAAATATACTATCGCATTTTAAATTCAAACTCACACTTTTGATCGATTTCATGATAATCGTTCAAATAATCCCACTCATATACATGCTTTCATATTCATTTTGGTATTGAGTTGATTCTGTCAACAAAGACATCATTTGTGATTCAAATATGGTAGCTGATGAATACAAATAATAAATAAGCTGATGAATAAATATGATAGGAAACAATTTCATTCATTTTCTGCGTTTTTTGGCATTCGTTCGTTGCCGTCATAGAGTAAGTACGTAGTAAGCAAAGTGTCGACTCAAAAAAAATGTCAGACAGTGAAAATTTTTGCATCAAGAGATTCAGTTTTTTGCGGAGATTGCGTTCCTACGGTCTAAAAAATATTTGATCTATTTTTAAAGAGCTAAATTTTTTGCAAAGTATTCCTGTGTTAATAGGTACTAGCGACTTGGAACCTCAGATATCAATACATAAGTAGCATGAAACTTCTAGGATTTTAAAAAGATAAAAATATAATTACAAGCATGTTAATAAAACGCAGATTAAGCTGATTATGAAGGAAATTTCATGAACCGCACTAAAATGCAAGTTTTCATTCTAAAGTTGAGATCTTATTCTGCTACTTGGCTCAAATTTCAAGTTTGCTGACCTAGTAGATCTAATTTATTTTCTAATTCATAGCTCTTTTCCACCAGACTAAATGGATCTGTCAAGTCAAACATATGGCCCAAATTGTTAACTGCATCCTACGGTCTATAAAATAATTGTCAGAAATTTAGCCATGATTAGTTAGAAACATGACATTCTATGCACATAGAATTCAACGATTCTAGATAGAATTTAGTTGTATGTTGATGCAATTTTTACAATAATTCACCAAATTAAGCTTCATTTCTTATCTGAACTGAAAAATGTTTTGGATCCATATACATGCTCTAAGTTGATTATGATCATTGTCTTTGATTATGGTATTTTACTCCTTCTGTGCCGGTAGTTTAAATGAAGTGATCAAGCTCAAGAAAATACTTGTATTAATAAGACTGAGCATTAAAGTAAAGCACTTCCATCGAGGCTAATTTGATGGACATTGCCTATCCAAAATTGTCATGACACGGAGGATTTGTAGAATACTATTCCTTCTTCTGTATTGCTGTCATGATCAGTGAATTCCGTGATTATTTCTTCAAAACTAACAAATTGCATATCTCACATTCAGTACACAGCTCGAGTTTATTTAATAAAATCGAAACTGCATACACACTGGGGTTTAATGCTGAGTTGCTAATCTGCCTAATATACTTACTCGATGGTTGGTGTCTGTCGTTAGGAATTTCATGATCAAAACAATGGTGTCCATTGCAGCTTTTATGTATGCCATAAGATGCCAATTTTACATACTCAGTACAATGCCTGAATGAAGCAAAGGCTTTTATTCTTGACAGATTTTGCCATGCGTAAAAAATGTATTGTTGTATGAGCAGTAACATGTCAATGTATTCTTATTTTGCGATCAATCAACACACATGCATGAGTTAGCTGTTCAAAATGGTCGAGTTCGATTTTGTTTTTCAAGAGCAGGCTTGAAGATGTTTGCATTTGCCGTTATATATTTTTCTTTAAAGTCAATGTCATCCGTTGATATTTCACTTTCACTCACTTTGCAACTGAAATTATTCATACTGAAGCTTGACGAATAGCCTATGATTCTGTGTTATGGAATGCAAAAAATTATAAATTTTGCCATATACTCAACTTACAGTGCATGTATATTCGCAGAGCGACCATTATATGATAAGATTAATCTATCTTGATTTATTTAATTGGACATAGCATAATTTCTTGCATCTTGGGTTCAACAATAATAGTGTGGATGATGAACAATCTGTTCTATGATGGCCGTCAATCTTCTAACATGGTTGACAGAATGATTGCCATTATAAGTTTGGGTGTATCTGGAATAAAATTGTCTGCCAATAACAATGATAACTTTCAGAATAAGTACGTCATTATCTTACGTACTCACTATGCAACGCTTCCGCAGCGTCTGACAATGCGAAGAAATGGTTGATTGCACAATAGAAATAGAATTACTATAGTCATCGGGAAATTCGTCACTCAAATTGTTGCACATGTTTAACATCGCCTAATTCGCCATATCGGGCAACACGTGTATATGCTGCATAGTTGCATGATCAAATTTTTTTATACGGGCAGAACGCAATGTGTTACCTAAAATTATCCCGTTTGTTGAAGTTTGGAAGGTTGCTCACCCAAGAAGGGTTGGATTCAAGAGTTTAAAAAACATGACAAAGATATTAATGTTTTTTTGAAGGACGAATCATGATAGGGCAGTGATATTGCATAATGTCTGATGAAAGCATTCGAGATAGTGGACTTTGTCACAATGATTATTCAAATTTCAGAATGAGAGCTTGAAAACGCTTGAAAGGACTGATTCTCTGTTTCCAAAAATACCAAGACTTCATATTTTTTGCTTAGTTTTACTGTTCGGAATTCCGTTTCTACAGTAAGAAACGGGATTTCTAGAGTAAGGAAACATAAATATTAATCGCAGGCGAGATGAGACGGTTCTCAAGTCTTGCGAAATTTGCCTACAAAATTCGTCAACATGAATCATCGAAATTATAATTGCATAAGTATTATGCGACATAGAGTCATAAGCGCCATAGTGATATCTTATCATTAATGTATGTCCACTTTTATAATGAAGCATCCATGTGCATTGCGTGTGCACGTCTTAGCCATTGTTCATGTATTGAAGTTACGTGCTTGATGATGCTGTACGACAGATATAAGTCTGTTCTTTCTTATTGGATGTTATACTATATTTTGAATATTTTTCATACATATGTTAGACATTGTAGATTATATGCTTTATTCTTTCTCAAATGTCATTGGTGTCTGCTATAGCGAAGGATTGCTATAGCAGTTCTTCTTGCTATAACAGATATTGTTCTTACTAACAATATTCTTTGAGAACTCGAACGTTTTTTCTTCATCGCATAGCTCAGGCCTCATTTTAATTACTGTAGATCTATTTGCTGCCTTCGAGACAATTTGTCTTAGTAGCGATTAAATAAACTAGCAACCTTCTTTAGGCTGCTAGTTCTATGAGCTCTCTTATGAGAACCACGTCATTTTTCGCGACGTCTATATTTATCAACATCTTCACTTGCTGGCATACTTACTCGCAAGCTTGTCCTTTGCGTTCCCATAACATTATGAAACCGTCGAAGTGTCATGTGTCAATATTAATTCATTACATATATACATAAATTTTGGTTTCCTGGGAAACTTCTTTAGTTTTGTCTTGATTTTCTCTTTGAACCATTTGCAGTGCCTTCATGTTGCTAATCAAGTATTCGCTAATTTTGCACTGTTCTTTTGAAATATTTTCTTTCCTTGATAGTGTCTCTCCCTCAACTTCTTCTCCAACTAATTGTTAGTTGCCGTCGTGTTTTCAAATCCTTTTATATTTTGAACTTTTTAGAGATTGTGGCAATATTTCATTTTTAATGCTTTCTCATTCTCTTCAATTGCGCTGCTAATACTATTCCTGTTCATTCCCGAATCCCGATTTTTGCAAGCCGTTTCGTTTAAAGTTGAGTTGTCGGCCACTGTTCAGTTTTGACTGTTGCATTCTGGCATGCAAAGAAACGGCGACCCGTGCCAGCATGTCTTGATCAATTGTTTAACACTCCCTAATTCTTTCAATTAGACATTTTGTACACTTGACAGAGAAGAGGATTTATAGCTTTGTTCAAATTGTTCAACGGTATTAGCAAAGTTATTTGAAATACGCACGTATTTAAAGTCGGTTAACTCCTCTATCTCGCACTGGTTCATCTTAGCTAAAAATCTTTGACTATCAGACAATAGCTGGCGCATTACGAGATAGGAAGCACTACAGATATTCAAGGTTCTGATCTTAAATGCCGAAGTTTCCAAATTTTAGTCAAGCTGATTGTCTTTCGTATCAAGTGTATTTGTACCTAATGTGAGTTGAAATTTTTCTTCGATTTTGTACTGCTACTGAAAGAATTTTAACACATTAACTCATCAACTGATTGATGTCATCACAACATGGGTAGAAAAGTATGTACAAATAATATTCGCCTCTGTGATTCATGCGGGTTCAAGGTTGGACCTTGTGTTTAGCCTTGGCCTTGGGTGCCGTGCCCGAGGTTCCAAAAACTTGGGTTGCGAGAACGAATTTAGTAAATGAACTAATAACTGATAACTTAATTAATGACAAGTATTAACTAATAACTTCTTAATGCACCCTGAAGTGAGACTGATAATTGTATGCATGTATTCAAAGATCAATAATGACAAAATAAATTTAAAGAAAAAGATTGAGTGGTTGCTAAAGCAAACCAAGCTTATAGGCCGGACCGCCTTTATAACTCAATTAATGAGTGATTTCTATTGAGGCGTTTGTTAAAATTGATTGAAGCATAGCTACATGCTTTTCCCAATTGTCTCGGAAAGTGGAATGTTTTCTCAAAATTCTCTACAACATCGACATGAACGATCTGTATTTCTATATTATGAAGGAGATGGGGACATCTAACCATCAGATGGGAAATAACATGAATTTAAGCCCATTTTCTCCTTTTTAAGCATGCATTTTACCGAATCTCTGGCGCACATAGGGACACTAGCTGATGTCACAAATTTAAAAAAGTACCGATAATCATTCCCTGAGACACGTGGCGCTTTTATCACGCACTCACTGGATAAAGAATGAAATCATTTGAGAGCACAGTAGTCATTTCAAGATACAATAACGAATGAACCTGCAATGTCGCATCGTATAGTTCACAGATTGTTTTATGAATTCCATCTTATATTCATGTATTTCATCTAACAATCTAATTTGAGCTTGTAAATAAGTCTATGAATAGGTAGGTCCTTAAATGAATAGAATCGTGCATCCACATTGCCTAAATGTCGCAAAATAATGGAGCAAGAATGAAACATTGGTTGTATCCATTGACGATGCATGTGTTGCGTAGGTATACCCAGGGTTGCCGTGAGGATGGGGATTCTGTGGGGTATGGGTGCTGAGGCCATCCCCACAGCTCCCATAGCGCTTCTATGGGGATTTTGTGGAGATTGTCATGATTTTTGACATTCACTAGAAGCAATCAGAACTGACATTTAGAATCACTCATAAAATTACATTAGGCTCAATGATAATAGGCTCCCGACCCCTGGTCTATAGGAAGCAGTAAAGACTGTCCAGACAGCCTCATTTCATCATTGATATATTCGTGCCTAAAGATGACAGTTGATGACAATTAAAACATGTCACTTATACCAGAAAGGCTATGCTCTTTTAAATTATCTGGCACAGTGTCTAAATGTCGGAACAGAAAAACGTGAAGAAATTAATCTCTATTCTTGAATTCTTTTGTGAATGAATGTCCTTCTAGCTTGGCACATGACATACGGGGAAAGGAAATACAATTGACAGTGAATGTTCCTATCATCTATACTGAGTATCGTGTTAACATTCATTCATGCATCATTGATTTTGATAGACAGGATTGAGATCTGCGCGCTTCTTTTATCAGACAGTGACGCAACTATCAATTCAAATAACGGTCGAAATCCTAGCGTTAACGCATTCAGAAACATGTTGGTAATACAACATCGTTATCAATTTAAGACTCATTGAGGTAAAACTCTTAACCGCTGTGATTTCGGGTCAGCTGATACCATTCACAGCTGCTTGAAGTCACTGAATGACTTAAAGTAAAATGCGTGTAGAAATCAATGGGGTTTTTGATGGCGTTTCCATTCTTGGGTTCATTTCATCGATCTATGGCAATGTTGAAAATCATTAAATGTAATTTACAAATTAAACAAGTGAAATGTTTCCTTGCTCTTGTGTAGAATAGGGAATCCTCATGAAAGAAATGACAATATTTTTGTTGCATTGTGTCACTTATTAAAACACATGATTCCTTGAATGAATGACGTAGTGTACAAATTTAAGTGTAGCTTTCATCGCAATAAGTCAGTGAAAATCTGAAACATGCATGTAAAATGATTCAGAACTTTGAATTTTTGTCATATTGTAATGATCTATCGGATATACCCGGATTTTTCTGCTTTAATGTCCTACGCTGCAGCGACATCCTTAAACTAATGGAAACCCCTCCTTAAGACGGTGTGAATTGTCAATGATAGGCATGTCATCAATACAACTAGCAAGATTATGCAATCATCTCATAGGCCCCGATAGCTTTGAGGTTACCGACGTAGGCAGCTGTCTCAAAAGCAGCTGGTTCGATTCCTTCAAATTTCATTTTGAGTGTTAGTTGCTGGGTGCCTAAAAATCAGTTGTGATAAATTAAACTGAATGTTGCCATTTCTAAGTGTTCATGATTCATTTAAGCTTATTTGAAATTGCTCCAAAATAGATCCTATCTATCAACGCAGTTACTCCAAAATAATGCGAGATATCTTGACATTTCCTTTATTCCTTACTTCTCTCTCATGCATAAAAATTAAGCCAAGTTACTTTTGATAGTTTGACAATAAGATCAGTAGGATGTGAATAATTTTCTGATTAGCGGTCATTCTTTTCTCGCTGCAAGGAAGTGAAGAAAGTGGTTTAAGTGATAAGTTGTCATGAAATGTATTGGAGTCAAACATTTGCTCGAGTATGACTGCAACTTTAAATATGAAGTTCTGTCGATGTTGAGAGAAGTGAACAAGTCTTCAGAAGATTTCTGGCATTGGATGAAATGGCGGCTATTCAGGTCTGCTACCATTTTTCAACTGGGGATGCAACTCAATATATAATTCTTCTAATTACATTGTGTTTGCAAAAAGGAGCATTTATTAACTATTGCACGGGCACTAACTTTGGTGACGTGTCAGTAGTGTGCTAAACGTAGTATTTAATGAATGCCGTCGAAATTTCACTCAATATGCTTATTGCACATCTCCAATTTGCCCGGGTATGACTGCAGCTTTAAACAGGGAGTTTAAATAAATAGTCCTCTTATTTTGTAGATTCCATGAAATGGACTTGAATCCTTAAAAATGTTTCCTAACAATGTTCGCTGTAAATCATCTGATTAGCTAGCTGAAATTTCAAATTGTTAATGAAAATATAATACTCAAACCAAATATTATTTTATTTCTCTTTTCTAATTTCTCTTTCCTTTTTTAGTTCTCTTTTTTAAATGTTCAAATTAGCCAAAGGCATTCATTTTGAGTTCATTGGAAAATGGATTTTTTCTTGATTTTGAAAGAATGAATTGAGAAAGTGAATGATTAATTTCTCACACACATACAGCATAAGCATTGTTTGTGAAGGATTATTCTCATGGCAAGCATTGCCGTCATTTCATCACTATATCAGACGCTGTTGAAAACTCTTCGTCTCTCGTATATAAGATTAAAATAGTGCTCTGTTCGTTGCTCATTTATTCTCGCTATTCAGTAACTTCCTTGAAATTCCGTGCAAGGGAGAGGACTTCAACTGTGCATTAGCTATAAGGAGAAACAATATTCCAAAATGCCAATATTTGATTCCCCCCCTGATTACTATAGATTCATACTTCGCAATGTAGATGTGCACTAAACTCTACGTCGGCTCGAATCGTTGGGATGATGGTCCTGTCCTATGCTTTAAGGCTGCGAATCTCCCACCGGAAGCGATTTAGCATTATCCAGTGGTCGCCTGGTCACAGTTAGGCGGATGTTGATCTAGTGCTGCAGACTGTGTGCTGACTGTGATCATTTGCATAAATATCATTTACCCAATCATCAGAAAGTACTGGGGAACCCTATCACCAATGTATTAATGCGATCAAAAACTAAGGGATATTTTGCCATGCAAGGATGTAATTTGCACACGCTGAATATTGATACGTAGCTTCAGATTTTAGCAGATTTCAGTCATTCATTTTGACTTTGTATCCTATCAAACATGTCAATGAATGGCGCGTAGTGTTCTCATTCACGCGACCTCGGAGAATGCATGTCTACTATCTTGTCGATCTGTTGAATGTAGGTGGCTTGTTGGTAATCTTTAGTCATCCACACCTTTCAGTTATCTTATATTATATACTGCCTTACAAGGCAAATCCCCTGTCACTTGCCGGCATTAAATGCATTTGGTAGAATTGAATGCAGTGTAATGAATACAAAGTAGTTCATTCACCTATTTACTTCTGTAAACAGGCCTTTTACATTAGCAAAAGGTAAGAAGTAATATAAGACATAATACCAGCATAACACATAATTCACAGCAGCTAAATCAAAGCCTGCAGGTAACATACCTTGTATACTATTCTTTCAATTTTCCGCTTCCTTCTCCATTGAAAGCTTACTGATTGAATAAACTAATTTTTAGAAGTCATATCAAATAGATAAATTTTCAACTTATGCCAGTTCCTCCTCTATACTATGATAATTCATGTACCTTAGAGACATTTTATGGGAGATAGGTTCTAACCAGCAAATTTCACATGACTTATGTGAGAATGAATTTTGCTACGTACTTGTGTCACTTCATTTCAACTTAATCAACATTTTTCCAAAACCACTTCGTACTTTGACCATGTTTTCTGTGAAATTTACTTGCGGACCTTCAAAATTGCCATTTTCTTTTTCAGAATGTTTTTAAGGTGCCTGATTGGCCGCAAACATGGTAGGTGCTTAACTATGTTAACTAATGCTTTTTTGTTAGCATGTTTGACTTTCATACAATATTTCATGTTCACTGTTTTCTTGAAAAGGGTTGAAGCTGTAGCCGAAGTACACAGAATTAGGAATATGATTGCGTTCCTGAAGATAACATCATTAATGTAGTTATCTGCAAATTAACAGATGAAGGCCTGTTATAAACTGAATAACCTTAAAAAACTTGAGTTGTGGCAATTTCATTCACGTTACTGTGAATTATCACACTTGGTTGCTTTACGTAAAGGCACCATCACACTCAGACGGGAGAGCGCGCCGGTCATGTATAATCACCATTGATACAGCAAGATGACAACAGTATAAAAGGACAGATGGAAGGAACAAACGCAAATGGTACAGTCAATGATGCAGCCATGGACGTGTAGACTGCAGATGGAAGTTTTTTTTTCAGTCAACAACGACACTCACTTGAGTAGGAACGACTATTCCAGTTCAACACCGACAATTGCGACTCTGCAGCGGCAAAGTAATAAAAATAGTAGAAGTTTCCATTCAACAACGGCAATATTTTTCGATTAGCGACACATTCAGATAAAAGCAGGATCTTTCAATTCTGCAAGATCAATTTTAATTTATTTGTAGATGCAATGTAAAGATGGATTTTAGGGAATTAGTTCAACTTGAAATCAACTTCGAACTTTATATCATTATTTTTTAGATGCGTCGAAACGATTTATGAGATTTGTATCAGGATAAAAATATCGGGCCGTTTTCTGTTTTAACTCATGTCACTTACGCAATTACGCGCAGTACGTGATGATCGCATGTACTTTTCAGAATTAGCCATACTTCGCTATTGATGAGAAGATGCGCTGTGGAATTGAACTTCTGCCGTTTTTATGGAATGTTGATCAATTGGTCGCGTCAACCAGTTTCGTAGATCTAGAAGTTCATTTATTCTGAGTCCAAAAAATTTTAAGTTCAATATTGTGGTTCAATATAGTTTCTTCAAATGAATTTAATGCATTGAATAATGCTTATGATTATGATGTGTAATCACTCGTCTATTCTGAACCATTGTGGCATTTAAATAATTTGATTAACTTAAGTGAAATTTTTTTGATTTCCATTTATGCCTAAATTTGAAGTATGTGAGATCTAATCAAGCGGACATTTTGTATTTTGCAATACTCAAAATAGAATAAAATGTATGTGACACATGGAGTTCTCAATATGGAGGTGATCCATTATAAGGCAGTCAAATTATAACCCTTTTTCACGGGAGGACGCAAAATAATCCTTTTATGGAGGTGGTCCGGAAAGTAGGTTTCACGGTACACCTACATGTGCGTTGATAACAATCACTAATATCAGCATCCGTAATTAACATTCTTATGACTAAATTAGCAATTTAACTTTTTGCGACAATAACTGTAGGTCTGCTGGAACATTTATGTTTGTAAATGGCTGCTGCATATATGCCATATACTCGTACTAAGGACAAATGCAGGTAATCCTTCTTGCAATGACTATCATGTCAATTTATTAAATTGGTGCTGGTAGGGCACATGCAACTTGGGGATTCTCCAAAATGTAATGATATTCTAGGTCGTAGCATCTTATATTGAAAACGTACGTGCATGTAGACTTGTAATGAAAAGGCTACGATACATGCAGGATTCTAGTCAGGTTACGTAATTTTAGTTATATATGCATTTCTTCCTTTGTCTCCTTACAAATATGCTTAAATTACATTAGTTTTATTTACATGCAGATATAGGATATACTTACAAAAGTACATTGTTCGTATACCTAAACATGCATATTTCATACATTGATAATCAATTAAGGGCTTCACTTTCTACTTACTTTTTTTTTAAAGTTGCTCATATTCCATTTATACGTAGCATTCATTGTTTATGTCATCTCTTTCGGTTAAACTATGAAGTCAATGGCAAGTACAGTGTGCGGCTGTATATGCCCTTCATCATCTAAGTTGGATACTTCAGTTACTTTGGAAGCACAGGATGTGAATCCAGGATTGCATTTATACCCTTTTGCACCTACTTGAAAATGAAACTTCTTGTGTCACCGGTGCTATATCATGCTGTAGATTAACGATCAAAGTTTATGTTGCTGATGCTTCTGCCTAAATCAATGTATGCATAAGAAATTAGTAATCTTTCACAATTCTCTTTGTTTTCGAATGAAAATGGCCTGACAGTTTTAACGTACATGAAATTGAAACTAGGAAATTCAACGTATTTCAGTGAATATGGTTGAACAGAAATAACTTCAAATATTATTGGAGATCATTAAACTGGTATGGCTGTTCGTTTTATTGACATTGACAAGCATATTTTTTATCTGAACATAACAATTGTAAACGAATTTTCTATTGATTGTTTCAATGGAAGGCATGAGTTGAAACGAATCGATTCAATTTTCCTCTTTGATTATCTGTTTCTGATATTGAGAGTTTGATTTTCAATATTTTGATGCTTTGAAACCTTTTTGTGATTGTGTTTTACATACAATGGTAAGTAAAGTAACTCTTTAACAAATTGATCAATCTGCTGTTTCTCATCCTTGTAGAAGACTTCGAAGAAGTAAGCGTTTTTCTGACAACAGAACGAATTCTGTTCTGAAAGGACATCAGGCTGCAATGGTTTCCATTTTGTTTCAAAATTTTGTTAACGATTTTATTCTTTGATATGAGCTATCAAAAGAGCAGCAGATCAAATGGTCGATCTTTATTTAATTGACGAAATTATCACAACGACGTTAATACGTATAGCGCATTTTGACAGCTCATGTTTACACTTCCTCTTTGAGTACTATTATTTGACCCTCTCCACTCTTCAAGCTCAATTAGATTCTATATTAACTTCTACTCACCGTCCTATGTTTATTGCGCATTATACATGTAAAACAATGTTATTTTGTAAATTTTGCGAATATTTATTGTTATATATTAGGAACAAAATATTTATACATCAACCGGTAAAACAAATGCATAGTCGCGTGTCCGTCTTGCGATCTGTCTTTCGGTAAAACTTGCGTGTCGCCGCTATATTGATTATATAAATCATTTATCAGTCACTGTCTTTTTGTGCCAATAATGAAATTCATTTTTTCTGCATTAATCTACGCTCATCTTATTTATAGCAAATGATCATTAAAATGTCAGAAATCACGCAGGGTGTCATTTACACATGACTAATAAATATATTTTGATGAATGCTATAATGAGACACAAAGTTTGTTGTTATTGAAACAAATAGTGACAGCTAGAGCACTTTTAATGCATAAAATTGCATTGAAATGAAATTGAGCATAAATTGTAATTCTTCCTAAACAGATAGTGTCTGTAGATTGTCTAGGGATTGGATGGGTATTGCTGACATTATAATTTACGCCATATTGGATGTGAAGGGGTCTGACGATTTGTTGTTATTGTGAACTACCACCTTCGAATGTTCACCTCTATATGAATTGAGGGATTTGGAAATCAAACGGTTAGTTTTTTGATGTACAAAAGTCTTGATATGCGTTCGAGTGGTTTTGAGGCGTTTCAGACAACCAAAAAGAGCGTGTGAAAATATTGTGCGAAATATCCATCCGCCTGAAAATGGATTTTCAAATCAAATATCCTATGATTTTTCAGCATTGTTGAGAATATGCTTACTTGCTGTCCGCACTATGTTGTTAGATATTATATACTGTTAGTGACAATTTGACAATGTTTAATTTGAATACCTGGGTATTAATCACTTGACTCTGATATAGTAGCTTATATGCCTCATGTAATAGCTTGTAGTTGCATAAAAGATGTAAATAATAACTGAACTAACTAACTAGCACAGCTAGCCTAACTAAAAGGAAAAAGGAAAGAAAAGAAGAATATCAAATTATTAACGTACTTATGATGTTACAGTATCATGAAATACATATAGTGTAAAGTAATTTTGTAAAAGAATAATTGCTGTTTCTTTCAACGACTTCTCGTTTTCACTGTCAAGCGATGGAGCAGAAATTGATCGTGTGGTTTGATCCTACACGACAACGCTGTGTTCGAACATGGAAGATGTATCTAACCTTTCATATTCAGAAAGGGTTGAGTTTGAAAAGGGAGCAAGGGAAAATGAATTGTACTCAGCTTCTATATGTCACATCCCTTTAGCACCTGAACATTTTTTATTCCTATCAACGCCTTGAGTTAACACATTCAATGTGTGAAGTGACAAAAAGTTTCACTTACTAGGCACGGATCGTTTTTTTAGTTATCATCTAGAAATATGAAAATTGCCCACCTTAACATTACTTTATTTCCTCTTTCAGGTGCTCGAAACGACGATCATCGAACGTAAGTTGAACATTCGATCATGTAATAAAAAAGTTTCATTTGAACTGTTCTGTTTAAAATTACGTCAATGTATGCGCATCAGATCAACCTCTAGATTTCTGTGCGACGTGCCTTAGGCTCATGCTTTCAAGCTGCCGACGTACATAGACCAGGCGCCAAAGGGACGAAAAGGCTGCCAATTTTCTTGTGTCAACACCAGGTAGTACATTGTTAGATATATTGAGAACTGATCGACTGGTGCCGTAATAGTGGTAGGGAAACACAGGGACCTATCATGTAGCACCTCCACAACTGGTCGACTAGATTAGACGAAAATGGTTGCCGATTGAAACCTATGGCAAATTATTCCCCATACTTCCCTCACTACTGAATGGCCCCTGACAGACGCTCTCGAAAAATCTAACTGTATGCTGCAGTTTTATCCACGTGTTATTGAAACTTCATGATTTGTAATTCTGAATTCTGTTTGTGTTTCTGCTTCTCTTTTTGTCCACTCGCTCCTGTGGAAACAGCTGAGCTATTCAATGCTTTGAGTTGATAAGACTTTTCTGAAGTTTTTGTTGCTGCTTTGGAAAATGCAGATGGTTTTTATTGGACGTTTCCCTTGACGTTTGGTGTACTTGAATAAATAAATTTCACATGATATCATTTTTTGTTTATCTACATACAGAAGATAGTTGCCTCTGATATTGGAGACAAATCCCAATGAAGAATAAAAAGCGAAGTGAACGTTGTCAGAGCACATGAATAGCTACAAGTCTGTAAAGCAATCTACATGTATTCAATATTCTTAGGTTATGTGCTTGTCTGCGTTATTATTGAATGACTCCAACATGTGCTTTGCATGACAATCCGATACATTGAAAGTAAATATCGAGAAGCTTCATCTTAGGTGGAAAATTGAAATATACAGGGTGCTATTCCTAAATGTATTCCTGTATGTATACAATTTACTGGACATCCATACAGTGCAGTAAATATTTTTTGTTGCTTTCGTTGAGCTTTGATAGTTGATGCCATCTGTGATTGATGCATACTCGTACTTTCATGATTGAACGATAAATTTATAGTGGCATTTCGCATGGACTACAAAGAAAAGATCAGTTCAGCAGCAACAGGAAATGCTCTGTCGTTCGACAGGCAAGCGGATTTATGAATTGGTGGTTGGCCACCAGCTGTAGAGAATCAGCAAGGTAGAATGGAGCTTCACATGTAAGCAGCGATGAGCTAGAACCGTAAGGCGGAAGCGTATGCGTTCATCAATGCGAGGCCACTGTACTGATTCGAAAAGAGGTGACACGTGATCACTGTGCAGTAGCGGGTGTCGAAAACCAGTCTTTTGCCAGCGTTGTGCTGATTATAGTTTGGAGTGCGCATTTGATGATAAACCGGAAAGTAGGCTATCCTTAAATGTACGAGGGAGACTATTAGCAAGGCGATCCCTATTAGCCTGTTCGCTAATGGAGCACGGACCAGCGAATCGTGCGAATCTGCCTCAGCAGACCAAAGCACAGTGCTGGCTACATGAGTCAATAGAAACACCAAGGTCTTAGACAACAGAGACTGGTTGAATGTTAATTCCACTACATGAAATTGGCGTTTTGACGGAAGAACAACACATTCATTTCACCTTTCTAAATAAGGTGGACTCGGTTGTAGTTAATCCACTTAGAATTGTTATCGATACATGCCGATACTGCTGTTTGAAGTGTGAGGGTGTCTGATGGGAGGAAAAAGCCATAAAGTTGAATATCATCTGCATATGTATGATAGAGCAGACCGTGTGATTTTATTATCTATGTCAGATCAGCCGTGTACATCAGGAAAAGGAGATCGACGACTGAACCTTGAGGAACACCACATGAGACAGTGATTGGCGGTGATTTTGGGGCTTCCGACTCCCTAACAGACTGTCTCCCTCCATTCAAGCATGATGAGAACCATTTCAGAATTGCATCACAGAAGCCATACGTTATCTCAAGTCGCTTAATAAGAATTTCATGATTGACACAGTCAAAGGCGGCGGAGAAATCCAGCAATCAATTAGTGTAAATTTTCCCAAGTCGATCTCTGATAAAGTCTCTGATGAAACTTTCAAGAGTGCAGTTCCCGTAGAGTGGGCACACTACAAAGATGGTAACAGATGGCGTACAACAAATCGCTCAGTTAACTTTAATAGGATCAACTTTGATACAGGCCAGTGCGAGGTTGGATCAGAAGGGCTAATATTACATTTCTTAGCAACCGGCGTGATGTTGGCTTCCATGAGTCAGGGAAAATGGCTGTCTGTAGAGATCCGTTCAATTGCTCCAAATGCGCTTATCAGGGTTGGAACCAGCCGGTTATTAATTCTAGAATTAATTGTCTATTCAGTTAAAACACAACTGAAACATTGTAGGAATGTGATGACATTATTTTTATGACGCAAACATTGCAAACCGTTTCTTTAAAATTATTCTTCAAGTCACTATTCAAAGCTGCTGACAGAACTGAGCAATATTACTGAAAGTTGGCGATGATAAAACCGTTTAGGTAAATAGAATAGCCGCTACAACGCATGAGGAGAAATTATTAATTTTTGTTGTTTTTCCGTCTTGTAGGGAATAATGTTCAAAGACACAACTATTTGCAAGTACATTAATAAAATTAGGTAATAATAAATGAAGTTTTTGATCGAGGATTCTAATTGTAGCTTGAGTTTGATGCTTCGTGATGAGTGCTACGAAGTTTTCATATTTGGCTTGACGGCAGTGAGGGCACGTCGATGATGATTAAGTCCTAATATATAGACAATTATTTGCTTACATCTAGTTTAAGCCGTACTCTATCTTAAACAGAGCTTCCGGAATAAATAATGAATTTTATGAGAATCATGTGTTCGCTAGCTATCTATCGTAAAATTATTCCATGTATTGAATAAATTATTACGCGAATTGCTGCTCAATTATTATTATTGTCATTATTATTGCTGCTCAATTGTCTTATTACCTGATAGATCAATTTGTATAGAAATTCTTGGTGCAGCGATGCAGCGAAATCAGCGTCGTTGCTCTTCATCGGGAACTCTTGCCTATCCGAAGCACCGGCAAGCCTATCGTATGCTACGTAGAAATCGAGAAATCGAATGATATATTGAGCAGCTGCCAATCTTAATTAGCAGGTTACAGAGACGCCGGCTTAGTTCACTCCGCCGGCCCGACCGACTTTTTCTGGCTGCTGGCCCGACCTCGGCCGGCAGTTTTGATCACGCCAGCCGCCGGCCCCGTCCTGTTTCAATTTTTTGAGATCTCATTTTACACACATCACAGGAAAATAGCGCTCAACTCCTGCGCATCTGCGGGCCAAACCTCTCGATGACTGAGAATTCATACTTGGATTCAATCAGTGACGACTGAGCAGATTGAGATCTAGCCGGGGTGAAACAAAGTCTGTAAATTTGGAGGATGTGTAGAGGGAATCATGTCTAGAGTAGTCAGGTGTAGAGAGTATCGTCTCAGCGCCAGCTAGGTACAAGAATTAATTAAGTAAGCAATGTTTAAGGCACAGTGTTTTTTTCCATTTCTGTTCATTCATGCAATTTCATTCTTTAAAGGAAAGAAATAGTGAGTATTCAACATTAGACACCCAAAGCTTTTATTTGATATCACGATATATCTACGAGTATCACTATTGGTTGTAATGAAATAATGTAAACATTTTATTGTCAGTTCGCACTTCAACTCCATAATAAATTAATCAACCGAGCGCAAATGTGGCACGTGGCACATTTCTTTACTTCTTTCTTTATAGCCGAAGTAGCTCGCTCAATCCCTCGACCAATTTTCTGTGATGTCGACTTTTGATAATTTTGTTTTATAAGTTCTTATTCAAACTTTATTTGACAAACAAACAAATAATTCATATAAGACAAAAATAGGATGAAATTCATAAATCTTTTGACGAATTGAATTGCATGTACTTTTTAATCAGTGAATAAAGCTTAAATAAGTAGATTTAAAGACGAAAATATTGTTATTCTGATACATTATCCTAAAAACTGAAAACAGTTTGTTATCTGAAGAAGAGTTATGCACGACATTGTCAGTAGAACAAGCGTTGTGCATGGAAATATACTTAAACTGCGCTTCATTATTTTTCTGTATTTTAGGAGTAAAGTAGATCGTATTAGATTTTCCTTTTTTTGAAATAGTTAACTTTTTCAATATAATGTAGTTAGAGGTGCACCATGCATTCACTCGCCTTCAGTTCTCGCATTGGCTTCTTCATCTCGGTTTCGATGTTCATTTTTAACCTCACCATTATTCTAAGTTAGCAATCCAAACAAATAGACAATTCATCCTTTCTCTTTTGTGCTGTCGTTGCAAGCAAAATATCCATGCATGTCAATGGCAAACGCATTAACTATGATATCAATCGATTCACCACTTTCTATGCCTTATGATGCAGATATTGCATTAGTTTCCACATTATTTGAATTAACGTAACGCGGCCCTCTAATTTGCCATTGACGCCCTCAAAACATAGCTGTCATCATATCATTGTATATGCGTGCGGAGAATATAATGACTCCGTCAACTGCTCAGTGTTTGCTTTAGTTCGACGTTACTTGCTAAACGGAATTCCTAACATTTGTGTTGTCTTTTCTTCATTGAGTTCTTATGAGGCTATAATGTTTTCATTCATTACTTTATTTACATCTTTGTTTGAATGGAATTTTTGTTTGCCCAAATTGCGAAGAAGCGCTACGAGCTGACAGATGTTACTATGGGGCTTTTCATGGTCAAGTTGCGACGGATGTCAGAGTAAGTTAAATTTAAAGTCTAGATAAGTTTGCGATCACGAAGAAAGATACTTTGACTTAATTTGCCTACTTTTGTGGTCAGTGGCGAATGGCATAGTAAGCAGCTGGTTAAGTTTTCGAGCTAGTTTGTTTGAAATTACAACTTCATTAGAAACTCAATGAGTGTTTTTAACCTGTCACGTTTTCTCTCGGTTGCTGTTTCTGGCGGTACGGCTGTTTTCAATGTAAGTGTGTTGTGAGTATTGCTTTTATTTTATAAGCAAACAACAGGGACTTTCGAAAAATGAAATGTCTTCCATTAATTTTACCGAAGAAGATTTTGATTTCTACTAACAACAGGATCGTTATGACTGAATCGCGTACGCACACATTTGTCAAGAAATCCGAGGTTGCCGACAGGACTTCTGCTTCCTGCATTTTTGTATTTAAAATGTGAAGTCGCAATATTTATGTGCATTTCTGCCTCAGTTATGGTTGTAAGTTCATTTATGATCATTAGCTAACGAAAGATCAAATAATTTCTGAATTTTCATAGACTTGTTCCCGCACTGATTGAGCACTATTAATATCGAGTTCACTTCAAATTGAGTATTACGGCAGTTAACACAATACATTTTCGTAATTCAAATGGTCTAGCTCTAATAATGCTGTAATAATAATACATATAATCATGATTCTGTATACATGTTTCATAGTGAATCTCACTTCCGCTTGTGTCGTCTCCCCGAAAAAAGATAAGCTGCTGAAAATATGTACAGTCTATTTGCTAAAAGTTATGTACAATTCCGAGCTTTCGCGAGCCGGCTCGCGAAAGCTCGGAATTGTGCATAACTTTGAGCAAATAGACTGTACATATTTTCAGCAGCTTATCTTTTTTCGGGGAGACGACACAAGCGGAAGTGAGATTCACTATGAAATTAAACAACCTCCCGTCAACAACCGCCATCAACTCTGTATACATGAGATATATTTTACTTCAAGGACATTGTCTTCTGTCTGATAGTCCTGGTATTATCTGTGTTTTTCGATATTCGGCAAGGAAGAACATTTCCCTCACCCACAACAGGTTTAGAAAATTCATGAGTGATCACTTCTCGACATTGATGGGGTATCAACTGGATATGATCTTCAAGCGCTCCATTTGGCTATTGCATATTTTGATAATGTGTTTCGAATTATTCGCTACATCACTGAACCTGATTTTCCTATTTTGTGGAAATTGGTATATTTGTCCGCTCGTTACATTCATTTGAAATTTCTTTCCTTTTACCGTCATGGTTCAATGTTTGTTCGCTCATAGTTGAGAATTTGCTGGTATTTCAGATTACTAGTTGAAAATGAAATGCATTCTTGAAACATCTTACTTTTCTCATGATTATGACCGTCATGAGACCGGACGTTCTGGAGAAATGAGAGAGAAAGTTCTATGATCAAACAAATCATTGACTACGGGTTGGTTATTGACAGCAACCCATGCAGTAACTCCATACAGTTCTCCCATACAGTAACTTACTGTATGGGAGAAAGCCGTATCTTCAAGTCAATATTTTCAATCCAGTTTAAGCAACCAATAAATGATCGAGAAAGTAATGAGACAGTTGAACAGCGGCGCGCCTTTCATTTCTGATGGCTTGCTTTTTCTGGAGCATTCCGATTCATTGTTAACAGTTATTCTTATTGCGCCTTTCAATCAGCTTTATCCATGATGACGACAATCACATATTATCTAATTAAATTATCTACAGTTTCCATGTATGAGTAGAAAATATTAAGCTATAGAAAGTAAAAACTGCAGATTAAACTGAGAGTTACAAAGCATCTGGGTTATTCCTATTCTGGGTAACGAAGATATGTGCGAAGTTGCAAAGTAAGGGCACGTTTACACGGGTCACCTGGTGACCCGAAACTTGACACAAATATTTTCATTCGTCACATAGACATGCACGCATTATCTGTTTAAATCATCAGCAGTCTCTTTTCACATTTATGAGAGTCTGTTAGTCGTGATAAAATGCAGAATTCCAGAAAGAGTGAATATCAAATGACAGGTTATAAAGCATATTAGGTTGTCAGGGCATCCAGTCTATTCAAAATCAAGAACTGCTTTATTAACTCGAAAATATTGGAAACGCTTGCTGAAATTCAGTGAAATTGAATATTAGGACACCATTTGAAACATTGCTGAAGTGAAATTTTCTCAGATGTGAAGCAGATTGTAAAAATCTCTTGAATCATTCCATCAAAAACTTAGCTAAATAGCTGCTCTAACCTTGTAAGCAACTTAGCGTCTGCAATTCAAATGCAAATTCAATTACGTTTCTTGGTAATAAAAGGTAAATGCACACACTCAAAAACAAAAGCAATAATAGTACAAAATTCATACAAAGCTTGCTATTCAAGAGATTGAACAATGTAGGCGAATAATTATGTTGTATTATTCGGAGCAGGAGTTGTGTTGCAATTAATTGGCTTTTAGCAGCTATTCATTTATTGCCGTTATCTAAAAATTACTAATTTATTGATATGGTAGAATTATTGCAATTAATTGATTGGTGTCAGTCAATCATTGTGATTAACTAATAGATTAATTTGCAACGGGGAAGGTATTTCATTGACTCATCATCGTGGACAACATTGCACCTTCAGTTGTTTACTTAGATACTAAGCTTACTAAACATTTCTTGCTTACAAACTGATAGCTGTCAGGATTCTAATCAAGAACTATTTGGTGCATAGCTATATTACAATACTTTTAAGATAAATTCTGAAACCACACTTTGTGTGCTACTGTCTTGGCACGTGTGATCATTCTATCACTTGTTTCAATAATTGATTATCACTCTAATTATTTTTTGAATGTAGTTAGAAAGAGCCAATATTGAAAGATGGTGGTTTTGTTTTGTTTTTTATTTTTTACAATTAATATCAGTTAACATACGTAAACTATTTTCAGGTAAAAAGGAAAGAAATTATGGTCTAGTATAAAATTTAAAATTCACACCGACGTCTATGTCATAATAACATATAGACTGAATACAAAAGGGGGGAAGGGCTATGGAACAGGTAGTAATTGATGTGGTATATGGGTAGGTATTGATACATAGTACCAATAGCATCTTAATGATGACCTGACTAGGTATGAAAACAAAGGACATATAGAAATGGATTAGTAATACAAAGGCTTTGAGTTAAAAGTACATGCACATATCATACAAGTATAAAAAAGCTATAAAACGATTGTTTATATAGCTGTTTTATATTGGCACTATGTAGCCCAATACTACCTGTTCCATAGCCCTTCCCCCTTTTATGTTCAAGCTATATGTTATTGTGACGCAGACGTCGGTGTGAATTTTAAATTTTATACTAGACCATGATTTCCTTCCTTTTTACCTGAAAATAGTTTACGGATGTTAACTGGTATTAATTGTAAAAAATAACAAAAAAGAAAATAAAGCACCATCTTTCAATATTGGCTCTTTCCAACTACATGAAAAATAGCATGAAAAATAGCCAAGACAATATATTCAACACTATAATTATTATGCATGAACTCAGTCTGAAGTAAAATTTATCAATATTTGCATCCAATTAAGAATATAGCTGTGTGCACTTAATGTAATGGGTCTACTATAGTCTATCTAAGTTAATATCAAGTTATTATGCGACTTGCAAAGTCCGTATGCCAATGTAGCCTAATTCATTAAAGTGAAGCACAAGTAATAAATTCAAAATCAAGAATTAGTCTATTCAAATGGTGGTGACAAATAATTGCAGTGAATTGATAAATGACGGCGATTAGCTGCAATTAATGGATTGCGGTCATCAAATCTAACGCGCAATTTGAGCCGAGCGATTTAATGAGATATGTAGACAATTCAACTCAATACTTATCTCAGTTTTTGACCGGAACATGCTATTTTGCGCTCTAAGAAGCTGACATAAGATGCCTCAGAGTGTAAGGATAACTGGATGAAAATTGAACTTAGCTCGTTTTGTCACTGTGCGGCAGACATAGTTGCAGTTCAGTTTTTGGCATAATTGCATTTTGTAATTAATTGATTTCTTCCTGCTGTAGTCAATATAAATTGATCGTTTTTTCCAAAGTTAATTGCAATGAAGTTTTGATAACCCCTGATTCGGAGCAGAAGAGACAAGAAATAGATCATTTGATGACAGACAAGTAACGACGTTCACAAGATTATTGAGTTAACTGAAGAACCTGGGAAATGCAGGGAATTGCCTAAAGTTTGCTCAAAAAATGTTTATGCAATAGCAGCGTTTCCAAAAGTGAGCGCGCAGCGCGCAGCTGTGCGGTTTTGCCGATTTCTGCGCGGAAGCGCGGAAAATGGAGAAGCTGCGCGGAATTTTGATGTCACAATCTTTTTTCAGTTTTAAGTATGTTTTTAATCTTGGTGTGATGTTTTTCACAGAAATCATTTCAAATTAGACATTGTTCACCTAATGTACAGCTTCTGTAGTACATTTGATAAAGTACATTTTTTGTCAGATAAAATAAAAGAAATGTACAAATTCTCGTGGACTTATCAGGTCCGCTTCATCAGGTTGCAGTGGTAAAACTGAAGTCAAACCAAAAGAGAGAACGATATACGTGCGTATATTAGGTATATACATTTCCCATCGGTTCATCGCACTTTGTGATTGCTGTGTATGGAAGGTCTCAGCGAATAATCGCGGGCGCCACTTCGTCTGCCTTGTGATGACGTGCGCCCTCGACTAATGAACAGCGTGATTCCTCTCGATCGAATGCTCTGCGAGGGCTAATTTCTGCAGTTGAAAAAGAAAAAAGCTTCTGCAGCATTATTTCAATAATAGATGGGAACCAAATTAGGATAATTTAGCTTTTCTACTCATAAGATTGTAAAATGACTGCGAATCAAGATACATTTGCCCTGCTGCTTGAAAACTTACTTATGCTTAAAACTTACTTCAAATCACGCTTTGTTTGACTCTGCATCACATTAGGCCCACCTAGTGCTGGGGAGAATAAGTAAACCACTCAAGTACCATAAGTATCACTTTTGGCCCTTCAGATGGTCCATTTTTTCTACACCGAACTGTAAATGGATTCTATTGTTTTTCGTTTTGAATGTGAGCTGTCGCGTGAAAATCATTATTTTAAAGGTTTTTGAGAAACTTTACAGTGGAATCATCTCATCACCTCATCATATCCCTATATCAGATCAATCAACGGCGGCAGGAATTCCTGTTGCACTTGGACACTCGGCACCCAGGAGCTTCTATGCAAAGGATGTTCTGTTGTGTAATGCTGTACTCTGTTTCTCTGATGAAGTTGATGAAATGCAAAAGAGAAGGCCAATCTCAGATGACCGCAGATGGATCTACACAAGTCAAAACAGTGCATATATCTGGAAACATGTTCTCTGTGAGAGATTTCGTTAGTGATCAGAGAGATTCATTTTCTAAGTTTTCTTTATAGTAGTAAGAAAACGGCGAACACTCGACCGGCGCCCCCCCCCCCTCTGGAACGGCAGAGTGTCGTGGTCGGCCGCCGTGGTGCTTCGGGTCTGAGTCCCCCCCTCTGGAACGACAGAGGTTGTAGTCTGTCGTGGTGTGCCGACCAGGTGGGTTCACAAAATGTTCGCTGACGTCCCCCCCCTCTGAAACGATAGAGTGTCGTGGTGGACTTGGGCGACCGCCAGGATTAGTCTTGAGGCTATAGTGTGTGATGTTCTTCGTGCAATCTGCTGAATGTTGGGTTGTAAAATGGGTTGTTTCGAGTGGAAGGAGTGGTCGGATGAGAAAACGGAGGTCGGATTCGTATTCAGCGTGAAATTCTGCATCGCTATGGTGAGTTTCAAGTCAATCGGAGAGAAAAAATTTTCGCTGACGTCCCCCCCCCCTCTGGACAGCTTGCTTCGATTTTGGCTTCCAGTGGACGGATTTTGTCGTGCGATAGCTCGTTTGAAAGCTAAGAGTGAGACAAATTCAGTGAAAGAATCGGCTTGTTCCTATCTGTCTTCGTTCAAAAGTTAGAGCGGTTACAAGATTTTAGGTCGGAGCTCGCTCACCTGAAAAAATCCTAAGTGTCAGAGTGGCTTTGTATGGGTAAAATTTTGAAAATTTTCCAAAGTGTGGAATTTCGACCTGGGACCGTCACCAAAACATTTTTCATCAAATTTCACTGACCTCCCCCCCCCTCTGGACAGCTAGCTTCAATCTTGGCTTCTAGTGGACGGATTTTGTCGTGCAATAGCTCGTTTGAAAGCTAAGAGTGAGACAAATTCAGTGAAAGAAACGGCTTGTTCATATCTGTCTTCGTTCAAAAGTTAGAGCGGTTACAAGATTTTAGGTCGGAGCTCGCTCACCTGAAAAAATCCTAAGTGTCAGAGTGGCTTTGTATGGGTAAAATTTTGAAAATTTTCCAAAGTGTGGAATTTCGACCTGGGACCGTCACCAAAACATTTTTCATCAAATTTAACTGACCTCCCCCCCCTCTGGACAGCTAGCTTCAATCTTGGCTTCTAGTGGACGGATTTTGTCGTGCAATAGCTCGTTTGAAAGCTAAGAGTGAGACAAATTCAGTGAAAGAAACGGCTTGTTCATATCTGTCTTCGTTCAAAAGTTAGAGCGGTTACAAGATTTTAGGTCGGAGCTCGCTCACCTGAAAAAATCCTAAGTGTCAGAGTGGCTTTGTATGGGTAAAATTTTGAAAATTTTCCAAAGTGTGGAATTTCGACCTGGGACCGTCACCAAAACATTTTTCATCAAATTTCACTGACCTCCCCCCCTCTGGACAGCTAGCTTCAATCTTGGCTTCTAGTGGACGGATTTTGTCGTGCAATAGCTCGTTTGAAAGCTAAGAGTGAGACAAATTCAGTGAAAGAAACGGCTTGTTCATATCTGTCTTCGTTCAAAAGTTAGAGCGGTTACAAGATTTTAGGTCGGAGCTCGCTCACCTGAAAAAATCCTAAGTGTCAGAGTGGCTTTGTATGGGTAAAATTTTGAAAATTTTCCAAAGTGTGGAATTTCGACCTGGGACCGTCACCAAAACATTTTTCATCAAATTTCACTGACCTCCCCCCCTCTGGACAGCTAGCTTCAATCTTGGCTTCTAGTGGACGGATTTTGTCGTGCCATAGCTCGTTTGAAAGCTAAGAGTGAGACAAATTCAGTGAAAGAAACGGCTTGTTCATATCTGTCTTCGTTCAAAAGTTAGAGCGGTTACAAGATTTTAGGTCGGAGCTCGCTCACCTGAAAAAATCCTAAGTGTCAGAGTGGCTTTGTATGGGTAAAATTTTGAAAATTTTCCAAAGTGTGGAATTTCGACCTGGGACCGTCACCAAAACATTTTTCATCAAATTTCACTGACCTCCCCCCCTCTGGACAGCTAGCTTCAATCTTGGCTTCTAGTGGACGGATTTTGTCGTGCAATAGCTCGTTTGAAAGCTAAGAGTGAGACAAATTCAGTGAAAGAAACGGCTTGTTCATATCTGTCTTCGTTCAAAAGTTAGAGCGGTTACAAGATTTTAGGTCGGAGCTCGCTCACCTGAAAAAATCCTAAGTGTCAGAGTGGCTTTGTATGGGTAAAATTTTGAAAATTTTCCAAAGTGTGGAATTTCGACCTGGGACCGTCACCAAAACATTTTTCATCAAATTTCACTGACCTCCCCCCCTCTGGACAGCTAGCTTCAATCTTGGCTTCTAGTGGACGGATTTTGTCGTGCAATAGCTCGTTTGAAAGCTAAGAGTGAGACAAATTCAGTGAAAGAAACGGCTTGTTCATATCTGTCTTCGTTCAAAAGTTAGAGCGGTTACAAGATTTTAGGTCGGAGCTCGCTCACCTGAAAAAATCCTAAGTGTCAGAGTGGCTTTGTATGGGTAAAATTTTGAAAATTTTCCAAAGTGCGGAATTTCGACCTGGGACCGTCACCAAAACATTTTTCATCAAATTTCACTGACCTCCCCCCCTCTGGACAGCTAGCTTCAATCTTGGCTTCTAGTGGACGGATTTTGTCGTGCAATAGCTCGTTTGAAAGCTAAGAGTGAGACAAATTCAGTGAAAGAAACGGCTTGTTCATATCTGTCTTCGTTCAAAAGTTAGAGCGGTTACAAGATTTTAGGTCGGAGCTCGCTCACCTGAAAAAATCCTAAGTGTCAGAGTGGCTTTGTATGGGTAAAATTTTGAAAATTTTCCAAAGTGTGGAATTTCGACCTGGGACCGTCACCAAAACATTTTTCATCAAATTTCACTGACCTCCCCCCCTCTGGACAGCTAGCTTCAATCTTGGCTTCTAGTGGACGGATTTTGTCGTGCAATAGCTCGTTTGAAAGCTAAGAGTGAGACAAATTCAGTGAAAGAAACGGCTTGTTCATATCTGTCTTCGTTCAAAAGTTAGAGCGGTTACAAGATTTTAGGTCGGAGCTCGCTCACCTGAAAAAATCCTAAGTGTCAGAGTGGCTTTGTATGGGTAAAATTTTGAAAATTTTCCAAAGTGCGGAATTTCGACCTGGGACCGTCACCAAAACATTTTTCATCAAATTTCACTGACCTCCCCCCCTCTGGACAGCTAGCTTCAATCTTGGCTTCTAGTGGACGGATTTTGTCGTGCAATAGCTCGTTTGAAAGCTAAGAGTGAGACAAATTCAGTGAAAGAAACGGCTTGTTCATATCTGTCTTCGTTCAAAAGTTAGAGCGGTTACAAGATTTTAGGTCGGAGCTCGCTCACCTGAAAAAATCCTAAGTGTCAGAGTGGCTTTGTATGGGTAAAATTTTGAAAATTTTCCAAAGTGTGGAATTTCGACCTGGGACCGTCACCAAAACATTTTTCATCAAATTTCACTGACCTCCCCCCCTCTGGACAGCTAGCTTCAATCTTGGCTTCTAGTGGACGGATTTTGTCGTGCAATAGCTCGTTTGAAAGCTAAGAGTGAGACAAATTCAGTGAAAGAAACGGCTTGTTCATATCTGTCTTCGTTCAAAAGTTAGAGCGGTTACAAGATTTTAGGTCGGAGCTCGCTCACCTGAAAAAATCCTAAGTGTCAGAGTGGCTTTGTATGGGTAAAATTTTGAAAATTTTCCAAAGTGCGGAATTTCGACCTGGGACCGTCACCAAAACATTTTTCATCAAATTTCACTGACCTCCCCCCCTCTGGACAGCTAGCTTCAATCTTGGCTTCTAGTGGACGGATTTTGTCGTGCAATAGCTCGTTTGAAAGCTAAGAGTGAGACAAATTCAGTGAAAGAAACGGCTTGTTCATATCTGTCTTCGTTCAAAAGTTAGAGCGGTTACAAGATTTTAGGTCGGAGCTCGCTCACCTGAAAAAATCCTAAGTGTCAGAGTGGCTTTGTATGGGTAAAATTTTGAAAATTTTCCAAAGTGTGGAATTTCGACCTGGGACCGTCACCAAAACATTTTTCATCAAATTTCACTGACCTCCCCCCCTCTGGACAGCTAGCTTCAATCTTGGCTTCTAGTGGACGGATTTTGTCGTGCAATAGCTCGTTTGAAAGCTAAGAGTGAGACAAATTCAGTGAAAGAAACGGCTTGTTCATATCTGTCTTCGTTCAAAAGTTAGAGCGGTTACAAGATTTTAGGTCGGAGCTCGCTCACCTGAAAAAATCCTAAGTGTCAGAGTGGCTTTGTATGGGTAAAATTTTGAAAATTTTCCAAAGTGTGGAATTTCGACCTGGGACCGTCACCAAAACATTTTTCATCAAATTTCACTGACCTCCCCCCCTCTGGACAGCTAGCTTCAATCTTGGCTTCTAGTGGACGGATTTTGTCGTGCAATAGCTCGTTTGAAAGCTAAGAGTGAGACAAATTCAGTGAAAGAAACGGCTTGTTCATATCTGTCTTCGTTCAAAAGTTAGAGCGGTTACAAGATTTTAGGTCGGAGCTCGCTCACCTGAAAAAATCCTAAGTGTCAGAGTGGCTTTGTATGGGTAAAATTTTGAAAATTTTCCAAAGTGCGGAATTTCGACCTGGGACCGTCACCAAAACATTTTTCATCAAATTTCACTGACCTCCCCCCCTCTGGACAGCTAGCTTCAATCTTGGCTTCTAGTGGACGGATTTTGTCGTGCAATAGCTCGTTTGAAAGCTAAGAGTGAGACAAATTCAGTGAAAGAAACGGCTTGTTCATATCTGTCTTCGTTCAAAAGTTAGAGCGGTTACAAGATTTTAGGTCGGAGCTCGCTCACCTGAAAAAATCCTAAGTGTCAGAGTGGCTTTGTATGGGTAAAATTTTGAAAATTTTCCAAAGTGTGGAATTTCGACCTGGGACCGTCACCAAAACATTTTTCATCAAATTTCACTGACCTCCCCCCCTCTGGACAGCTAGCTTCAATCTTGGCTTCTAGTGGACGGATTTTGTCGTGCAATAGCTCGTTTGAAAGCTAAGAGTGAGACAAATTCAGTGAAAGAAACGGCTTGTTCATATCTGTCTTCGTTCAAAAGTTAGAGCGGTTACAAGATTTTAGGTCGGAGCTCGCTCACCTGAAAAAATCCTAAGTGTCAGAGTGGCTTTGTATGGGTAAAATTTTGAAAATTTTCCAAAGTGCGGAATTTCGACCTGGGACCGTCACCAAAACATTTTTCATCAAATTTCACTGACCTCCCCCCCTCTGGACAGCTTGCTTCAATCTTGGCTTCTAGTGGACGGATTTTGT